>OY740820.1:10121831-10639331 GCA_963514005.1 Raja brachyura
TCCACACTGGCACCCGGCCCGGGGCGGGCAGGAGGGAGGGGAGGGAGGGAGGGGGACGGGGGCAGGGGGGGGGGGGGGGGGGTCCTTGAACCGTGCCGCGTTGACACACAGGCTGCCACCCTCTCCTCCTCCCTCCCCTGCCCCCCTCCCTCCCTCTCACTCTCTCTCTCTCTCGTTTCCTCTCTGTCACTACCCTCCAAAGCACAGACCCCACCGGCGCTGGGCGAAGCTGGCAGTCCCGGAGCGCACGGGGCAACTCACACTCACTCACTCACTCGTACACTCACTCGCACACACACTCGCACACACACTCACTCGCACACACACTCACTCACTCACATACATACATGCATACATACATGCATACATACATACATGCATACATACATACATACATACACACTCACATACACTCACACACACACTCACTGGCACACACACTCACTCACATACACTCTCACTCACTCACTCACACGGAACTACTGAAGAACACACACACTTACCGCTGTAACTCCACTCGTCACCTGCAACACAACAGATATATCGGGTCAAATTATGAAGCGTGCGCTGTTAATGGTGACACTTGACGTCCCCTCCCCTCGCCCCTTCCATCTCTCGGTTCTCTCCTTCCAAACTTTCGCCCCCTCCTCCTCCTCCCTCCGTTCCCATCCCCATCCCCTCGTCTGTCTCTCACTCTCTCCTCTCTCCTCTCTCCCCCCCCCCCCCCCCACCCCCCACCCCCCTCCCCCCTCTCTCCCCCTCCTCTCCCCGCACCTGCGGCGAGCCGGGAGCCGAGCCCCATCAGCAGCACCAGCACCGTCCCCTGTCCCAGCGCCATCGTCCCGCCCGCCCGCGATCCCTCGCTGCAGCAAATGCCCAGCCGCCCCCTCCCTGCCCCTCCCTGGCCCGGCCCCACGGGGGAGGGAGCCCGCTCCTCCTCGCACCCTGTCTCCTCCCTCCCCCCCCCCACCCCCACCATCCCTGTCCTCTCTACACCCCTCCCTCCCTCTGTCACTCTCTCCCTCCCTCCCCGTCTTTTCGCTCTCCCCTGTCCACCCCTCCCCTCCTACTCTCCCTTCTTCCTGGTGCAGCCACTGCCTCGCAGACCCGGGTTGGATCCTGGTCTCCGGTGCTGTCCGTGCGGAGTTTGCACGTTCTCCCCGTGACTGCGTGGGTTTCCTCCAGGTGCTCTAGTTTCCTCCCACATCGCAAAGACATGCGGGGTTTGCAGGTTAGTTGCCCTCTTGTAAATTACCCTCAGTAGGATAGTGTTAATGCGTGGGGATCGTCGGTCAGCACGGACTCGGTGGGCCGAAGGGCCGGTTTCTGCGCTGTATCTCTAAATTAATATCCACAAACTACAAACTAAACTCAGCGGGACGGGCAGCATCTCCGGGGAGAAGGAATGGGAGACGTTCCGGGTCGAGACACTTCCTCAGACTGAGAGTCAGGGAAGAGGGAGACACAGAGATATGGAAGGGTTGGGCGTAAACATGTCAGATCAAAGCAGCGATGATCAAGGTAATGTCTGAAGAAGGGTCTCGACCCGAAACGTCACCCATTCCTTCTCTCCAGAGATGCTGCTGCCTGTCCCGCTGAGTTACTCCAGCACTTTGTGGCTGTGTTCGGTTTAAACCAACATCTGCAGCTATTACCCACACAACCACATGTAGAATGTTTCATTATCAGCTGACGGGAAGGTGACTCATTCGACATTTCCCTGGATCATCGCTGCTTTGATCTGCCGTTTCCACGCCTTACCCTTCCATATCTCTGTGTCTCCCTCTCCCCTGACTCTCAGTCTGAAGAAGGGTCTCGACCCAAAACATCTCCCAGTCCTTCCCTCCAGAGATGCTGCCTGTCCCCTGCCCATCAAAAGGCTGGAGTAACTCAGCGTCAGTCTGAAGAAGGGTCTCGACCCATTCCTTCTCTCCAGAGATGCTGCCTGTCCGGCAGCATCTCTGGAGAGAAGGAATGGGTCCAGGCAGCATCTCTGGAGAGAAGGAATGAATTGAGACCCTTCTTCAGACTGCCGCTGCCTGTCCCGCTGAGTTACTCCAGCATGTTATGTCTATCTGCAGTTCCTTCCTTCCTACACAACATGGGGTGAAGTTCAAGTTAGTTTGTGCGGTCACCACCACTCGAGCTTCAGATTCAGATTCAGATTACCTTTATTGTCATTCAGACCTTTCGGTCTGAACGAAATTTCGTGCCTGCAGTCATACATATATTAAAAGTAACAAAAACACACAATAAACACAAATTTAACATCCACCACAGTGAGTTCACCAAACACCTCCTCACTGTTGTGGAAGGCAAAAGTCTTAGTCTTTGTCTCGTTCCTCTTGGCTCCTCTGTACTGCCCTGGGCCATGTTTTGTAGGCACAGTGGAGAGATTTTGTTTCCTCTGTTCGAAACTCCGGACAATTTTAAACCTGGTCGCTGTCACAGCCCGTGGTCAGACAGACATCCTCTTCCGAGCGAATCACCAACTGCTGGAGGAACTCAGCGGGTCCTGAAGAAGGGTAGCGACCCCAAACGCCGTCTGTCCATTCCCTCCACAGATGCTGCCTGACCCGCAGAGTTCCACCAGCACTTAGTGTTTGAACAAGATTGGTCTTGTTTCGACACGTCACCCGTAACCAGATACAGTGAAAAACATTGCTTTGCAAACGGCCCAGGCAAATTAGTTTATTATTGTGTAGAAACATAGAAACATAGATAATAGGTGCAGGAGGAGGCCATTCGGCCCTTTAAGCCAGCACCGCCGTTCATTGTGATCATGGCTGATTCTCCCCTATCAATAACCGGTGCCTGCCTTCTCTCCATATCGTTTTAAAGAAGGAACTGCAGTTGCTGGAAAATCGAGGGTACACAAAAAGCTGGAGAAACTCAGCGGGTGCAGCAGCATCTAAGGAGCGAAGAAGATAGGCAACGTTTCAGGTCGAAACCCTACTTCAGACTATTCTCTCCATATCCCTTGACTCCACTAGCCCCTAGAGCTCTATCTAACTTTCTCTTAAATCCATCCAGTGATTTGGCCTCCATTGCCCTCTGTGGCAGGGAATTCCACAAATTCACAACTCTCTGGGTGAAAACGTTTTTTCTCACCATAGTCTTAATTGACTTCCCCTTGATACTAAGACTGTGGCCCCTGGTTCTGGACTTGCCCAACATTGGGAACATTTTTCCTGCATCTAGCTTGTCCAGTCCTTTTATAATTTTATATGCTTCTATAAGATTCCCCCTCATCCTTCTAAACTCCAGTGAATACAAGCCTAGTCTTTTCAATCTTTCCTCAAATGACAGTCCCGCCATCACAGGGATCAATCTCGTGAACCTACGCTGCACTGCCTCAATCACAAGGATGTCCTTCCTCAAATTAGGAGACCAAAACTGTACACAATACTCCAGATGTGGTCTCACCAGAGCCCTATACAACTACCGAAGAAATATAGAAAATGTGTGTAGGAGTAGGCCCTTAAAGCCATTCAATATGATCTTGATTGACCATCCAAAATCAGTACATCCCGTGAAATGGGCTCAACTGCCTCCTGTGGCAGAGAATTCTCCAGATTCACAACTCTCTGAGACTGGGTGAAAACGTTTTTCCTCATCTCAGTCCTAAATGGCCTAACCCTTATTCTTAAACTATGACCTCTGATTCTGGACTCCCCCAACATTTTTCCTGCATCTACCCTGACCAATCCCTTAAGAATTTTATGTTTCTATAAGATCTTCTTTCATCCTTTTAAATGCCAGTGAATAGAAGCCCAGTCGCTCCATTATTTCATTATATGTCAGTCCCTCCATCTCGGGATTTAGCCTGGTGAACCTACGCTGCACTCCCTCAGTAGCAATAATGTCCTTCTGTTAATCCTGGCTAAATTGGAGAGGCTGGACTTTAAAATGGGGTAAAAGCTTCAGGGCTACTGGGAGATTTGGTCAATTTGGAATTGTTCTCTGCAGAGCTGGGACAAGTTGAGGAGTGGTGCCAGTGTGTCTAGATCCTAGATACAATTTGAAAGAAAGGAAAACGATCATCTGCAGACCCTGTCAATTAGGTGCAAAATGCATAGAATGGATTGGATGGCTGCAAACCAGACAAACACCTTATAAATAATTGTAAATAATGTTGCAGAGTTCTACTTTGCCGAGTGTTGATTGGATGAGGTATTGAGCCTTATCTGGGTTTCTTTCAGAACAGGGTAAATGTTTCTTCGATGGCTTCCTTGAGAAGTCCAGTTTGAATACAATGTATTGAGCTGCTGTATTATTGGGTTATGGAAACGTCTGTTATGTATGGGGTTAATCGATATGTGTAATTGGAACCACCCATGTGGTTCAGCCCGTCGAAGTCCCGGGACCTATAAAAGTCCGCTGCCACGAGGTCCAGCGTCGATCTTCTGGGACTGCGTGACCTTCTGGAGTCTCTCTGTCTGAGCGAGGCCTAGAGGGCTTGGCCAGGCAGATACGAGGATCGAACCTGCGGTGGGATTGGCACAGTGGTGGGAACTGTAATTGCACTTTAGTTTAAATAAAGATTAGTTGTTCAAGTGCTTGAGTCAATGTTTTCACTGAAACTAGACTGGGGGGAAGCTTAGATACGAGCTATTTACACTTGCTCAAATTAGGAGACCAAAATTACACACAATAATCCAAGTGCGGTCTCACCAGGGCCCTGTACAACTGCAGTAGGACCTCCTTGCTCCTAAACTCAAATTATCTCGCAATGAAGGCCAACATGCCATTAACTTTCTTCACTGCTTGCTGTACCTGCACGCTTCCTTTCAGTGACTGATGTACAAGCACACCCAGGTCTCGTTGCACCTCCCCGTCTCCTAATCTGACACCATTCTGATAATAATCCTCCTTCCTGTTCTTGCCACCAAGGTGGATAACCTCACATTTGTCCACATTATACTGCATCTGCCATATTTCTTCCCACTCAACCAACCTATCCAAGTCACCCTGCAGCCTCATGGCATTCTCCTCGTAACTCACACTGCCACCTAGCTTTGTGTCATCCGCAAATTTAGAGATGTTACATTTAATTCCCTTTATCTAAATCGTTAATATATATTGCAAACAACAGGGGTCCCATCACCGAGCCTTGCGGCATCCCACTAGTCACTGCCTGCCATTCTGAAAAGGACCGGTTAATTCCTACTCTTTGCCTCCTGTCTCCCTATCCATGTCAATACCCTACCATGTGCTCTAATTTTGCACACTAATCTCTTGTGTGGGACTTTGTCAAAAGCTTTTTGAAAGTCCAGATAGACCACATCCACTGGCACCCCCTTATCCATTCTACTTGTTACATCCTCAAAAAATTCCAAAAGATTAGTCAAGCATGTCTTCAACATAAATCCATGCTGACTTTGACCGATCCCATCATTCCTTTCCAAATGCTCTGTTATAACATCTTTAATAATCGACTCCAGCACCTTCCCCACTTCAGATATAAGGCTAATTGGTCTATAATTCCCTGTTTTCTCTCTCCCTCCTTTCTTAAAAAGTGGAGTTACATTGGCTACCCTCCAGTCCAAAGGAACTGATCCAGAGTCGAGAGAATATGGGAAAATGATCACCAATGCATCCACGATTCCTAGGGCCACCTCCGTGAGTACTCTAGGATGCAGACCATCAGGCCCTGGGGATTTATCTGCCTTCAGTCCCAACAGTTTACCTAACACCTTTTTCTGACCAATGTGGATTCCCTTCAGTTCCTCCCATCCACTAGATCCTCGGTCCCCTAGTATTTCTGGGAGATTGTTTGTATCTTCCTTAGTGAAGACAGAACCAAAGTACTTGTTTAACTGTTCTGCCATTTCCTTGTTTCCCATTATAAATTCACCTGTCTTCGACTGTACCTACATTCATCTTCACTAATCTTTTCCTTTTTACATACCTATAGAAGCTTTTACAGTCAGTTTTTAAATTCCCGCAAGCTTTCCTTCATGGTCTATTTCCCCCTCTTAATAAACCCCTTTGTCCTCCTCTGTTGAGTTCTAAATTTCTCCCAGTCCTCCGGTTTGCTGCTTCCTCTGGCCACTTTATATGCCTCTTCCTTGGATATGCCTCTTCAGTTGGAAAGACTGATGCAGGATTACATTCCAGATTTGTACATCCACTTCCTAAATATCAGTCTGACACTATCCTTGACTTCCCTCATCAGCCACGGTTGAGCTGCCTTCCCAGTTTTTTATTTTTTCGCCAGACAGTGATGAACAATTTTTGGAGTTCATCCATGCGGTCTTTAAATGTTTGCCATTGTATCTCCACCGTCAACCCTTTAAGTATAATTTACCCGTCTGTCCCAGCCAATTCCCATCTCATACCTTCAAAGTCTCCTTATTGAAGTTCAGGATCCGGGTTTCTGAATTAACCGTGTCATTCTCCACCCTAATGCAGAATTCCATCATATTATGGTCACTGTTGCCCAAGGGGCCTTGCACAACCAGATCACTAACTAATCCTTCCTCATTACACAATACCCAGTCTAGGATGGCCTGCCCTCTGGTCGATCCCTCTACATATTGGTTTAAAAACCCATCCCGTATACATTACTGTATATTCATGTTGTTACTTGCGAGCAAAGCACCAGGGCAAATTCTTTGTATGTATACATACTTGGCCAATAAAATGTATTCAATTCAATTCCAGGAAATCCTCCTCCTCAGCACTATTCCCAATTTGGTTGACCCAATCTATATGTAGATTAAAATCACCCATGATAACCGCTGTACCTTTGCTACACACATCCCTAATTTCCTGTTTGATGCTGTTCTCAACCTCCCTACTGCTGCTTGGTGGTCTGTATACAACAACAAGTGCTTTCTGCCCTTGGCTATTTCGCAGCTCTACACAGACCGATTCTACAGCATCCAAGCTAATGTCTCTCCTTGCTATTGCATTAATCTCCTCTTCAACCAACAATGGCACCCCACCTCCTCTTCCTTTCTGTCTATCCTTCCTGAATATCGAGTACCCCTGCATGTTCAGCTCCCAGCCTTGGTCACCCTGGACCCATGTCTCCGTGAACCCAACTACATCATATCCCTTAACTGCTCATTCAATTCATCCACCTTATTTCAAATTCTTCTCGCATTAAGGCACACAACTGTAGTTTTTCTTAATCCCATTCTACCTTTTGCATCTGTCCTCCTTTTATGGCCCTCTGTCTCCTAGCAGTGGTTCCCATCCCCTTGTCCCGTTAGTTTTATTTTTATATTTATATTTAATAGAGGTAAATACATCAGTGTACATCACATATATATCGTTACGATCATTGTACCCCATAATTTTATGGCTTTTAAGGAAAAATAATAGCAACAAAGAGAGTAAAGTAGGTGAAAGGAGTCGTGAAAGTGAAAGAGCGTGCCAAAGGGGAGGAAAAAAAACCACTTGGTCAAAGAATTAGAGAAAGGGGATTAAGATATAGATCCTAGAAAAGAAAAAGAAAAAAGATAAAAAGAAAGGGAAAAAAAGCCAGTTACTATATTATATATATGACGCAAAAGGAATCTACCAACTCGATAGTTTTTCATCCCCCCCCCACCCTGCTAGTTTAAACATGATCTTTCCCACACTCTCTTTCCCAGTAAATGCATGCATACGCCTCCACATTGTTGACTCCACCCCCCCATGTTTAGTTTAAACCCACCCGTGTAGCACTAGCAAACCTGCCTGCCAGAATGTCAGTCCCTCTCCAATTAAGGTGCAACGTGTCCCTTTTGGACAGGTCTCCCCTGCCCCAGAAGAGATCCTAGTGATCTAGAAATCTACCGGTAAATCCCTGGCCCCTGCAACAATTCCTCAGCCACACATTCAGATCCCCTATCTCCCTGTTCCTACCCTCACTAGTACGAGGTACTGGAAGCAACCCAGAGATAACCACCCCAGAAGTCCTGCTTTTCAGCCTCCTACCTAGTTCTCTATACTCACATTGCAGAACCTCCTTCCTTGTCTTACCCACGTCGTTTGTGCCTGCATGCACAACTACCTCCGGCTGCTCACGAAGATGGTCTGAAGTCGGTCTGAGACGTCTTGGACCCTGGCACCAGGGAGGCAACACACCATCCTCGAGTCATAGAATCTCCTGTCCGCACCTCGGACCATGGAGTCACCCACCACTATGGCTCAGCCTGGCGTCGGTCTCACCGGTCGAGTCTCAACACTTGGATTCGAGTCACATACCTGTCCACCGCTCAGACTGGAAGGGTTATCTGCCCCGACAGCTCCCAAGAGGGTGTACCTCTTCACAAGAGGTACTTCCACCGAGGTCTCCTGCACTCGCTTCATCTCCTTTCTTTCCGTCTCTACCTGTTACACTCATGTAGGAAGGAACTGCAGATGCTGATTTCTCTAACTTCAAGTAACCCCAGCATTCCCTCTCTCTCCATCCTTCCACCACCCAAGTCGCACCAGCTTCACGTTCTCACCTAGCTACCAATGGCCTGTTTTCTTTATCATTGTTGTATTTTTGCATATCTTTCATTCATTTGTTCTATATCTCTCTACATCACCGTCTATATTTGTTTCCCTTTTCCATGACTCTCAGTCCAAAGAAGGGTCTCGACCCGAAACGTCACCCATTCCTTCTCTCCATAGATGCTGCCTGTCCCGCTGAGTTACTCCAGCTTTTTGTGTCTGTCTTCAAAGTAAGGGAGGTAGGTTTGCGTGATTGTCTGGGCTATGTCCACAACTCTCTGCAATTTCCCGCTGTCTTGAATGGAGACGCGGTGCATCTGCAGAAGTCGGTGAGAGTTGGTGCGGATGTGCTGAACTCCTCAAGCCTTCCAAGGAAATGTCGAGCATAAGTACAACAGGTCCCAAAAAGAGAAAGGTATTAGAACATAGAATATAGCTGTATCTGTACGTTTTAGCTAAAATGTGCACATTTTTAAAAAATGCATGGGCTGCAAGGAGCTAGATTGGGAGATCAGGGAATCATCATTAGTTTATGAGGGATCCATTTTCAGTCTGATAATAGTGGGGAGGAAACTGTTCATGTATCTAGTGGGACGGTTTGTGAGTCTACACTTGCACCAAGCAGACTTGCCAACTGTTTCTGCCATGGGCCTGCTGGATCTACCGGTTGCTAACCATTTTAACCCCCCTCCTCATTCCCACACTGACCTCCCTGTTCTGGGCCTCCTCCATTGACAGATTGAGGCCTCACACAAACTGGAGGAACAGCACCTCATATTCCACTGGAGAAGCTTACAGCCCAATGGTATGAACATTGAATTCTCCCATTTTAGCTAACTACAAAACATTCCTCCTCTTCTCCACCCTCCCATCCCCCCCCCCCCCCCCCCTCCCTCCCCCCCGTTTCATTCCACCTATATTCCTCCCTGTGACTTCACAATCCACAACATTTCAATCCTTTTGTCCCACATCTTCTGTCTGTTCATCTCTGGCCTTTGTCCAAACATCTGCCCATTCTCCAAACATCTGCCCACCAGTAAACCCTTCTCACCTGTAAGCATCTCTCACTTGCCAGGCTTTGTCCTGCCCGTTGAAGCTCCCGTTGAACCCTTCTCTCTTGCAGCTTTCTTCCACCACCACCACAATAGACTATTATGGTTATTATTGCACTATTATTGATTGTTTGTGTTTTATGTGTACATATATGTGTGTGTCTGTGTCTGTATGTATATGTATATGTGTGTGTGTATATATATATATATATATATATTTTTTTTTTTTTTCCGTGTATATGTGCGTATGTATGTATATATATATATATATACACACACACACACTGAACTTTTTATTTCTCGTTTATTCTATTGTCAAAAAAGTCAAAGTCAAACGAGTTTATTGTCAGTCTGAAGAAGGGTCTCGACCCGAAACGTCGCCTATCTCCTTCGCTCCTTAGATGCTGCTGCACCCGCTGAGTTTCTCCAGCTTTTTGTGTAACCCTCGATTCTCCAGCATCTGCAGTTCCTTCTTTAACACTTATTATCATGTGTCCCTGACAGGACAATGAAAATCTTTCTTTGCATAGCACAACAGAACATAGAAGGCATTGACTACAATTCTATACGTAAATACACCCATGAATTAATAAATTAATAAAGTGCAAATAACAGATGGAGGGATATTAATGTTCAGAGTTCCGAGCCAGGTTTAATAGCCTGATGGCTGTGGGGAAGTAGCTATTCCTAAACCTGGTTGTTGCAGTCTTCAGGCTCCTGTACCTTCTACCCAAAGGTGGCAGGGAGATGAGTGAGTTGCCAGGGTGGTGTGGGTCCTTGATGATGCTGCCAGCCTTTTTGAAGCAGCGACTGCGATAAATCCCCTCGATGGAAGGAAGGTCAGAGCCGATGATGGACTGGGCAGTGTTTACTACTTTTTGTAGTCTTTTCCTCTCCAGGGCACTCAAATTGCCGAACCAAGCCACAATGCAACCAGTCAGCAAGCTCTCTACTGTACACCTGTAGAAGTTAGAGAGAGTCCTCCTTGACAGACCGACTCTCCGTAATCTTCTCAGGAAGTAGAGGCGCTGATGAGCTTTCTTAATAATTGCATCTGTGTTCTCGGACCAGGAAAGATCTTCACAGATGTGCACGCCCAGGCATTTGAAGCTCTTGACCCTTTCAACCATCGACCCGTTGATATAAACATGACTGTGGGCCCCCATCCTACTCCTTCCAAAGTCCACAATCAGTTCCTTGGTTTTGCTGGTGTTCAGGGCCAGGTTATTGTGCTGGCACCATATGGACAGTTGCTCGATCTCTCTTCTATACTCTGACTCATCCCCATCAGTGATACGTCCCACAACAGTGGTGCCGTCAGCGAACTTGATGATGGAGTTCGCGCTATGACCGGCTACGTAGTCATGAGTATAGAGTGAGTACAGCAGGGGGCTGAGCACGCAACCCTGAGGTGCTGCCGTGCTGATTGTTATCGAGTCTGACACATTTCCACCAATATGAACAGACTGTGGTCTGTGGATGAGGAAGTCGAGGGTCCAATTGCAGAGGGATGCGCAGAGACCCAGTTCTGCAAGTTTGGTAACCGGCTTGGAGGGGATGATTGTGTTAAATGCCGAGCTGTAGTCAATGAATAACAGCCTGACATATGAGTTTTTGTTGTCCAAGTGGTCCAGAGCGGAGTGGAGGGCCAGCGAGATCGCGTCCACCGTTGATCTGTTGTGGCGGTAAGCGAACTGCAGTGGGTCCAGGTTTTTGTCGAGGTAGGAGTTGATTTGCGCCATGATCAACCTCTCGAAGCACTTCATCACCACAGGCGTCAGTGCCACAGGTCGATAGTCATTGAGGCATGTCACCTTGCTCTTCTTGGGCACCAGTATTATTGATGCCCTTTTGAAGCCGGTGGGAACCTCAGACCTCAGAAGTGACAGGTTGAAAATGTCCATAAAAACTCCAGCCAGTTGCTCCGCATAAGTTTTTAGAACATGACCAGGTATACCATCAGGTCCAGACGCTTTTCGAGGGTTCACCCCTCTGAAGGATTTCCTGACGCCGGCCTCTGTGACTGAGACTGAAATACCATCACAGCGAATAGGGGCTCGGGAAGGCACATCGGTGTTCTCCCTATCAAAGCGTGCGTAAAATGCATTGAGCTCATCAGGGAGTGATGTATCACTGACATCCGAGCTGCCTCCTGGTTTCGCCTTGTAAGTGTTCACAGTGTACTATGTTTACATATTCGGTTGCGCTGCAAGTAAGAATTTCTATCTGGACAGATGACAATAAAACACTCTAGACTCTTGACACGCACACACATGCACGCATGTACACAGACACACACAAAAATGCACACATACACCCACCGCACATGATCCACACACACATGGATACGCATGCACACACGCACACCCATACACACCTATAATCTCTTCCACTGAAATCTAACTTGTTTTTCTCGCTTTACCAGTTCTGATGAAGTATCGCTGGCCTGAAATGTTGACTGGAGACACTGGCACATTGGCAGCTCGAGTCCCTTACAACCCAGCAATATGAGTGTTGAATTCTCCAATTTCAAGTGCCTCCCCCACCCTGATGCGCCCCTATTATGTCTCTTTCCTCCCTGCCCCATCCCCTTCCACCTATATCCCTCCCTCCAGCCCTACAGTTCACTCCTCTTTAGTTTAGTTTAGTTTAATGTAGTTTAGAGATACAGAGCGGAAACAGGCCCTTCGGCCCACCGAGTCCCTGCTGCCCAGCGATCCCCGCACATTAACACCATCCTACGCAGTGGTCAGGATCAAACCCGGGTCTCTGGTCCTGTGAGGCAACAACTCCACCGCTGTTGCCCTGTAATTGCAATGCAAAAAGCTGATGTTGCTGTTGTTTTCTCACCTCTCCCCGTCTGGATGAAGGGTTGTTGACTCGACACTTCAACGCAGATGCTGCCTGACCTGCTGAGTATTCGCAGCAGCTTCAGTTTTTAGTTGCAGTCTTTTCTCTGACTCTGAATCCCAGCAGAGCACAGACCGGTGCCAGATTTATGTAGGAAGGAACCGCAGATGCTGGTTTAAACCGAAGGTGGACACACAGTGCTGGAGTAACTCAGCGGGTCAGGCAGCATCGCTGGAGCAAAAGCGTAGATGATGTTTCAGATCGGAACCATTCTTCAGACTGAAAGCAGAGGTGGGGAGGGGGGGGGGGGGGGGGGGGGAGTATTGACTGGAGGCGTGTATAGGCCAGATGACCTCAGGAAGGGTGCTCTGTTTTTCTCCCACATCCCAAAAAAATGATGGTCTGTAGAGTCATAGAGATAGAGTATGGAAAGAGGCCCTTCGGCCCAACTTGCCCACACTGGCCAACATGTCCTAGCTACAATAGCCCCACCTGCCTGCGTTTGGTCCATACCCCCAAACCTGTCCAATACCTGCCTCAACTACATCCTCTGGCAGCTTGTTCCATACACCCAGCACGCTTTGTGTGAAAAAGTTACCCCTTGGATTCCTATTAAATCTTTTCACTTTGCCTCAAACCTATGTCCTCTGGTCCTCGATTCACCTACTCTGGGCAAGAGACTCTGTGCATCTACCCAATCTATTCCTCTCATGATTTGATACACCTCCACAAGATCACCCCTCATCCAACTGTTGGGTTAATTGGTTCCTGTAAATTGCCTCTAGTGTGTAGGGAGTGGGTGTGACAGTGGGATAGCATGGAACTAGTGTGACTGGGTGCTGGTCCGGTGAGCTGCCTGTCCCCTCGTCATGACCTGTTGCATGGCGCTGGGGAACCATGCTTACTGCAATGGTAGCCAACACCCAACCCAGATGGTGGCCAGTCTGTTACACCCAGTGCTCCCTGGGCCTTGTCAACTCAACCCCAGGGTCCTGGAGTCGCCAAAGGAGGAAGAGAGAAATCTGAAGAGGAAGGACTTCTTCCTCCAGCCTGAGTAGGCTGGGACTCTATTCCTTGGAGCGCAGGAGGATGAGGGGGGTGGGGGGGTGATCTTATAGAGGTGTATAAAATCATGAGAGGAATAGATCAGGTAGAGTTTCTTGCCCAGAGTAGGTGAATCAAAGACTAGAGGACATAGGTTCAAGGTGAAGGGGAAAAGATTTAAAAGGAATCTGAGGGGTAATTTTTTCTCACACAGGGTGATGGGTGGATGGAACGAGCTGCCAGAGGAGGTAGTTGAGGCTGGGACTATCCCAACATTTAAGAACCAGTTAGACAGGTACATGGATAGGACAGGTTTGGAGGGATATGGACCAAACGCAGGCAGGTGGGACTAGTGTGGCTGGGACATGTTGGCCAGTGTGGGCAAGTTGGGCCAAAGGGCCTGTTTCCACTCATGAATCATGAGTCATCGGAGCACAATTAGCCCATTCGGCCCATCGCGTCTGCTCTGCTATCCAATCGTGGCTGATCTATACCTTAGCTTTCCTTCTCAACCCCATTCTCCTGCCTTCTCCCCATAACCTCTGATACCCTTCCTGCTGAAGCAGTGCAGATTCACAACTCTCTGGGTGAAAAAGTCTATCCTCACCTCAGTCCTAAATGGCCTACCCCTTATTCTTAACAGGGAAGGGAAGGGCTGTAATATAATTTTTGGGGGAGGTGGGTTTATGATCTTGAGCCAAAGATCGGATAAAACTCCCAATCATCAGTGTAGATACACCCTATGGCATGCTTTCTACATGTGTTAATGTTAAACTTGAGATACAATGTCCGTTTGTAACAAGATGGAGTCGTTGGAATTCATATGATTCATTAAAAGATCTCACATCCTCAAATTTTATATCACTGTTTGTATTGTTTTACTCACATTTAAGATGTCCACTTTAGCAACAAAAAGAGCTCTTTCTGTCCCCTTCACCTGGGTTTAGCTATTACCTCCCTGGCATTATCCTGCTTCTCTTCGCTTCCAGAGTACTCCCCAAGAAACATACCGAATAGTGAAAGGCTTGGGGAGAGTGTATGTGGAGAGGATGTTTCCACTAGTGGGAGAGTCAAGGACCAGAGCCTCAGAATTAAAGGATGTTGTTTTAGGAAGGAGATGAGGATAAATTTCTTTAATCAGAGGGTGGTGGAAAAATGTGGAATTCTTTGCCACAGAAGGCTGTGGAAGCCAAGTCGGTGGATATATTTAAGGCAGAGATAGATAGATTCCAGATTAGTACAGGTGTCAGAGGTTCTGGGAAGAAGAGAGGAGAATGGGGTTAGGAGGGAGAGATAGATCAGCCGTGATTGAATGGTGGAGTAGACTTGATGGGCCGAATGGCCTAATTCCACTCCTATCACTTATGACCTTAACCCCCCCCCCCCCCCCCACAATCAGTCAGATGAAGGGACTCGACCCGAAACATCACCTTCCAAGGTGTTGCCCAACCCAGGCGACTATTTGCGTGATAGCCACAGAAGCAGATCCACTAACACATACGTATTGCTATCGTTCTGCACTCCGAAATCTCTACTCCCTTATCATGCATATGTACACTGTAAATGGCTTAATTGTAATAATGTATTGACTTTCTGATGGGGTGGAAGATTGCAACCTTCACGTGGTCCACTAATGCAATCAATTCGACGTGTGCACACACAGAGATCAAATAGAACAAGTTGTCCTACACCCTTAGGCTGTGCACGCCACACAAAAGAAGAAGAAGGGACTTTCTGATGACTGGATAGCACACAACAAAAGCCTTTCCCTGCGCCTCGGTACATGTGACAATAAACTAAACTGAACTGACTATCCATGATGCTGCCTGACCACTGAGTCACTCCGGCAATATTGGTACACCAGCATCTGCAGTTCTTTTTTCTACAGTAAGAGTTCTTTCTTGTGCTAATATAATTAAAATAGAAATGGTTAAAAAAAACTCAGCGGGTCAGGCTGTATCTGTAGAAAGAAAAAGCAGGGTGGCACGGTGGCGCAGTGGTAGAGTTGCTGCCTTACAGCACCAGAGACCCGGGTTTAATCAAGGCTCCGGGTGCTGTCTGTCTGGAGTTTGTACGTTCTCCCCGTGACCTGCGTGGGTTTTCTCTGGGTGCTCTTGTTTCCTCCCACACTATAAGGACGTATAGGTGTAAAGGATAATTGGCTTGGTATCATTGTAAATTGTCCCTTGTGTGTAGGATAGTGTTAGTGTGCGGGGATCGCTGGTGGTTGTGGACTTGGTGGGCCGAGGGGCCTGTTTCCACACTGTATCTCTACACTAAACTAAATTAAACTAAATTAAGTATCGTGCATACATTGACTGAATTTTCTTATAAATTCATTTTCTGTATTTGGGCATTACTGCCCTTGAGGTGGGAGTGAGCTGCCCCTCTTGACCCCTGGCAGTCACTCTGGGGAAGGGGCTCCCTGGGCAAGGTACTGGTGAGGGGGGCGTTGGTGAAGGAGGAGTGGTGTGTGAAGTGGAGGGAACCCTGCAGTGGTAGTCTTGATTAAAATACACTGTGGAGAATTTGTGCAGCGACCTGTCCTTCACCCGTTTCACAGCTTGCAACCTGCCAGTGAACGCTCCAAAGACGTACAGGTTTGAGTGGTTAATTGGCTTGGTATATGTGTAAATTGTCCCTAGTGTGTACGATAATGTGTGGGGATTGCTGGCCGGCGCAGACTCGGTGGGCCGGAAGGCCTGGGTTACCTGAAGTGAGAGAAATCAATATTCATACCACTGGGCTGTAAGCTGCCCAAGCGAAATATGAGATGCTGTTCCTCCAATTTGTGTTTAGCCTCACTAAACTAAAGATAGACACAAAAAGCTGGAGTAACTCAGCGGGACAGGCAGCATCTCAGGAGAGAAGGAATGAACCTAGGACAAAAAAGGTTGGTGTAGGAATGGGAAGGAGAATTAAAGTGTCGAGCAACCGGGAGATCAGGTTGGTTCAGGCGGGCTGAGCGTATGTGTTCCGCTAAACGATCGCCCAGTCTGAGTTTGGTCTCAACGACGTATAAGAGTCCACATCTTGAATAATGGATACCGGAGATGAGGTTGGAGGAGGTGCAAGTGAACCTCTGCCTAACTTGATAGGACTGTCGGGGTCCCTGGACAAAGTCGAGGGAGGAGGTATCGCGGCAGGTGTTGCATCTTCTGTGGTTGCAGGGGAAGGTACCTGGGGAGGGAGTGGTTTGGGTGGGAAGGGATGAGTTAACCAGGGAGTTGCAGAGGGAACGGACTCTGCGGAAGGCGGAAAGGGGTGGTGATGGGAAAATGTGGCTAGTGGTGGGATCCCGTCGGAGGTGGTGGAAATTTTGGACGATTATTTGTTGTATGCGACGGCTGATGGGGTGGAAGGTAAGGACTAGGGGGACTATGTCTCTGTTGCGACTAGGGGGAGGGAGAGCAAGGGCAAGGCTGTGGGGTACCGAGGAGACACGAGTGAGGGCCTCATCTGTGATGGGAGAGGGGAAGCCCATGTTCCCTAAAGAATGACATCTTGGATGTCCTGCTATGGAACATCTCATCTTGGGCGTAGATGAAGGAATTATGAGCAGGGGATAGAATCTTTGCAGGAAGCAGGTTGGGAAGAAGTGTAGTTGAGATAGTTATGGGAGTCAGTGGATTTGTAATAGACGTCAGTCAATAGTGTAGTTCCTGTGATGAAGTCTGAGATCAAGAAAGGGGAGGGAGGTATCGGAGATGGTCCAAGTAAATTTGAGCGCAGGATGAAAACTGGTGGTGAAGTTGATGAAGTCCTTGAGTTCTGCATGGGTGCAGGAGGTAGTTATCAATGTAACGGAGATAGAGGTCGGGGATAGGGCCAGTGTACTCCTGGAACAAGGATTGTTCAGCGTACCCTACAAATGGGCAGGCATAGCTGGGGCCCATGCGGGTGCCCATAGCTACGCCTTGGACTTGGAGGAAGTGGGAAGAGTCAGAGGAGAAGATGTTGAGGGTGAGGACCAGCTGCGCTAGGCGGAGTAGCCTATTAGTAGGGGGAAATTGGATGTTTCTGCAGTCGAGGTTTCTTCAAGGGCTTTAAGGCCTTCCTGGTGGAGGATGGAGGTGTAGAGTGACGGAACATCCATAGTAAAGATGAGGGTGTGGGGGCTCGGAAAGCGGAAGTCATTAAAGTGACGAAGGGCATGTGAGGTATCTTGGATATAGGTCGGGAGAGATTGGACCAAGTGATAGGATGGAGTCGAGGTACGGGGAAATCATTTCCGTGGGACAGGAGCAGGCAGAAACAATGGATCTGCCTGGGCAGTTGTGTTTGGGTTTGGGGAGAAGGTAAAACCGGGCTGTGCGGGGCTGGGAAACGATGAGGCTGGAGGCTGTGGAAGGCAGACAGCCGGAACTAATGTAATCAGAAATGGTGTGTGATCTAAGGCCTGGTGCTCGTCTGTGGGATCATGGTCCAAGGATAAGTAGGTGGAGGTGTCTGAGAGTTGTCGCCTGGCCTCAGCCCGGTAGAGGTCAGCGCGCCAGACTACCACGGCACCTCCCTTGTCAGCGGGTTTGATTATAATGTCGAGGTTTCTACAGAGTGAGCTAAACTAAACTAAACATGAGAAAGCCCACCATCTAGTGGCAAGAGCTTGCAACATCAGGCACACAGCGCAGGGGTGGAGGCACAACGCAACAAGAAGAACTATACATAAAATTGAGAGGCTCAGATAGGGTAGACAGTCAGAACCTTTTCCCAGGGTGAAAATGTCAAAGACTAGAGGGCGTAGCTTTAAGATGAGGGATGCATAGTTTAAAGATGCGCAGGGTAAGTGTTTTTACACAGTGGGTGGTGGGGGAGTCAGATATGACAGTGGTGTTTAAGTGGCTTTTGCAGAGCACATGGATTCTGCAAGGAATGGAGCGGTATATACCATGTGCAGGCAGATAGGACTAGTTTATCTTGGCAACCTGTTTAGCACAGACAAAGCAGATGTGTGGATGGTAGACACAAAGTGCTGGAGTAACTCAGCGGGTCAGGCAGCTTCTCTGGAAAAAAAGGAGGGGTGACATTTCGGATCGGAATCCTTCTTCCGATGGCAGGAGAGTTTGTCTTGGTGCCCCAGACAATCTCCTCAACCAACATCACTGAAACAGGTTATCTCCCAGTCTGGTGCTGTTGTGGGATGGTCAGGAGCTTTAGTTCCTACGTCTAAATATCACCAACAATTTGACCTCGTCCGACAAACCATATTGATGATACAGCCAAGAGAGTCCATCAAGCCTCTAATTCCTCAGAAGACTTAGGAAATCCTGCTTGCCTCAAAGATATTGGATACAATATCTAAAGATGCACCAGAGAAAGTATCCTATTGGGATTCAACACAGGTTGGTATGTCAACTGCCCTGCGCAGCACCGCAAAAGACTGCATACAGTTGTTGCAGCAGTCTAGTCTATCACGCAAAAACACCATCCCATCATAGATAGACATAAAAAGCTGGAGTAACACAGCGGGACAGGCAGCTACTCTGGAGAGAAGAAATAGTGATGTTGTGGGTTGAAACCTTTCTTCAGAACCTTCTTCAGAAGAAGGGTCTTAACCCAAAACATCACCCTCTCTCCAGAGATGCTGCCTGTACTGCTGTTACTCCAGCTTTTTGTGTCTGCCTGCGGTGTAAATCAGCATCTGCAGTTCCGTCCTACACACTGCTTCCCATCAACCTCTCCTATACTTCATGCTGCCTCGGGAAAGCATTTAGTCAGAGGGTGGTGAATCTGTGGAATTCTTTGCCACAGAAGGCTGCAGAGGCAAAGTCAGTGGATATTTTAAAGACATAGATTCTTGATTTGAACGGGTGTCAGAGGTTATGGGGAGAAGGCAGGAGAATGGGGTTAGGAGAAAGTAGACTTGATGGGACGAATGGCCTAATTCTTCTCCTATCACTTATGACATTACGTGGCTGTAACAGCATCATCTGCACTCTATCCTTTCTCTTCAGCACCATCTTGATGTGCTAATGTATGGTACGATCTGTGTGGGTAGCACACACGCAATAGTTTTTCACTGTATCTCAGTACTAAACCAATACCAATGGTCATGGTACTCTGTGCAACTTTGAAGTGTACAAATTCATTACGGCATTGCTTACATCCCAACAGTGTTGCACTTTTACAGTGTTACAGTGTTACAAAAGAATAAATCAGGGAAGGTAGTGCATTCGTGGATAACAAGGGAAATCAGGGATAGTACCAAAGCAAAGGATGATGCGTACAAAGTAGACAGAAAAAGCAGCATACCAGAGGACTGGTAGAAATTCAGAGACCAGCAGAGGAGGACAAAGGGCTTGATTAGGAAAGGAAAAATAGATTATGAAAGAAAACTGGCAGGGAACATAAAAACTGACTTTAAAAGTTTTTATAGATATGTGAAGAGAAAGAGATTAGTTAAAACAAATGTAGGTCCCTTGCAGTCAGAAACAGGTGAGTTGATCTTGGGGAACAAGGATATGGCGGACCAATTGAATAACTACTTTGGTTCTGTCTTCACTAAGGAAGACATAAATAATCTTCCGGAAATAGCAGGGGACCACGGGTCAAAGGAGGACTTGTGTGAAATCCAGGTTAGTCGGGAAGTGGTGTTGGGTAAATTGAATGGATTAAAGGCCGATAAATCCCCAGGGCCAGATAGGCTGCATCCCAGAGTACTTAAGGAAGTAGCTCCGGAAATAGTGGATGCATTAGTGATAATCTTTCAAAACTCTTTAGATTCTAGAGTAGTTCCTGAGGATTGGCGGGTAGCAAACGTAACCCCTCTTTTTAAGAAGGGGGGGAGAGAGAAAACGGGGAATTACAGTCCAGTTAGTCTAACATCGGTAGTGGGGAAACTGCTAGAGTCAGTTATTAAAGATGGGATAGCAGCACATTTGGAAAGTGGTGAAATCATTGGACAAAGTCAGCATGGATTTACGAAAGGTAAATCATATCTGACGAAACTTGTGGAATTTTTCGAGGATGTAACTAGTAGCGTGGATAGGGGAGAACCAGTGGATGTGGTGTATCTAGACTTCCAGAAGGCTTTCGACAAGGTCCCACATAAGCGATTAGTATATAAACTTAAAGCATACGGCATTGGGGGTTCAGTATTGATGTGGATAGAGAACTGGTTGGCAAACAGGAAGCAAAGAGTAGGAGTAAACGGGTCGTTTTCACAATGGCAGGCAGTGACTAGTGGGGTACCGCAAGGCTCAGTGCTGAGACCCCAGCTATTTACAATATACATTAATGATCTGGATGAAGGAATTGAAGGCAATATCTCCAAGTTTGCGGATGACACTAAGCTGGGGGGCAGTGTTAGCTGTGAGGAGGATGCTAGTAGACTGCAAGGTGACGTGGATAGGCTGGGTGAGTGGGCAAATGTTTGGCAGATGCAGTATAATGTGGATAAATGTGAGGTTATCCACTTTGGTGGCAAAAATAGGAAAGCAGACTATTATCTAAATGGTGGCCGATTAGGAAAAGGGGAGATGCAGCGCGACCTGGTTGTCATGGTACACCAGTCATTGAAAGTAGGCATGCAGGTGGAGCAGGCAGTGAAGAAAGCAAATGGTATGTTAGCTTTCATAGCAAAAGGATTTGAGTATAGGAGCAGGGAGGTTCTACTTCAGTTGTATAGGGTCTTGGTGAGACCACACTTGGAGTATTGCGTACAGTTCTGGTCTCCAAATCTGAGGAAGGACTTTATTGTCATAGAGGGAGTGCAGAGAAGGTTCACCAAACTGATTCCTGGGATGTCAGGACTGTCTTATGAACAAAGACTGCATAGACTCGGTTTATACTCTCTAGAATTTAGGAGATTGAGAGGGGATCTTATAGAAACTTACAAAATTCTTAAGGGGTTGGACAGGCTAGATGCAGGAAGATTGTTCCCAATGTTGGTGAGGTCCAGGACAAGGGGTCACAGCTTAAGGATAAAGGGGAAATCCTTTAGGACGGAGATGAGAAGGACTTTTTTCACACAAAGAGTGGTGGGTCTCTGGAACTCTCTGCCACAGAGAGTAGTTGAGGCCAGTTCATTGGCTATATTTAAGAGGGAGTTAGATGTGGCCCTTGTGGCTAAGGGGATCAGAGGGTATGGAGAGAAGGCAGGTACGGGATACTGAGTTGGATGATCAGCCATGATCATATTGAATGGCGGTGCAGGCTCCAAGGGCCGAATGGCCTACTCCTGCACCTAATTTCTATGTTTCTACTTTAAAAAGTATTATGGCCTTCACTGTGGGGCATCTTCAAGTTGCAAAAGAAACATGTAGAAATGCAAGTATTCCTTTCTTTAATGTAAAACTTTAAATTTGACCTTATTTTTTATGAGGAACTACAGATGCTGGAGAATCGAGGGTTACACAAAAAGCTGGAGAAACTCAGCGGGTGCAGCAGCATCTAAGGAGCGAAGGAGATAGGCGACGTTTCGGGTCGAGACCCTCGTTCGCTCCTTAGATGCTGCTGCACCCGCTGAGTTTCTCCAGCTTTTTGTGTGACCCCCTTATTTTTTATGACCTCATTCGACCTCTGCTTTGGGTGAAAGGTAGCTCATGATCCACAGTGCCACCAGGTGGGTGATTGATGAACTGCCGAATCTCTTTCCCCTGGCAAACATTTATAACCACCTGGATAAATACAAAGTGCTGAAGTAACTCCGCGGGTCGGGCAGCATCCCTGGAGAAAAAGGATGGGCGGCGTTTCTGGTCAGGCCATCCTTTTTCTCCAGGGTTGCTGCCTGACCTGCTGAGTTACTCCACCACTATGTGTCTATCTTTGGTATAAACCTTCAATGGTTTATTGCAACCTGTAGTGTCTCAGACAAATCGGCATCTGCAGTTCATTTCTACACATTTTACCCACCTCCTCCCTGGGTACTTTACAGGAGATGTAACACCTGCCCCTATATCTCCTCCCTCATCTCCATCGAGGTTACCCCAGCAGTCCTTCCAGGTGAGACAGAGGTTCACGTGCACCTCCTCTAACCTCATCTACTGCATTTGGTGTTCCCGATGTGGCCTCCTTTACATCGGTGAGCCCAAGCATGGAGTCAGTGACTGTTTCGCCGAACACTTGCACCCGGTCCACCAATGCCTGCCGATTGCTAAGCATTTTGATTCCTTTTCCCATTCTATCCTGGGCCTCTTGTATTGCTGGAGTCAGGCATCCCACACGGAAAATGAAGGAACGGCATTCCATATTCTGCTTATTTCGCTTACAACGTAATAGTATGAACACTGAATACTCCAATTCTAGGTGACCACCTTACAGACACCCCCCCTAACCTTTATCCCCCCTCTCCTCCCCGTGCCCCACCTAGATGTGAACATTTTTCCTTTTCCCTTCCACCTATATTCCTTACTCTAGCTTCACATTTATTCTATCCTTATCTGACATGTTTTACCTTTTCATCTCTGGCCTTTGTCCAACCATCTGCTGACCAACAACCCCCCCCCCCCCCACTACCATTGTCCTGTCACTGTCCTGTCCCCACCTCTCTTCCAGTTTTTCACCCCCTCCCCCTTCAATCAGACTGAAGAAGTGTTCCAACCAGACATGTTGCCAATCTATGTTCTCCAGAGAAGCTGCCTGACCTGAGTCACACCAGCTCAGTGTGCCCTTTATTGTAAACCAGCACGAGTAGTATCTTGCAGCTACAAATAGTTTTTAGATGATCATTTATCTTGTTCTTTTGCGGTCAGAATTCCAGTTTTTGTCCTTATGTGCTTGCCATTAAAGGCTAGACAGACCTCTGCATGGCCCAGACATATCGGTCCCAAGCACAACAGTGTCAAAGGTATGAAGGAACAGCATACAATAAACAGTTCCGTTGCTTCCTCTGGCTTCATCTCTGGCCATTGTCTTGTCAAGAGGGCTTGTATACAAAATCTACTATTGTAATGTTGAGTCTGCATAAGGTGTTGGCAAGGCTGCACTTGGGATATTTTGAGCAATTTTGTACAGCCTATCTGGGGATGTGCTAGATCTGGAGATGGTCCAGAGGTTTACAAGAATGATCCCAGGAATGAGTAGGCTAACCTATGATGAGCGTTTGTCGGCACTGGGCCTGTACTCGCTGGAGTTTAGAAGAACGAGGGGGGCCTAATTGAAGAATACAGAATAGTGAAAGGCTTGGAAAGAGTGGATGTGGAGCGGATGTTTCCACTAGTGGGAGAGTCTAGGTCTAGAGGTCATGGCCTCAGAATTAGAGGATGTTCTTTTAGGAAGGAGATGAGGAAAAATGTATTTAGTCAGAGGGTGGTGAATCTGTGGAATTCTTTGCCACAGAATGCTGTGGAGGCCATGTTAGTGGATATTTTTAAGGCAGAGATTGTTTTAACACAGAGGGTGGTGGAGGCCTGGAACACATTTCCAGGGCTGGTGGTGGAGGCAGATACAATACTAACATTTAATATCGCTTAGATAGGCACGTGAATATGTGCGAGGAGGATCTCCTTTAGTCAGAGAGTGGTGAATCTGTGGAATTCTTTGCCCCAGAATGCTGAGGAGGCCATGTTAGTGGATATTTTTAAGGCAGAGATAGATAGATTCTTGATTAGTACGGGTGTCAGCGGTTATGTGGAGAAGGCAGGAGAATGGGGTTAGGAGGGAGAGATAAATCAGTCATGATTGAATGGCAGAGTAGACTTGATGGGCCGAATGGCCTAATTCTACTCCTATTCGTTATGACCTTATGAAACGTCACCAGCATCTGAAGTTCCTATTTCTTCAGCAATTTAGTTCAGCATAGTTTATACATACAGCATCGAACCAGGCTCTGCACATTGCACAGAAAGTTTCATATTAGATGAATTTTTACACAAGGAAAGAACTTCAAGCCACTTTGTGATCTCATTGAGACATGCTGTGTGGAATGAATCACAGGCTTGGCCTTTCGTCACGTTTGCTCCTGAGGTGGCTCTGGGTGAGGTGGAGGTTGCATTGCATTGGGATTTGTGGTGAGAACAACTGGGGCCAACACCAGAGCCACTGAAAGACCAATCAGTGGTTCTGAGCTGAGTTGCGTTGCGTAAGGGTCTTGAGAAAGCATTCAGAGCTATCAACAAAATAGATAAGCGCAATTGAACTTGAAAACAAATGTGTGAGGCAAACATGACCAAAGTAAGCACTCAAGGTGGTTTGATGAATGTGAGATTGTCAGATTGTGATTCTTGTGATCTTGGAATTAACTGCCATCGAGGGCTGTTGAGGTCCTCATCTATTTAGGAAGGAGAATGATCAATTCTACAGGTGGATATCAGAGATAGGGAGGGATGCAGGAAAGTGATATCGATAAAGAGGAATAGCTACGATATGGTTTAATGGTAGAACAAACGTAATGGGCTGAATTGTCTTCTCTTGCTCCTATTTTTGTCATCTTCTTCTGCTTTGAAAGGGTCATGATATTTAACTGTTGAGAATCTTACACAGAATTTTCATCAATGGCTCCTTTCTTAGCTATTTTGTGTTATAGGCCTATTGCTTTATTGTGATTTCATTATCAAAACTGTTATTACAGAATATCATCATATCATAAAGCAGTTTCAGACTAAAAGTGCATACATGTGCAAATCTCTTTACAAAGCTTGATCTGGTGAGATGATCCTATTATTTAATTATAAAGGATTTGGCACAAAAAGACAGAGGTTGCGGCTATTTGAGTAACTTTATGTCAATACTCATTGGGATCTGATTTTTTTAAAGAAGCGGCACGGAAACTGGCCCCCGGCCTACTCAGTCCATGCCGACCATCGATCGCCCATTCACACTAGTGCTGCACTAATTCACTGTCACATCACCTCCATACACTTAATGGAGTGTAAACTAAAGTTGGAACACGAGGCCAATTAACCTACAAATGTTTGGCGCGCCAGGGACCTGGGTTCAATCCTGACCTCAGGCAATATACACGTTCTCCCTGTGAATACGTGGGTTTCCTGCTGGTGCCCTGGTTTCCTCCCACATTCCAAAGACTTGCGGATTTGTAGATTAATTGGCCTCTGTAAATTGCCTCTGGTATGTGTGGAGTGGTTGAGTAGGTGGGCTAACATAGAACTAACGTGAACGGGTGATCAATGGTCGGTATGGTCATGAAGGGCTGAAGGGCCTGTTTCGATGCTGTAACTCTAAACTAAACTAAATTTTATGTCACATTCAAAACAGTGCTTCTGACACTCCTTTAGCATTATAGCAGCATGAAGATGGTGTGGAAGATTGCTACCGTCACGCGGTCCGCCCTGTTTCAACGAATGCAATTAACCCGGCGTGCACAATCAAATAAGATCAAACAGAATGTTGTCCTACAACTTTAGGCTGTGCACGCCATAGGCAAGAAGAAGAAGCATATAGATGCACAGTTGTTTAAGAAAAAACTGCAGATGCTGGAAAAATCAAAGGTAGACAAAATCACCCTTAATCAGTCTGAAGAAGGGTCTCGACTCGAAACGTCACCTATTCCTTTGCTCCATAAATGCTGCCTCACCTGCTGAGTTTCTCCAGCATTTTTGTCTAATATAGATGCACAGTCTGTTGCCCAGAGTAGGGGAATCGAGGACCAGAGGACATAGGTTCAAGGTGAAGGGGAAAAGATTTAATAGGAATCTGAGGGGTAACGTTTTCACATAAAGGGTGGTGGATGTATGGAGCAAGCTGCCAGAGCTGGTAGTTAAGGCAGGGACTACCCTAATGTTTAAGAAAGAGCTGGAAAAGTACATGGATAGATAGGTTTGGAGGGATGTGTGGGCCAAGCGCAGGCTGGTGGGACGTTGGCCGGCGAGGGCAAGGTGGGCCGAAGGGCTTGTTTCCACTCTGTATCACTCTGTGACTGTCTGCCCACATATTGGGGGAGTGGGGACTTGAACTCACAATTTTCTGACTCAGAGCAACCTGTTGAGACACGTATTTGTCGAGATAAATTCTGGAAAGAAAATTACTCCATATCCTCATCACGCTCATCTACTCTCTGGAATAATTGCATAATTTGTAAATTATCTGCTCCCAATATCCAGGCCAGGAATGGAAGTATCTCGACTCCCTTGTATAAAAATAGGCTTGTTAATTGACATAAGATTACGGTCCCAGGCCACCTCTCAGCCCCTTCCCCCACGTTACATCCACACATTTATTTATGGAGCTAAAGGACATCTGCTAGTCTTATCAACCTTTCTCCTGTGCTATGACAAAGGCCCTGATGCAGTCACACAGGCAAAACAATCCCTCCCCAGGCCTAATTAATCTAACTCGATATTGCCTGTCTAAAGCACAAATATTTATGGGCAGGCAACAATAGCTTCCATTTCTAGGAGACCTTCACCAAACAAGGCGTGAGCCAGATCTGATTATATCAAGGCAGCTGGCCAAAAACATGATTTTATGGAGAGGGTGGGGCAAGATCAATGATAGAGTTGAGTACAAGGGTGCAAATCTCCACTGGTTGGGGTTTAAAGCCAGGGAACAGTCTCAAAATAAAGAGACAGCCCATTTGACTGAGATATCAGAGATTTCTTCACCAATGAATCTATGGAATTCACATCTCAATTGAGCTGCGGAATCGCAGTAGCCGAGTATATTCAAGACAAATTGATTTTTTAGACATTAAATGAATTGAGGGGTATTAGGTTAGTGCAGAAAGGTGCCTTTGAAATAAAAGATCAGTGGTTCATGAAGGGCCAAATGGCCTACGTGCATCAATTTCTTGAATTGGATATGCAGGGATTAGAGGGATATGGATCATGTGCGGGCAGATAAACGTTTGTCTCGGCATCATGTTCGGCACAGACATTGTGGGCCGAAGGGCCTTTTTCTGTGCTGCACTGTTCTATGTTTATGTTCTTAACCATCATGCTTAACCATAATGGAAATAGGATTCTTGAGCACTCGGATGATAGGATGGTATAAATGAGGGCAAGGGTAAAAGATTTTCAATTATCCCAGGTTTACAGAATGGAATTAGGTAGATGGGCAAGGAGGGCATTGAAATAGATGGGCAAGGAGGCCAAATATAGATCTGATTGTGGCACTCAGGAGGAACAGTAGACAGTTGAAGAGCACAGAACAGTATAGCACAAGAACAGGCACTTCATCCATGTCTATGCCGAACATGATGCCAACCTAAACTAATCTCTGCCTGCAAATGATCCATATGCCCTCCATATCCATGTGCCTATCAAACATCACTATAGCATCCGCCTCCATTATCATCCCTAGCGGAATATTCCAGGCATTCTGTGTAAAAATAAACTTGCCCCGCACATCTCCTTTAAACTTTGCCCTTTCACCTTAAAGCTATCCCCTCTAGTCCCTGGCATTCGCACCCTGGGAAATAGGTTCTGACTGTCTACCCTATCTATGCCTCTCCCAATGTTATATACTTATAATCAGGTCTCCCCTCAACCACTGGCATTCCAGAGAAAACAACCCAAGTCTGTCCAACCTCTTGTAGATAATACCCCCTAGAGCAGGCAGTATTCTGGTAATTCTCAGTGAATTTTCTGTCCGGACGACTGTGGAGAATCATTTAATCACTGAATTCAAAACAAAGATCTATCGATTTCTGGATATTGAAGGGATCAAGGGATATTCGGATAGGAGGGGAAAATGGTGCAGAAGTTGGAGATTTGCCGTGATCTTGCTGAATGACTGGACAAGGACTGGTAATGTTACATAAATTGGTAATCTTGCTGTCGGCATAGATATATAGTCTGAACCAGGCACGTGCCGTCAGGGTAGGCAAGGTAGGCACTGCCTACCCTGACTAAAATTACACCATAGTAATATCTAAATATAAATAATAAAGGCATGGGAGAATTATGCCTATGTAAGAGACCGATCTCTTAGGTAGGCATAATTCTCTGTGCCTTTCATCCGCAGCGCTTGTAACATGGGAAGCTCTGTGCAGCCCACGTGCCGTCAGCGTTGCCTGAAGCCGTCAGTTTCAAGCTGGGCTGAAGGCAGCAGAAATTCTGCCTTTGCAGCACTGTGCATGCGCATTGGTCTACTGCGCATGCGCAGTGCAAGTTTCTTGGCGGGGTTTTCAACTATGGTTTGTCGTGTACCAATAATGTGGTAAGTGCATTTTGTGGTTATGTTTTTTAATACCGTATTTCCCGGGGTGTGGGGGTGTGGGGGGTGAGGGGAGAGCTCCTTTCACAGCGTTTGGGGAGTCTGGCCCGGGGTAATGTTGCGGGGAGGGCACGAATGTTATGAATGAGGGGTCTGGAGCATCCACTTGCAACGTTCCTTGCACAGCGGCGTGCAATGCCACCGCATTGAGGCCTGGGGAGGGGGGGGGGGAAGAGAGAGAAGTAGCTCGGGTGACTGAGCGGCCGCCGGGCCGGACAGCGGAATCAGCCGCCACCTTAGCTCCTTCTGCCGGTCCCCGCTCACCTCTGGCAGCTCTCTGTCTAAAAACCTCTCTCCTGCCGCTTGAGGTTACTCGGCTGTGGGAATTTAAGGATCTGCAGGAAGCCACTGACATGAGCGAAGTCGGCGAACGGCAGGTGACAGGTGTTCTGACGGAGAGCACTGCCAGAGTTGAGCGGGCCGGCAGAAGGCGCTGAAGTGGCCGCCAGTTCTGCTGTCGGGTCCCGGTGGCCGCTCCCCGAGCTGCTTCTATCCCCAGACACAGTGCGTGGCTTTGCTTGCGGTAGCGGTGAGTGAGTTATTGGCAGAATTTCCGACCCCCTCCTTGTCAACACTTGTGCCCTCCCCACAACTTTACCCCTGGCACAGACTCTCCACACGCTGTGAAAGGAACTGTTCCCACAATTGGTCTAGGACGAGGAAGCCTTGGGCAAATTGAAACGTCACTGTTTTCATTTATTTATTTATTTAACGGGGAGAATAATCTGCGCATGCGCGGTTTAATTTTTTTTTTAAAGCGGATCGAGTGCCTACCCTGAGTAATTACTCACGGCACGTGCCTGGTCTGAACGTCACCCGAGTCAAATACAATACTAAATTTTCAAACAGAAAATACTACATTTATTTCATATAGGCTACGGATATGCAGGAAATGGAGGCAGATATAGTAGTGGCATTCAAGAGGCTTTTAGATACAGGCAGAGAAGATTAGTTTAACATGATATCATGTTCGACACGGACATTGTGGGCCAAGGGGACTTTTCCTGTGCTGCACTGCTCTATGCTCTAAGTTATTGGGGAGGGGTGAGGTCAATCAGCATCAGTTTGTTATTGAGGTAGAAGATGATAGTTTTTGTCCTGAGCGTAATTTTTGGATCTTTTTATTTTAAAGGGCTTTGTTGGCAGTTCAAAGATGTTTCACTGCATTGATTCTAGCTGCCAGCTGGACCTCTACAAAGTATGATGGCTAATTTCACATGAGCAACAAGTCATTGTGAGAAAAGTGTTAGAAATAATCACTCCAGCCCATTGGATGGTGTTTTCAATTTGAACAGGCCACACTCGAGGATTGTTCGAGACACAAGAGACTGCCGAGGCTGAAATCTTGAGCAAAACACAAAGTGCTGGAGTAACTCAGCAGCTCAGACAACATCTGTGGAAGGAATGGACAGACGACATTTTGGGTCCAGTCCCGTCTTCAGACTGATCAAGAAGGGTCCCAACGCGAAATGTCATCTGTCCATTTCCTCCACAGGTGCTGCCCAACACACATTGTGTTTTGCACAGGATAGTTAATTGTCTGTGATATTCTTTAGAATGCTAATTGAATGGAAGTTTTCACAGAATCGTGACTGAGAGTTCTTGTGAGAAGCTATCTACAGCCATTAAACTGTGAGATACAGACCAAAACCAGATCTTCATGAGATAACAAAATGGAATTGCAAAGCAAGTCTCTCAGTGTCATTATTCTCAGATCTTATCTTTTGTTAGGGATTAAATGTCTCGCAGGCTTCATAAATTGAAAGCAAAACAGTGATCATTTGATTGTAGACGTAAGAAATGTTGAAATATTCCCCGTGGTATCAAAGGCCTCGACAACAGGTGGAAGGGCTTACTTTCACTACGGTAATAAGAGGTAACGAGATCTAGGTTAAATCAGTGCATGTCTGTGCCACTGTCTCGGACATGGTAGTGAGCAACATAGGGGCCCCACAAGGGACGGTCCTCTATCCCTTCCTGTTTACCATCTACACCTTGGAATTCAGATTAAACTCCGCCTCCTGCAGAAGTTTTCAGATGACTCTGCAATTGTGGACTGCATCAGTGAGGGGAGGGAAGCTGTATACAGATGTGTAGTCAACGACTTTGTTGAGTGGTGTGGGCTGAATCACCTGCAGCTCAACACCAACAAGACTAAGGACTTATGGTGGACTTTAGGAGGAGAGGAACACCACTGTCCCCTGTCTCAGTGGTGTGGATGTGCAGTTTCCCAGGCAGTATAAATACCTTGGAGTGTACCTGGACAATAAATTGGACTGGTCCAGGAACGCTGAGGCCCTTGGCAAGAAGGGATAGAGCCGGCTGTACTTTTTGAGAAGGCTCCGCTCCTTCAACGTCTGCAGAAGTTGTAGCAATCAGTGGGAGCCAGTGCCATCTTCTTCGCTGCTGTGTGCTAGGACAGCAGGGCAAAGCCGGCGGACGCCAATAGGATCAACAAACTCATCAGGAAGGCTGGCTCCGTCCTGGGGGCAGAGTTGGATTTATGGATGGTGGTCTTGGTGGGGAGGATGTTCCCCAAACTGCGGAGTATCTTAGACAATACAGCTCACCCCCCCCATGACACACTGGTCAACCTGAGTAGCACCTTCAGCAACAGACTGGTCCGACCAAGATGCATGCCTTCTTCCCTGTGGCTATCAAACTTTACAAATCCTCCCCCTTCTGTTGTGGGGTAGACTGAGACTGCCCCAATCCCTTCCCTTCCCCAATCTTTGCATATCCCCCAAGCCTTTCCACTCGTCACTTTAATTTCATGTATTTTGTGTTTTGCCTCCTGGGATAAAGTTCTATTGTATCATACAATACATAGAAACATAGAAATTAGGTGCAGGAGTAGGCCATTCGGCCCTTCGTGCCTGCACTGCCATTCAATATGATCATGGCTGATCATCCAACTCAGTATCCCGTACCTGCCATACCCTCTGATCCCCTTAGCCACAAGGGCCACATCTAACTCCGTCTTAAATATAGCTAGGAAGATTTAGTCAGGATTATCAATTTGCCGAGAGCAATCAATTCCACTCTCCTTTGTGTCTGATTGGTTTAGTTGGGGTTTGAGTAGTCCTAGCATTCTGAAAGATTGGTGCATACAAAAAACATCAAGCACATCAGAACAACAGCCTATATTGCTGCAGAAGAACCTTGAGTTTGGAACTTAGAGAAGACTCCAACCTTATTAGTGAACCCGGCCAGTGCATCTCACCCAATTGTGCGGCACAGTGGCGCAGTAGTGGAGTTGCTGCCTTGCAGCGCTTGCGGCTCCAGAAACCCGGCTTTGCTCCCGACTACGGGCACTGTCTGTACGGAGTTTGTACGTTCTCCCCGTGACCGGGTGGGTTTTCGCCTAGATTTTCGGTTTCCTCCAACATTCCGAAGACGTACAGGTTTGTAGTTTAATTGGCTTGGTATAAGTGTAAATTGTCCCTAGTGTGTTGTGATCGTTGGCCGGTGCGGCCTCGGTGGGCCGAAGGGCCTGTTTCTCTGTATCCCTAAACTAAACTAAACTAAATTTGGCACCCAAGTCCAAGTCATGGGTTATGTGATTCATCATGTTGAGTAGAAACCTAGGACAGTGAATTAAAAGCGAGTTATAGGAGTTAACTGAATGTGTCTATTTAAGCAATCAGAAAATTAATAAAGATAGAATGTGCTAAATTTTGAATGTCTTCTTTGCCATGTAAGTCTTTTTTATGTGGGAGATGGGAATAGGGGGAAACCGTTTCCCATTCACTTCCTGGTCGAGGTGTCTTTTCTCCAAGTCGCATCTTCGCCCCCCCCCCTTCCATCTGGATTGGCACGGCCTTTCCTACCGGAGCTTCAGCAGCTGACGTGGACGATTTGGAAACTCCGAGCCGCTGAGTGTGTTCTTCTGTTCCGACGCCGGTGCTCCGATCATCCCGGCGAGAGGGCCTGAACTTCGGTCCTCCTTAGCGGGGACTGCGGAGGGCTCAAAGGCCCCGACCACGGGTGAACAAAGAGGAAGATGACTTAACTTTATTGCTTCCCTCACAGTGGGAACTTTGATTCCGCTGCGGTGGGATGCTCATGTTAAATTCTATTGTGTATTGTGTTATTTTTATTCGTATGACTGTGCGGTAACTCAAATCTCACTGTACCAATTGGTGCATGTGACAATAAATGAAACTAGAACTTGACCCATACAGAGGCAGAGGAATAACACGAGAAGAAGGCTCTTGAACAAAGGATTAGATAGATTGCGGCTCTACTCTTTGGAGTTTAAAAGAATGTTTAAATCTGTGAGATTTTGGGATGGTTTCTCTGAGTAAGGGAAACTACTACCAGGAATACATTGTCAGGATATAGAAGTCACTGATAATGAACGGATTTGTATGTTCTCTCTGGGATTGCTTGGAGTTTCTCTCACATGCCAAAGACGGTAGGTTTGTAGGTTAACAGGCCCGGGGATTGTGAATCTTTGGAATACCCGACCCCATACAACTGACATAGATTTTAGATCTTAAAGGGAAACATAGGGTATTGGGGACAAGGCAAAACAGTGAAATTGAAATCAGACTTGTGGAGTAAGCTTGAGGGTCAACCCTGCTTCTAGTGTAGGAAGGAACTGCAGATGTTGGTTTAAACCGAAGATAAGGCACAAAAAGCTAGAGTAACTCAGCGGGTCAGACAGCATCTCTGGAGAAAAGAAATAGGTGGCGTTTTGGGATAAGAAGGGTCTCAACCCGAAACGTCATCTATTCCATTTCTCCAGTGATGCTGCTTGACCTGCTGAGTTACTCCATCTTTTTGTGTCTCCAAGATGCTGTTGCCAAGGTACTAGAGGTACATATCTTTTTTTTTAAATATTTCAAAATAGACTTTATTCAAGTAATAAATATATACAATACATCAACCGTGCAAAAAATCCATCCGACATTTTCGGAGGCTATACAAATTGTTCCATACAGTCTATACACATTTTTCAAATTTCGCAAATCGATCCCCCATCGGTGCCACTCATGTGGCCCCCCGGCATGGGATACCTTCCCTTATTTTGAGGGGCGTCTCCACCATACCGTGCCCCCCATGTCCAGCAGCGGAAGGACCCTAGACTGTGGCCCTCCCCCACCGAGCCTTGGCGTTGGCTGCACCGAGATTCAGTGCGTCCCTCAGCAGGTACTCCTGCAGTCTGCAGTGGGCCAGTCGGCAACTTTCCCCGACGGACATCTCGCTCTGCTGGGTGGTGAACAACGCTCGAGCAGACCAAAGAGCGTCTTTCACCGAGTTGATGACCCTCCAGCAGCACTCGATGTCCGTCTCTGAATGAGTCCCTGGGAACAGTCCGTAAATCACAGAGTCCTCTGTGACGGAGCTGTTTGGAATAAAGCGTACCAGGGACCCTTGCATTTTTCTCCAGACTCTTTGGGCAAATCCACACTCTAGCATTAATGGTGCTGCTGTCCATCCATTACCTCTGGTATCCCCAGCTGTTCCACAGCCATAACATGCTGAATGTGCCTCGCATCCTCTAGGCTGGTCACCAAAGACCCAGCACCAGCACCCCGGGGTGGGTGGGTGGGTGGGAGCAGTAGCAGACAACAACTCACATTGTGGCAGCAACCTACGCCAATCCCGGGACTAGGCCTCGCCGTCGCTAGGGAAGTCTCCCGGCGCTGTGACGTCACATAGCCGACCCGGCGCCTGTGGGCGCTGTGACGTCACAGACGCCGGTCGTCTGTGACGTCACATGACCGGGGCAAAGCTCCAGAGGCCGAAAGCGCGGGGGGGGGGGGGGGAGGGGGGGACAATCGTTGCCATGGAAATTGTCTGCGGGGGGGATAGAAGAGAATCGTTGCCACGGAGACCGGCCGATCGTCGCTACTGAGACCGATGGGGAAGGGGGGGGGGCTTAGAAACAATCGTTGTCATGGAAACCGGGGCTGGGGGGACACCCGTTGCCACGGAGACCGGGGGGGGCGAGACGAGGGGGGGGACAATGGTTGCCATGGAGACCGGCCGGCGGTTAACGAGGGACCAACGGCCAGCGACCAAAAGTCGCCGCTTAATCGCAGCCAGACCCTTCTGTCTCTGTCTCTCGCTGTCCATCCCCATTAATAATAAAGCCTGCATCCAGCCACCCTCCTTTCCCCTCTCTCTCTCTCGTTCCCCCGGTCAGCAGGCAGGCCGGCCGGCCGGCGGGGGATGTGGCCAGGCCGCAAGGCGCGGACTAGGCCCGAGAAGATGGCGGTAGTGGCGGCGTGAGGCGTGAGGCGGAGCCCGCCGGCCGCCGCCTGTCCCCGTGCTCTCCTCCTCCTCCTCCTCCTCCCCTTCCTGCCCGCCCCCCCGTCCCTCCCTCCCTCCCTCCCTCTCCCCCCGCCTCCTCCTTCCTCCACGCCGAGCCTCTGCACCGACACTGCCGCTTCCCAGCTCCCTGAACATGGAGTGCCCCCACTTGGCGACCAGCGTCTGCATCGTGCCGGATTCCACCAAGTTCCCCAACGGGTCGCCGTCCTCCTGGTGCTGTGCCGGTGAGTGCCGCACGGTTCCGCTCTCTCCATATCTTGGGCTCACTTTCCCTCTTTGTAATCTTTGCATTGTGTGTTGTGGGTTTTAAAAAAAAAAGAAAGGGCAGCGCTTCAGCGCTTCCCCCGCTCGACAGCTGCATCTCTCCCGGCGCCAAAGCGCCAGGAAACGCCGGTCCTCGGCAGGCTTGATCCCGGCCCACTGTGTACAACTAAAACACAAGAAAAGCTGTTTTATATATAATTAAAAACCAGAAAAATTTGAGGTCTCTTCTCAACAGAGCCTCTGAGCTTTGTGTGGAGTGAGTGGCTGGCGCCTGGGGCTCAGACTCGAGGTCACGTTGGCACATTCTCCCTCTTAATCCTGCACATAAATCCAATGCTTTCTCCACTTCTCTTGCCTTTAACCCGATTTATCCCCCTGGGCAAAACGCAAGATTGCAGCTCCACTAAAAAGTCTACGACCAATTGAATTAGACTGCCTGGAGGCTGGATTTAGAAGTTTTTGCTACGGAGTAGATAGCCTGTTTATTTGAAAGGTAACCCCACAGTGGATTGACATTTTTGCCACGTACCATCCATAAAGTTGTGATGTATGCAGGCATTTCACTTCAATAAACCGCCGGGTTTTTTTTGCAGGAATGCGGTATTTATTTTGTGAGGGAGAATAAGTGGATTAGTGTGTACCCAGAGCTTTCGATTACTTTCTTTGTGTAAAGGCTTTCGGAGTCAGACCAGACTGACTTTCTTCTAGTAGAGTAATTAGGCCCTACATTGTTTCCATTGTCTGAGCTGCCCAGTGTAACGTCTGGAGGAAACTTGTTCTCCCAATCCGCTTTAGGTTTAATGGGAAATTGCGCCTGGTAAATTTTACTGTTTTACAGGCCAATATATTGCAGAATTTTCTGTACGTGAAACACATACAATGATAAAACTCGTATGATGGAGACGGGATGGGATTGACATCTGATCTGCTTTGTCTGGCTGCACCCTTAGGCGGCGAGGAATACAATATGACTTTCAGTTTAGCGAGGTGAAGTTTTCTGCATAATTATTAGCAGCTTTAATGGCAAATAACCAAGCCAAGATTTTTAAAACAATTTCTCCACAGATAATGTTCACATCTGTAAGCTTCTTAACCATGTGTGTGATGGGAATAGTGGTATTCCAGGGAGTTTGAGCCCTGGAAATCCTGTACTGCTGCTGCCTTCTTGTAGTGGACTTGAGTTCATCTGCAGCGAGTAACCTCCGGGGTTTCTAATCTTGACTTCAGAATAGGAACATAACATTTCTTTTGACTGCATGTAAAATCTGGAATATATTTAATTTAAAATTAAATTCGGTTCTGCAGAAGATTTTTTTTCCTGCTAGTTGTAATCAAGGGAACCCTATTAAGACATCCTGTTTGAATAATGTATATTATACAACTGTCCAAAATGTTCATTATTTGTTTTTTTGAGCATTTTCCATGAGGGAAATAAATAGTTCCAGTTTGCGGAGTTTAAAAGTAGTCTTGTTTTTTCTTGGCATTTTATCCCAAGGTTGTTTTGGTTTCAAGTGTGGTGTTCCATTGACATATTTACCATTTGACTTCCAAATAAGGACTTTGATGGGAGTGTATTGAAATATGGAACAGTTGTGACTATACCTGTGATCTCATAGCCTTCTTGGATGTAGCATAATAGACCTTTTAAATGAAAGCCTTGTCTGTCATGCAGTCCCAAATGTGATAAATGGGTATTATCCCGTGATGTATTGTCACTGTGATCATCAAAGCAGCCAAGAAACAGGCATGTATAATTAACTGGCTGTTGTGTGACATTGTGAATGGGAGTTGTAAACTGGGCAATGCTGTCCTCATTTCTGCCAGTAGAATACAATTTTGAGATCATAAGATAATTGTAGTTGAGGCCCTCATGCAAATAATTAATGTCAGTATGTTCACCTCCTGGCGAAGATCCATTCCAAGTGTCAGAATCGTAGTCGTATAACACGGGGAAGAAGCTATTTGGGCCAGTGTGACTCTGGTCTTATTGAAAGAGCTTTTTTCATGTATTTTCTTCAATTCCCCAGTAACAGTTATTATTGGATCTGTTTCTACCAGTTTTACAGGCCAAACATTCCAGGCTGCATTTTTTTTCTCTCATAAAAATCATCTCTACTCTTGTTTCTTCAGGCAGTTATCTTCAATCAGAGTCCTCTAGTTGCATATCCTTCTTGCAGAAACTGTTTCTATCCATGTGCTAAATGTTCTAATTTTTAATACCTCTTGTCAAGATTAATATTCTGATGCCGCTTCCTAAAGTTGTCATTGATAAGTCCCAACCTAACATGCGGGATGAGCTTTAAAAAAAATTGCATCTTTCAGGAATTTTGTTGTTGTAGTTTGCAAAGGAGACTTATTTGTTAGGCGAATAACTGCTCAATTTGCAAAAATACTTTTCATAATATTTTAAATTGTCATTAAATCATGTTTGTACATGTTTTACTGTGCCAATTAACATTTCTTTTCATATGAAACCCTTGATGCACTGTAACTAATTGCAGCAATCCTCAAATGTGATTGGCTTGATTCATGAGATCTGTAATTGGGCAGGCAGACATAGGATTTGGATGGTGGAGGCTATTGTCAAGGCCAGGTATTGCAGAATGGGCACATTGCAATTTAGAATGTTGCTTATTCTTGTAAATAACTGTCTTGAAACCAGAAATTGCTAAGTATTTGGGTCAGGCAGGGTTTGTGGGGAAAAAAGCAGATTTTATGTTTTGGGTCAGTGCTCTTTTATCAGAACTATGGAGTGCAGGAGGAAACCGAAGATTTTGTAGATGACCCACGTGGTCATGGGGAGAACGTGCCAGCTCCGTACAGACGGCATCCGTGGTCGGGATCGAACCCGGATCTCCGGCGCTGCAAGCGCTGTGAGGCAGCAACTTTACCGCTGTGCCACCGTCGCCTGCCCTATACCATATGGTTGTATATAGTAAAATAGCAATATCACTGTGGAATTGTCTTGTCATTCAATTTATCGTTATCTGTCAGCTTACACTTAGGGGTGGAAATTCCACCTAGTTATACAGGCAATTAGTACATTTGGCTGACATTTCTCCATCTTATATTTTTAGCCGAGGAGATTAACCTGATTTAGAATAAAGTGGTCGACACCTGCCTTAGGATAATCAACAGAGGAATGGTATGCCTAGAATTTTGGCAATTGTGCAAGGAACGCATAGCTATATTAATTTAGTTCTGCATTAATGAGTCTGTAATTTTTTCGATCTATTTGCTCCAGTGCCTGGCCAACAGGAAATGTTCTTAAAATATTTTTCAAAGGACTGTTGCAGAAAACTGTTGGCAATGTTGCAAGTAGTAAAAGTGATGGCATTCTTACAACATTACTTTACAAAGCAGTTGAATTAGTAACTTTCAGCTGCACAGTGAGGACCGAAGAACAATAGTATACAAAAGATTGGCATTTGTTCCATCGTGGTAGTGCATCAGAAAACAGGGTGGCTCAGCAGTAGAATTGCTGCCTTGCAGTGCCGGATACCCGGGCTCGATCCCGAATACGGGTGCTGTCTGTACGGAGTTTGTGCGTTCTCCTTGTGACCTGCGTGGGTTTTCTCCGAGATCCTCGGTTTACTCCCACACTCCAAAGACGTTCAAGTTTGTTGGTTAATTGGCTTGGTATAAGTTTTGATTGTCGCTAGTGTGTGTGGGATGGTGTAGATGTGCGGGAATCGCTGGTCAGTGCAGACTCGGTAGGCCAAAGGGCCTGTGTCCGCCCTGTAGCTCCAAACTAAACAAAAGCCAATCATATGTTATTGCAAAAAAAAAAGTGTTGGAGGAGCTCAGCGGGTCAGGCAGCATCTGTGGAAGGAATGGACAGATGACATTTTGGCACGAGACCTTTCTTCAGACCCAACTCAAAATGACATGTCCATTCCCTCCACAGATGCTGTCTGACCTGCTGAGTTCATCCAGCATTATGTTTTTTTGCTCAAGATTCCAACATCTGCAGTTTCTTGCGTCTATCATTAAGCATATACTGATATTGTTGAACGTTATAATGATACAATAGTGACATTTTGGAGAGACATATGGAAATGCAAGGAATGGGGAGGGATAAGGATTTAATGCAGGCACTACGGGTGCTGTGTGTGTGTCCCCGAGATGCAGTGCAGGCAGCATGTGAGGCTAGGAAAGCACATCTCGGACCCGCAGACCCTCAGCTTAGGAGCATCGCAAGGCTGCGTACTCTCCCCTCTCCTGTACTCTCTCTACACCAATGACTGCACCTTCACGGTCTCCTCTGTCAAGCTTCTCAAGTTTGCGGACGACACAACCCTGATTGGACTGATCCAGGATGGGGAGGAATCTGCTTACAGACAGGAAGTGATACAGCTGGCATCCTGGTGCCATCGCAACAACCTGGAGCTCGATGCTCTAACAACAGTGGAATTGATTGTAGAGTTTAGGAGAGCTCCCCATCCCCTCACCCCATTCTCCATCAACAACACCACAGTCACATCTGTAGAGTCTTTTAAGTTCCTGGGAACCATCATCTCCAGGGACCTTAAATGGGGAGACTACCATCGACTCCCCAGTCAAAAAGGCACAACAGAGGATGTACCTCCTGCGGCATCTGAGGAAGCACAATCTGCCACAGGCAATGATGGTCCAATTCTATACAGCCATCATAGAGTCTGGCCTCGCCTCCATCATGGTCTGGTTTGGCTCAGCCACCAAGCATCTGTAGGTTGCAGTGAATCGTCCAATCAGCAGAGAAGGTTATGGCTGCAACCTTCCCTCCATTGACGAACTGTACACTGCAAGGGCCAGGAAGCGAGCGGGCATGATCATCTCTAACCTCTCTCACCCTGGCCACAAACTCTTTGAATCACTTCCCTGTGGAAGGCGACTCCGGACTGTCAAAGCTGCCACAGCCAGACATAAAAACAGCTTTATTCCATGAGTAGTAGCTCGACTCAATAACCAAAAACCTGTAGCCTCCTTTTGCTCTGGTATTTTATTTAATTCACATGTCTAATCAATAATGTTTTATTGTTAATGTTTTATGTGTCACTGTATGTCGTGTTGTTACTTGCGGGTGGAGCACCAAGGCAAATTCCTTGTATGTGAATACTGAATAATAAACCTATTCATTCATTCATAAAATTTGGTCTTGGCATCTTGATTGGCACAGTTATTGTGGGCCGAAGGGCCTGTTCCTGTGCTGTATTTTTCTATGTTCTAAGACATGTTTGGGGAAAAAGCAGGAACAGGGTACTGATTTTGGATGATCAGCCATGATCATATTAATTGGCAGTGCTGGCTCGAAGGGCCGAATGGCTTATTACTGCACCCATTTTCTATGTTTCTACTTTCAAACTCATTGGGTCAGACAGCATATCTGGAGAACATGGATCGTGATGTTTCGGATGGAGACTCTTCTTCAGACTCCTTGGAGTTTGAAGAAGGCAAGGTTGGTCCCTCTCCCCCTCCCTCACCTCAGTGTTTATACAATTAGTTAGATTGGTATCTGATCCATTGTCCTAAATATTCACTCCCTGTAAATTAAATTAAACTGTTTTGAAATAAAGATCAAGGCTTATTGTAAAGAAGGATCTACTTGTGAAATACATCTATATATTTTCAATCATTAACATGCTTTTGTAGTTGAAGTGTTGCAGTATCTGAGATCTAACTGTGGTGAACAATTAATTTAAAGCATGAACGTATTGAAGCATTTAAAAATTGAACCAGCAATTTTGAAATGTACTGAAACTACACATCATATGCATTGCACAATGGCATTAGCAGGGGATCCTGAGAGTGGAAATGCAACTTTTAAACAATAGTTTTGTGAAGGATTGAGTAATCATGAAACTATTTTGAAGAGGCCTGTTTCCTGCTAGTGGTGGGGTTTGCAAGAGGAAGTGCAAAGGCCAGTGTCACATCTGGTTTAGGAGGGTTCCTCTTCTATTTCACTACAGGGCCTCTGTGACACAATATGGGAATTAGCTTGCAATAAAAAATTGTAGTTTTTCTTTTGGGGGTTGAAACATAGGGTTAATCATTATGCTGTTTATCTACCTGGTAAATGAAATGGGCAGCAAAAATTGGAGGGCCAGCTGATGTTAACTTTAAAGGTGACAAAAATTCCCAGTGAAAACTCAAGCTGGGAGGTAACATGAAAACAACATGGGAAGGGAAGGAAATTATTTCTGCAAAATCAGATGTTTATTTCAGGGCTTGTCAGAATAATAGATCTGTTATTGCAACCCTGATTCATTGTAGCTTTTGCGTATTTCCGCGGCTCAGCATGGAACTTGGATTGTTGTATTTGCCAAGGAACAATAATCGGCCATATGGATTAAATTGGGGTTTAGAAATTCTAGTATACCTAATTTATAGCTGTATAACCTTTTCCCTCATACCCCTTTAATTTTGCCAGGTTATTTAAATGATTTAATTTAGGCAAAATTAACTATCTTGATTTGTTTGGCGTCACTTCAATTTTAGGGTGCTTTCTTTCCTGTGGATAAATTGGCCTGAACTGTCGATTGTTACCAGAGGCTTTTGACGTAATGCATGAGTTAATTATCAACCATAATAGGGATTGTGGCACAGCTGGTAGAGCTGCTGCCTCAGAATGCCAGAGACCTGTGTTTGATTCTAACTTTGGCTGGTGTCTGTGTATAGTTTGCACTTCTCCCTATGACCAGGTGTGTTTCCTGTGGCTGCTCCAGTCTCCTATCCCAAAGACGTGCAGGTCTGTAGGTTGATTAGCCTCTGTAAATAGCCCCTAATGTGTGGGGAAAGTGGGATAACAGAACTAATATGAAGGGGTAATCAATGGTCAGTGTGGACTCAGTGGGCTGAAGGGACTGTTTCCGTGCTGCATCTCTAATTCAAATCATAATTTATGGAGATAAATATTGCACCACATATTTTAGGGTGTTTGAAATTGTTAGAAGTTTTAAACGGGCAAATGAGAGTAATTTCACAACGTTTGCATTACTTCTGATTAACCATGTCTGAATGAAGGCCATGCAATATTAAAAGAGAAAACCAGAGGAAATGGATAAACATTTTGTCATGAAAGTTAATTTGACCAAAATGTGAAGTAATATGGCACAAACAGTAAATCCTGTTCCATTGCACATGGTGTCATTATTACATTGCAGGTTAAATGAGAACAGTTATCCTGGTAGACCATTTTATTCATGTAACAGCAACAAACAAACCGCTGAAGCAACTTGGATGCAACAGAATGGTTGACAGTTGAATCTATTATCTTGGGTCTGATGTTGTCCAGCAGTTCCTCCGGCAACCTGGTTGTTGCTCCAGGTTCCAGCATCCGTAGTCTCCTGTGTCCTCATAACCAAATTAAAATTCTTGCTGTTGATTTGACTCTTTATACGGATCTGAAGCAAGAATATTACTAGGCCTTGAATTTTTCAAGATCTGAAAAATGAACATTTGGAGAAATTCTTTATCCTTGTGTTTGAAATAAGATTGTTTTTCTTAAGTTGTGTTTGAATTTGAACAGAATTTGGAGGCTGCTGGATGATATTTGTTCATATTGTGTTCCATTCGTCATTGGTTCCTTGGAACAAAATATGAACAAATATTTCTGTCGTCCATATTAATCGGTTATCAGCAATGTTAGTAGACATTTTTAAACAAAATTGCTGATCAGTGGAGAGTGAAATGCTAACATTCAAGGTTGATAACCTATCATCAGTGTTAGAAATTTAGGCCAATGAGACTTTATATGCTGCAATCTGGACCAAAGAGCAGGATGAGAGTATGAACTCAGTGCTTCATGCCGCAACTATGAAGGCAAAACCCAATGTTGACGTTTTGGGTTATGACAAGAATTGATGAAATGATGACATATCTTTTGCCTCGTCAGATGCTGCTCAAGCCAATTCTTTCAGAATTCTGTTTTTTGTTCCAAGTTAGCAATGTAGTAGATTTTAAGCATGTGCAAAACAGGAAAAGGAAGGGGTGAGGAGAGTTGTACAGAGAGAGATAAAGGAACGATGCCTTGTTGGGTGAGAGATTCATTTTAAATGCTTTTGTTTGTATGTTCTAGTTTTGTAGTGGGTAATGTAGTGAAATGCCTGAAATTTCATGGAGGTATATTATTTAATGTTTTGTAGTACTTCCCGATCTGACGCTGCAAAGTTAACTTTCTGCACCTTGTTACTGGAAAGAAAGGAAAGATCAGCCAGACTTTTGCCAGTTTCCAATGATCATATAATGGAAAATTTAATTTGAGAACTAGATTTGCATCAGTTGATGTTTTCCAAGGCTAAACAACGTATTTGTTCATTGCTGAAGAACATTGGATATTTATCCTGCAGCTGTGAATGCATGGAATTCCATTAAGAATGAGTGAAAACTCTGGGATAAATCCCCAAGTCTTTTTGTTTTGTAAGCGCCTTCTCTTTTTCCTTGCAAAACAGACAGAAACTTTGGTGATTTAGTGAGGAATTGGTTTTATTGTCTAATCTAATTCCAGCAGCCTGTGATCCATCCTGTTCATGAAGTTGCCAGTTTGTTTTGCCACAAACTTTGAGATTCTACAACAGAGGAGATTCTATGGTACAAAACTGCTGATTATATAAAATGAAATTGCATCACATCAGTTTTGAGTGCATATCACAAGTACAGGTAGTACTATATTCAAGGAAACTGATAACAATTTCATTAAAGCTTGTGGCACTACTTTAGAAGGATTGTTTTAAGTTCAGAAATTTAATTTATCAGCTTGAGTATAATATGCGTTGTGAAAGAAAATACATAACATCCTGTTCTATTGTATCGCTCATGGGGTGTTTTTTTAAATGTTAAGAGTTGTACAAAATTGTTCCGTAAATAAATAACAGAGGAATCTCCAAGGCTATCTATTGTGTTGCTGAAATGTGCTCTGCCATTCCTGTATGATTTACCCTTCGCAGATATGACTGCTTGACCACAGTGAAAATCTTGTACAAGGATGTCACGTACAGCAAGGCATTTACAATGCTGACCATGGAATAGGTATAATATTGTCGGCTAAGTCAGGAAATTAAGGTTCAATGGTTTGGTGTTTTAGCAAAGCGTTGCAATGCCCCTAAGCATGACCATAACATTTGATGTTTTAAGTTATTCTTGCTGATCAGATTCCCGTGTTCTGCTGCTTGAATGTGGCAAAGGGAACACTTGATCTTGAAAGAATTTTATCTAAATACACATGTTAGAGGTTAACACATTGTTAATGTATTTAATGGCATTTCTGAAGTAAAACCATTTGCTCTATTGTTTTTCAGTTTGTCGCTCCAACAAAAGTCCTTGGGTGTGTCTGATGTGTTCAAGTGTTCACTGTGGAAGGTATGGTTAAAAATTTGAGTTACATACTATCCTTAAGGTAGAATACAATTGTTGCACAAAAAAGACACAAAATGTTGGAGTAACTCAGCGGGTCAGGCAGCATGTCTGAAGAACATGGATAGGTGACCTTTCAGGCCAGGACTCGAAACATCACCTACAGTGCCCTCCATAATGTTTGATACAAAGACCCATCATTTATTTATTTGCCTCTGTACTCCACAATTTGAGATTTGTAATAGAAAAACTCATGTGGTTAAAGTGCACATTGTCAGATTTAATAGAGGCCATATTTATGCATTTTGGTTTCACCATGTGGAAATTACAGCAGTATTTATACATAGTCCTCCCATTTCAGGGCACCATAATATTTGGGACACAGCAATGTAATGTAAATGAAAGTAGTCATGTTTAGTATTTTGTTGCATATCCTTTGCATGCAATGACTGCTTGAAGTCTGAGATTCATGGATATCACGAGCTGCTGGGTGTCGTCTCCGGTGATGCTCGCCTGGCCAGTATTGCAGCCATCTTTAGCTTATGCTTGTTTTGGGGGCTAATCCCCCTCAGTTTTCTCTTCAGTATATAAAAGGCATGCTCAATTGGGTTCAGATTGGGTGATTGACTTAGCCATTCTTAACCAGATAACAATTGACCATTTTTAGCTTTGAGAAACTCCTTTGTTGCTTTAGCAGTAGGTTTGGGATGATTATCTTGCTGCAGAATGAACTGTCAGCCAATTATTTTTGAGGCTTTTTTTTTAACTTGAGCAGATAGGATGTGTTCAGAATTCATTATGCTATTACCATCAGCAGTTGTATCATCAATGAAGATAAGCAAGCAAGTACCTTCAGCAGCCATACATGCCCAGGCCATAACATCCTCAATACTGTGTTTCACGGATTAAGTGGTATGCTTTGGATCATGGACAGTTCCTTCTTTCCTCCATACTTTGCTCTTGCCATCACTCTAATACAAGTTAATCTTTGTCTCATCTGTCCAGTTTTTCCGGAACTGTGGTTGTTCTTTTAAGTACTTCTTGGCAAATTGTAACCTGGCTAACCAGTGGTTTGCATCTTGCAGTGTAGCCTCTATTTCTGTTCATGAAGTCTTCTGTGGACAGTGGTCATTGACAAATACACTGAAGAGTATTTCTGATCTGTTGGACAGGTGTGTGGGGATTTTTCTTTATTATAGAGAGAATTCTTTTGTCATCAGCTGTGGAGGTCTTCTTTGGCCTACCAGTCCTTTTGTGATTAGTAAGCTCACTAGTGCTCTCTTTCTTCTTAATGATGTTCCAAACATTTTGGTAAACCTAAAGGGCCTGTCCCACTTGGGCGTCATTTACGCATTATCATTTATGCGTCACGATGTGCGCATGATGCGCACATGGCGTGCATTACGCGCACATGGTGCGTGGTGACGTAGGCAGTCGCGCGCGACGCCCCAGGATTTTGGGATGTACAAAACCTTCGCGCGCCATCTGCGTGACGCACAAATGACGCCCAAGTGGGACAGACCCTTAAGGTTTGGCTGATGCCCCCAACAGTTTTATTCTTGTTTCTCAGTCTCGTAATCGGGGGTGGGGGGAGACGGGACAATGAAAAACATTGCTGCAATTTCTACATGGTGAAACCAAAATGTTTTTTTTTTTTTAAAAACCTTTTAAATAAAATCTGACTGCACTTTAACCACATGTGATTTTTTTACTATTACAAATCTCAAATTGTGGAGTACAGAGGCAAATAAATAAATGACGGGTCTTTGTCCCAAACATTATGGAGGGAACTGTATACATGTTCTCTGGTGATGCTGCTTGACCTGCTGAATTACTCCAGCACTTTGAGTCCTTCTTTTGAAAACCAGCATCTGCAGTTCCTCGTTTCGTCAATTGTTGCACAATGTTTTTCATTGGTTATATTGTTTGTAAATCCTGGTGGGTATGTAGACTTGTTCACATCCTCAGTTGGACTACAGTGTGCTGAATTTAGAGACAGATTGTAATCACAGTATGATTTTAACATGCAGTTAAAGTTATATCATTACATTGAAATATTGCTTGCCTTTCAAAGCTGTGTCCATAGTTTAATGCTGCGTTGCCTAGAGATAGTGACACTGAAGCTTCCTGTTTAGTTTATGTATGTTAGTCGAACAACATTAGGGAATTTTATTTTTCGCTTTGGGTACTGTCAAGATTTGAATTTCTGTTTCAGGCAATGCACATGTTTTGAGAGAGGGAAGTAGTTTCTGAGAAAGTGGTTTTCTAAATTTTTTGAATAGTTTTAAATTAGTGCTTTGATTGCACAATGGGTCTGATCTGACAGCCAGGCAGAAATTTTATTTTTGTTTATCTGTTTTTGTTCTCTGATTGAAAGATACATCATCTAAACAAGCACTTCGGCCCACCAAGTCCACAATTGCCATTGATCAGCCGTTCACACTAGTTTCATGTTATCCTACTTTTACATTCCACTCCCTACACACTAGGGACAATTTACAGAGGACAATTAACCTACAAACCTGTGCATCTTTGTCGGAGGTAAACCGGAACACCCGGAGGAAACCCACACTGTCACATGGGAGGTGTGGAAGCTCCACGCTGACAGCACCTGAGTCAGGAGTGAACCAGGGTCTCTGGTGCTGTGAGGCAGCAGCTCCACCGGCTGTACCTTTGTGCCAGAGAACTTGTATGTTGAGTTCTCTACCTACCGATGTTGCTGATGGGTTTCATGACCCCCCAGCCTTTTTAATGTCACACTTCGTAGGACTAGCAACCCCAATTTTATTTCCAAATATATGCACCTCACACATTTGTCATGATATCCATAACTCAGTATCAGATGAATCTCTCACTGTGAGTGTCTGATTTGCTGTTCAATATCGCTGCACGGTGGCGCAGCGGTAGAACTACTATCTTACAGCGCTAGACCTGGGTTCGATCTTGACTAGGGGTGCTTGTCTGTATGGAGTTTGTACGTTCTCCCTGTGACCTGCATGGGTTTGCTCCGAATTCTTTGGTTGCCTCCCACACTCCAAAGACGAGGTACAGCGATATGCGAATTACTTGCATAAGGAACATACCTGTTAGATTCATAGCCATAAAGAAATAGTTTACATTTATTTGTATGTCCACTTGTGACTATGACCAGGAGGCGCCGCACGATGGCAGCCTCGCCAACAGTCTGTTTGTGTTTTATTGTTATTTTAGTGTGTTTGTGTTAATGTTCACTGGTTTGTTTTATGTGGGGGAGTGGGTCGGGGGAAACTTTCTTTCAATCTCTTATCTTGTCGGAGATGCCATTGTTTTCCGGATCGTATCTCCAGTTGCTCTGCAGCCTAACATCATGGAGCTGGAGACCTTGCTCAGGATTGACTTTAAGCCCCACCACGGGGCCGTGGTCTTGCCATCGGAGTCGATCCCTTGCTTGGGATCGACACTCCAACAGCGTCCTGCAGATTTCAACATCGCGGGGCTCGCAGTCTCAGGTGGAGACTGATGTCAGGAAGCTCCAGTCGCAGAAGGTTCGACTAGCACGGGGAGCTGACATCCCCCCCCCCCCCGATGCAGGAGCTTGATCGCTCCGACAAGGAGGGCCCGCTGCCGACTGCAGGAGCCAAGATCGTCCCGTCAACAGAAGGTTCGAGGCCCCCGATCGCACGAGGACAAAGAAGGGAAGAGATTGAACTTTTTTTGCCTTCCATCACTGAGGAATGTGGAGGAGTCACTGTGGTGGATGTTCATGTTAAAATGTATTTTGTTGCTTCTTAATGGTATGATGGCTGTATTGCAAACCAAATTCCAAACCAAATAAAGTATGATTATGATGATGGTTACACAAAAAGCTGGAGAAACTCAGCGGCTGCAGCAGCATCTAAGGAGCGAAGGAGATAGGCGACGTTTCGGGTCGAGACCCTTCTTCAGACTCGACCCGAACCGTCGCCTATCTCCTTCGCTCCTAAGATGCTGCTGCACCCGCTGAGTTTCTCCAGCTTTTTGTGTAACCCTCGATTCCCCAGCATCTGCAGTTCCTTCTTTAACAACATGATTATGATGATAACTTGTGCTGAATATATACTGGGTTATAATTTGTATTATTCCCGAGGTGGCTTTGGGGATAGTACAAACTTTGTGCATAAAGTTCATGCTATCCTTGATACTCAGTCAATAATCATAACAAAATCACAAAACAAATAGCAGCATTGCCTTCCTGGTGCATACAACTTCCAAGCCAAGCAGTCTGCTCTTTAGTGATATCTCCAAGTTACTTAATCATGTTCCCTAAATTCAAGTGTGAATTATCAGCCTATATAATTGAGTTCGGTGATCCTTTGTAATTTTGTCGTTGCCAGAAATGTGGCGACTCTTGTGTACCGCCTAGGGTGAGGTCTGCTGTATGATTTTACTGGGTTGTATGCAAAACAAAGCATATCACTGTACAGATACTTGTGACAATAAACTATTATTGAATCTTGATATTGTGCAAAAGGAGCCAACCGCAGCATCTGAGAGATGGTGATCCCTATCACCTCGTCTTTTGCTTGTTTCCATTGAGCTGACCTTTTTTTTTAAACCTAATTTGGCTCCAATTAATTTACAGAAAATATGGAAGGAAATTCTGGTACTCATGCTGTTCAAAATCTTCCAAGGAGTTTTTATTTATGTTAAGCAAATCTTTCAATTTTGAAAACATTTTTTTAGGTCTTGGTATCTTTTTTGATAGGAATTTTTCAGTTTATCACATGTAGAAGTAACATTCTGTTTACAGCCCATACTTTGGCTGGTGAGAGGATTAGTTAAATCTTAGTTTGACAGGGATTATTTAAAAATAACATTGCTTCTCATCTGCCACCTGTGCTTCATGATGCTGCCCAGCAGGAACAGGAGAGCAGTTTGTATTGCTCTTTCACTGATTCAACTGATGTGCAAAATCAGCCAGGTTTAAAAATTAGGCTGTTGATTAAAATAAATTAAATAGCAATATTGCAAAATCCTTATTGTTTATAAATCCCTCCATCTCTCATCCAGCGTTGATTATTTCAGCAGGTAATCTTGTTGTATACCTTTTGCACCATACCCTGCAGGCTAGCAGTCATTCTTGGTGATGTTTGCATATCTCTTGCTCCATCTTCGAATGTTCTCTTGACAGTTTATTTGTTGATTTGTGGTAATGAACCTGCTCTTGTTGAGGGATAAATGTTAGCCAGAACAGCAGGAAATTGATAGTTACCAGGATTTCTGTTTAGTGAACACGAGTACCGATGCTGGAATCCTGAGCAAAAAGCAAATCGCTGCAGGAACTGCTCAGGCCGGACAGTATCTGTATAATGGATAGTCTCTCTCTAATGTGCAGTTGTCATTTTGGATCGAGACCTTTGGATGAAAGAGTGGAGGGGTGATGGCCAGTGGCTAGGGGATGGTCCAAGTGAATTTGAGGGCAGGGCGGTGATATTGATATGGGGGAAAATGGTAGATTTAACATCTACAAGCTGCACACAATGCTCTATATGTCTAAGAAAGGGGCATTTGCGTGCCCATTGCTGTACCTTTCATTAGTAGAAAGTGGCAGGAGTTGAAAGATAAGCTGTATAAGGGTAACACAATTCTGCCAGGCGGAGGGGAGCGGGTTGAGTCCCTGTTCCTAGAAACGGAGCCCCGATGCCTTCTTGATGGGGTATAGGGACTGTACATCCATAGTGAACATAAGGCAGTGGGCCTGGGCAATTGGAAGTTGTTGAAGTGGTGGGGTGCAAGGTGTCTTGGATATAGGTGGAAGGATGCTGGACAAGTGGGGACACGATCAAGTCAAGATATGAGGATACGAGTTCAATTGGGACAAGAAGAATCAGAAACAATGGGTGTGCCAGAACAATCCTGTTTGGAGTTAGAGAATTGTGATGTCCTGAAATTATGAGATTGGTGATCATATGTGGCCTGGGGTTGATTGCTTGGGTCGTGGTCAAAGGGTAGGTATGAAGAGTTGTCCGAAAGCTTCTGCAAGGCAGGTGTCACTCCCCCAGACCTCAATGGCCCACCCTTATCTGCAGATTTAGTTACGAGGTTGGGATTGGTGGGGGCTAAATGGGGGGCCTGTCTGGGTATGAGGAGTGGAGAAATCATTGTCTTATTAGCAAGATGAGGTGTCTAAGGTGACGAGATGTGTTGGAGATGAGAAAAAATCATCAGACGCGCACTAACACCGACGCGCGCACACACAGAGTTACCTCCACCTATCATATCCCAACCTCTTGTTTTCTCCACCCTCGCCTGCCCCATCCACCAACTGCTTCTCCTTACCTGGATCCACCTGTATGCCAACTCGTGTTCCATCCCACGCCACCACCACCGTTCACTTATTTATGCTGGCCATCTCCCCTGCACTCTTTCAGTCCCGAGAAAAGGTCTCAACCTGAAATGTCAACTGTCCATTCCCTCCACAGATGCTGCGTGACCTGAATTTCTTCAGCAGCTTGTTTGTTTTGTAGGATTGTTTGAGGCATACCTGTAGGCAAAGGCAGCCATCCTCTTCTATATTGTGCAATAGTGTCTACCTGAGTGAGCAGACAAGGCTTAATTTCACAACTCAGAAAGTGGCATTTCTGACCAATGCTGGGAATTGCATTGATTTGGGGTACTGGGTAAATACACACAGCCCCTTAAGCTAATTAAGTTTCTGACTCTTGGGCTTCAGTATTCAAGGTGTGAACATAAGCATTCCGGACTGCTTTATTTTTATAGCCTTTGGGTATATTTATGCAAAATCTCCTTGCTTTAATTGGATTCAAACGTATAGTCATCGTAATTCATAGTGCAGGAGGAGGCCATTTGTACTGTTATATTATGCCAGATGGAATGATTTGTTTCGAGAGTTAAGAGTGTTTTATTGTTGAATGCCTCGAAACGGAACAATGAAATTCTTGCTTGCAGCCGCACAACAGATATGTAATGTAGTACTTTGTAAACACCATTACAAGAAAAAAGTTGTTCAGTGTATGTATTGATGTATATGTATTAATGTGTTAACATATGCGTGTTTTAAAATAAAACCCAGTAACAGTGCAAAGACAACAATGCCCCAAGTCCATGTAGCTTATAAGCAAGTTCGGTATACCGACTGCGCATGCCCAGGTCATAGGTCACTCGCAGCTGTGGTGCTGCGTTTTGTCCGTGGTCGGGGTGGGGCCTGGGTCTCCGGCACTGCAGGCACGGTTGAGGTGCTGCTGGGCGGTCCCCTCCCGGGTGTCCCTGTCCAGGGAAGCCCTGGGCTGGCGGGGTGGTTGAGCTGACGATGGCGCTTCTCCGCGCTGGCTGTGGGCCTGGGGGGCTGCTGCTACAGGCCAGTGTCCTGTCGGTCCGGGCGTCTCTGGCTTCCCCCTGGGTCCAGTGGCGGCTCGGCAGCGCTTTTGGCGCGGGGGACCCGGGTTCGATCCTGCTGCGGATGTGGCGCGGGCCTGTGTATGTGCAGCTGCCGAGAATGTTTCTCCGCCGGTCCAGTCGCTTCCCCCCCCCCCCCCCCCGGTGTCTCCCACTGGCAACTGCCCGCTCTATCTCGCTGTTACACCCCACTCTCCTGCTACATGGCACCCCTGATCCTCAGATTAAATATTTTTTCACATAAATCATGAATAAAGATACAAATCTATACACAGTTTATACAGTCAGTGCTTTGTTCACTTTTTCTTTATAGTGAGTGACCTTTGACAAATCCCATGATTCCTTGTCTTTTTCGGAATACCGAACTCGCTTATTTGGAGGTTGTACTGTTTTAATAGCCCCACTCCCAGCTTGCTTTGTGGGTTATGGTCCTATTGTGCTCGTCCAACCAATTTTTCAAATGTGATGAGAGATTTTGCCTTGGGTATCTTGTTTCATGTGGTGAATTTTAGGCCTCCCACTCGACTTTAGATAGAAAGGTTTTCCTCAACCACCCTCTAATCCTTCCACTGTATTACGGAGGACCATTCATTCAAGCCATTGTCTGCTCTGTTTAGGGAAGTATTTTTTGTTCATCAGGTCAAGGCCCCTCAGTTTTGTCTGTGATGTTTATATTTTTTTTATTGTGGGGCTGTGACGCAGTGAGCAATGTTGAATAATATTGTCTCTGTGCTTTCATGTTTCATTAATTTTGAGGTGTCGGAGCTCAATTTCCACTGTGCTACCTTGGCTCAGATGCAGCAAACAAGTACATATCACAGGTTACACTAATAGATAACCAGTAACACTTGAACCACCAGGATTGGTGTAAGGGGGCAAGTTGCATAAAATGTGTGAAATTAACATGGTTAAATATTAGTGCTGATCTACAAACTTCAATTTTTTGCTGCTCTGTTATATCCCAAAGCACTCTCACAGCAGCTGGAATGTGCAATGTAGCCGATGGCTTGCAGTTAGCTCCTGTAATCAGCGGTAAAGTAAATGCTTTTGTGGGTATCAGTTGAGGGCTAACTGTTCTCCAGGAGAACCTCCCTGAAGTGCTATAGATTTTTATTTGCACTTGACTGCAGCTTCAAATGGAACTGAAGAATGATATCTCTGACAGTACAGCACTTGGTATTCCAAGCGTCACAGTTTAAAAAGTTCTGTTCTCAATAAATGGTGAATACTTTGAAACCAAAGAACGTTGCATTTTATTTTACAGATATGTGAATGGGCATGCCAAGAAACACTATGAAGATTCCCAGATTCATTCCAACAATGTCAAAAAATCAGAAAAGCATGAAAAAGAGAAGCTGCAGCATGCAGTATGTATGGATTGCAGCAGTTACAGCACCTACTGGTATGTGAAGTTTGGATATTAAATCGTTTAATGCAGGTAGTAATTTGTTCAAGCCACAAGGATTGGAATGCAGTTTTAATGTACCTTTTGTTGGAATTTAAAGGACTTCTTTGTTTGACCTTCGAAGCTAAATAACATTTGCCTCGGGAAACTCGAGCAGGTACTGGTTTGTGTGTTTTGACTGATACTGATAGTCTTTTCAACAGCCTGAATATCAAAGTATATAAAGCTGACTATTTCTCTGCACTGGAATGAATAGACTTGGGTCAATTTATCATTCCATGTCCTGAGGATGTTCCAGCTAATAGAATATCAGTAATTTATTTTCTGACTGTTGGTCAAAATATAGTTCAGGAAATGAAAAATTTCGAGCAGCACTGCAGGTTTGATTATAACCATTCTAAGGTATTTCAACGAGGTTCTGAAAAGCCCAGAACTAATAGTATCAGTTCTTTTTGAATGGAGGTTGGACAAGATAGAACAAAAACTTCATTTTTCATAATAATAATAGTACTCTTGCAGCATTGCCTCAGAAACCTCGGCATATTCATTTTGCTGTCCTTGTGTGCATACAGTTCTTTTTAGAACACCTGGAATTTATGCCTTCTGCTGTTTGGGATTCACATCATGAAATATTCCTCCTTAAACCTCTCTGCTTGTATTTACAACCCAAATTTGGATCAAACATTTAAATATTCCTCTGAAGATCTCCTTCAGCGTGCATCATTGATTGGATCCTAGAATTCCAAAGCTCTTATGATTTTAAATGCAAATTGTAAATGTAACTTAGCTAGAATTTTTTATGGTTTTACAGGCGTGTAATTTATCCTTAATTGTTATTTTTTTAATGATGCAAAAATGTTTGGATTAGCTACAGAGTACCTCTATATCATTGTTATGTAGGGTAGATTTAGTATGAACCGTGCTCAGGAAAAATGCTGCCTACAAATATTCTTCAGTGGGGGAAAAAAGTTAATGATGTGCTGTGATTTATTGCTACAATAATAATATTTGGTGGGGGGGGTGAAGAAGATAATTCTGGAAACAAACTAAAAGGAGGTGACAGCCGTATTATGTCGTGACCGAACAGTTACAAGGCAATGTTTAATCCATTATTAGTCCTCTGTTCATTCAGCTTGGGTAAAATCCAGAAGTTATGCCTCGCATCTCACTGAACTGAATCTTGGATCTTGATTTTTGTGCATTTAAGTTGTTAAATTATTTTCAGACTGTTTTAAAATTATGAAATTTTATTATTCTGTTTCTTGGCAAACTTGAGCAAATGTGTTGAATCAAAGTTAATCGTGTCCCTTGGGCTAGATGGACAAATAAACACTTGGCCATGGCATTTGTACAATGAATGCAGGTTGTAGCAAGAAGGCAAAAGATGAAAAGATTGTAACTTATGTCCTTGGGTAAAGAGGTAGTTGTGTTAACATGGGTTGGGTTTTTGTTTCATAGTCCCTTATGATGCAGGATTGCTGTCATGCCGGCTCGCAGATCATACACATTTTCCCACTTACCTTGGTGTGATGTGTGGTATTTCCAGCTTCACCTTGTGCATGCGTGGACATGTCCCAGTTGCTAGGTTTGCTTCTACATGCAAAAGTGATGGTAGGTTGATTGACTGCTGTAAATTGCCCCACGTTATAAGTGGGTGATAGAATCTGGGGTTGGTCGGGGGGGGGGGAAGAGTGGATGGGCACATGGAAAGAATACGTTGCTGGGAACATTAAAGACCGGAATTGACTACACGATATGGGCTTGTTATAAGAAACATTTATTTCCCCTTCAACATATTCTCTCTTGCATTCCTGTTAATTCCCAACTTCCAATTCTCCTGCCAGTCATCTAACTAGCAGCAATTTACTGTATCCAATTAACTATGTCTTTGGGGATATGGGAGGATACTATATAACCTGGTGGAAAGTCACAGCGAGAACATGCAAGCTCCATACAGCAGCCAAAGTCAGGATCAAATGTGCGCCACTGAAGGTATGAGGCAACAGCATTACCAGCTATAACACTGAGCAACCCATTATAATAGAATCCAACCCCTCGGGTCCTGGCCTGAATAATGCAGCACATCTGAAGGCTTGAAGGGCAGGGACTGTTCACTCCAGAACTTGCATTGTTCCCAGACATCAGAGCTACCTTGGGAATAGTCAGAAAGCAGTTTGTACTTGACCTGCATTTTAATTGAAATAGAAGACAAAGTCAGTTATTAATGACATTTCTTGTTATAAAGCCATATGTATGATGCAAAGATTAAGCCTGCTTTAAGCAGGTTATTTTTCCATGAGACTTTCTATTCCAGAGATTGCAATGAGAGAGTCACTCTACTCCAAATGATTTTATACTTTGCCTTGGGGAGCAAAGTTCACATTCTCATTGTGTCTGTAATTTCTCCTCCCTTTTTCACTTGTCCTAGTGATAAAGTAGTCTTGGCAAAGGATGACAGATGATCATACAATCATTATATTGTAATCTTCTGTTACTTGTACTGCAATGATGTGATTTGAGTGTGCTATTGAAGCTATTTTTGCAGCTTTGCTTCACTGCTGCTGTATTTGCTAGATAAATTATGTCTAGTATTGCGTGCGCACACACAGAAAATTCCAAAGGGTTTTCTCAATTCTGTGAATACCACAGATGTTCTATTTTTAACGAATGTAGCTTTTATTTTCTTGGACTAATTTAAATGGATTGAAATCATATTTGTGCTTCTGCTTTAGTTCATCAAAAATACATTCACTTGTGGCTCCTTTCTTCCTCTGTTAAGAGGTGGTGCATGCAAACAGACCCTTCAGCCCACTGAATCCATGCCCGACATCAACCACTAATGGCGGCACAGCTGCTGCCTCACAGCACCAGAGACCCGTGGTCGATTTTGTCCTCTGGTGCTGTTTGTTTGGAGTTTGCACATTCTCCCTGTGACTGCGGGTTTCATCTAAGAGCTCTGGTTTCCTCCCCTATGCCAGAGATGTTCGAGGTTGCAGGTTAATTGGCCTTTGTAAATGTTCCCAATGTGTAGAGAGTGGATGAGAATGTGGGATAACAAACGTCTAGTGTGAATGGGTGATTGATGATTGGTGTAGACTCAGTGGGCCAAGTGACTTGTTTCCATGGTGAAATTCTAAACGAATCTAATCCAATTTTATTCTCTCGATATTGCCTCTCCCTACACACACAAAGAGCAATATACAGAGACTCTTTTCCCCCCCCCAACCCCCACACACCTTTTTCTAGGATGTGGGGAACAACTGGAGCTCTTGGAGGAAAGCCCATGTACCCGTAGCGGGAAGTACAAACTCCTCACAGGCAAGGTCTGGATTGAACCTGGGTTTCTGGTCCTGTGAGGCAGCAGCTTTACCAGCTGCACCTCTGTGCTGCCCCATCTTGATTGATGTTCTTGAACAATGCGTCCTCCATGAAACAGAGAAGGGTCTGAACAAATGTGCCCGGGATCCCAGAATGAATAAGCCTATTAGCAAATCCTTTCTTGACTTTTTATAATGAACCATTGACCCACAATGAAAGGATTGCTTTTAAGGTAATTTTGAGTAGATCAGCTTTTCTTCCAAAAGCTGAAAGAATAGAGGTGATTTTCTTTCTTTCTCCCCCCCCCCCCAATTTGAAGCACCTTGAAAATTTGAAGATTTTATGTTTGCGACTTTATAACTAGGAGTTACGCATTCTTTGGAGTAAGATGGAAGATTGTGAATCTTTGCAATTCTTCTGTAGGGAAGCATTCAGGGGTGTAATTTTTTTTAGAAACACCAAGGGAAATGAGGGATGCAAGGATAATCTGGAATGGTGTTGAGGCTGAGTGACTGCAGCTGTTGTGCTTGAAGGTGTTTATGATCAACTGATCCAGTCATTTATTTAAATTGTTGCTGGAGCCTTAAAACTTGATCACATTAATAAATATTCAGAAATTGGAAATTCATATGCTTTGATATATTAGACGGAGTGCATTTTACTATGTAAAATGTGATGACATGTGGGACATTGAAGTGAAATGGGCTACTTTTATGTAGATTTATTAGGAACAGCAATATTTTCATAAATATATTCCACATTTATATAAATCACTGGGTATGGGAGCTATTCTGACAATAGGCAGAATTCAGTCCGTGTCTGATGAATATTCTGAAGATACAAAATGCTGGCGTACCTCAGCAGATCAGGCAACATTTCTGGATAGAGCGAATCGCCCATTCCTTCTATCCAAAGATGTTGCCTGCCCCGCTGAGTAATTCCAGCATTTTGTGTCTATCTTCAGAGTAACCCAGTATCTGCAGTTCCTTCCTACGCTGATGAATATTCTAGTGGCCAGTGATGCCATTATTTATTGAAGAAGATGGTTTTTTGAGTTTTTTGTGGAATGATCAAACTTAAAACCGACCTAACTGATGATCAAAAGAAATCAACTTGAATGTTGAAGAATTTGGTTAATTAAAAAAAAATTATAATTTTGAATTTATAATTTTACTAATTTGCTCCTGTCATTTGAAATCCGATTTCTCCTAAATAGTGCCTGGTAAAATATATAGTAGAATGTTTGGAAAACCTTGGTCATATATTATTGTTTATTATTTTCTTGAGGCCATAGATTTTCTGGTGCATCCTCATTGTCACCAGACATGGGAAGAGCTTCTGTGTTATTAAGCTTCTGAACAGTCCTTCCATAAGCTGTGGTACTGACAATTCACCCCCTATCCCATGGAGGAGATTGGACTTTGTCCATGAGCAATGCTGAGAACTATATTCTGTACTCTGTCTTCCCCTTTGCTCTACCTCTTGTACTTGAGTTTGATGTAATTGTATTTATGTATAATATTATCTGATAGAATGCAAAGGTTTTCACTTTACCTCAGTTACAAAAAACAATTAAAGAAAAAACTAAACCATGTATTTAAAAAATATATATAGAGATCAATCTTGCACTTCAAACCAGTTCTCTTGCAGTACCTGCTAAATAACTTTTAAAGACTTAGAATTTGCATCTATGTATTGGTGCACATAAGTTGATGTGTAGATAATTCTAGGGCTAACAGATCAGAAGTTGTACATTTCTTGGTTAATGCTTTAGATTTTTTTGTGAACACTTGTATTTCCTCTCTTTGTTAATCTTAAATGACTGAATTGTTTTGCCAGAGTTATTGGGCTTGTGTATTTGGCTACAATTCTAACTTGTATGGAGCAGTTTTGTGTCCATTTGGTGGCTATTCCAGCTGATTAGCCCAATGAAGTTTGGGGTTTGAATAAATGTCGGATTGATATGGTTTTTGGATTGTAGGCCCCATTTTTTTTTTTTTTTTAAATGCTCGAATGTGCATAACATCAAAGATTTGAGTTATGTTAATGTCAGGCCACTTTGAGCACAGCCGCAACTGAACATTTTATTATGAATCTATGCAAATGCATTACTTTCAGAAATCCGGAATGCTTAGTTTATAGATACAACGTGGAAACGGGTCCTTCGGCCCCCGAGTCCACACCGACCAGCGATACCTGAGCACTGGCACAGACAGGCGGACAGACAGACAGGCACACACACACAGACGCGCGCGCACACAGACACACTTTGGAGTGTGGGAGGAAAGCAAAGTTCTCGGAGAAACCCCACGCAGTCACAGAGATAAAGTACAAACTCAATACAGCAGTCGGGATTGAATCCGGGACTCTGGCGCTGTAAGGCAGCAACTCTGTCACTGCGCCGCCCTGCTATTTAAGTAAACTTTTTTTATACTGGAGGTAAATTTTGTTCCAGAGGCCACACATGTTGATAGCGTGTTGGAAAAGTTTTAGTGTGAAAACAAATGTAAACTGAAGTGTAAAGAGATTTGTGTCTGGTTACTTTGGAATTTCCAAGACAATCTGAGCCTGCCTATTTCCAGTGTAAATAATTATTTCATTTAAATACTTCGATGCAAATTATTCTTGTAAATTATGCTGCTCTTTTGTGGTCCCGCTGAAGGATGTATTTTTGCTAGGAAAGGTCGATCTATAACTGAAGAAAAAGATGCATGGCTTAAAGCTAGTTGAGCTGCTTCCTCACTGCTAGAAACCACTAACCATGGGTGCCTAATGTTTCGAGATTACCTGTTATTGTGAGTTTCCTCTGGGTGGTCCAGTTTCCGGTCCAGTCATGTAAGTTGGTAGGTTAATTGGATTTGTTAAATTGCCCCTAGTTTGGGTGGGTTTTAGAACCTGGCTGAAGTTGTTGAGAGTAGGGAGAATAAAAAAAAAAGTGTTATTGTAGGATTAGTGTACATGAATGATTGATGGTCAGCGTAGAATCAACAGGCTGAAAGGCACATGTTACATAATAAACCAATATATGTATTAAAATGCAAAGTGCTGAAGTAACATAATGCATCAGGCAGTACTTGTGGAGGAATGGACAGATGACTTTCTGGGTCGGGACCCTTCTTCTGACTCCTAAAATGTATAGAGATCAATCTTTTTTGCACTGGAGCACAGAAGTTGTTGTGTAGATCTACTGTTGAGGGCAACAGAAGACGATCCGAAGCAGGATCTCGATCCAAAATGTCCCCTATCCATTCCCTCCACAGATGCTGCCTGACCCATTGGTTTACTGCAGCTCAAGATTCCATCATCTGCAGATCCTGTGCCTCGTATGTATTCCTTGAAATGCAAATGCATATCTAACATTATTTATATTAAATATATTTAAAAATATTATTATAGAATGTTCCTAATTTGCATTTTGTTATTTCTAGTTATAGGTGCGATGATTTTGTGGTAAACGATACGAAGATGGGTCTGGTGCAGAGAGTCAGAGAGCATCTGCAGAACTTGGAGAAGTATGTGCGAATAAATTAATGGTTCTTCTGTAATCCCTAGAATATTGAGGTTTGTTTCCTGGACTATCTCATCTGTCTCTTAGTCAGTTCAGAAAGATTTTTGTGTGATCAAGAGAACGATAATAAATCATGAATGTTAGGTCTTGTATCTGAAAGAAAATGTCCACATCATGGGATGATTTTGCAGCATATATTTGCATGACTGAATTAAAGGATCTGACTTCACAATATCTAAACAAAGTAGCAGGGTATATTTCCTACAAGTGTATTTACGCACTCTGAGTTGAATGTTTCAGCTGGAGTATGGCTAATAACGTTAAAAGAATAAATTGGCAAAATAGTTCAAGGACAGGTTATTTGCATTAGTTTATAATATTATTTGCTCTGTCAAACTAATTCTCCTTTTGCATGATTTTGTTTAAAAAAAGTTAACAATAAACTTTAATGTAAAAGAGCATTATTAGGATATTCATTAAATTGATATTAAAGAAGGAACTGCAGATGCTGGAGAATCGAGGGTTACACAAAAAGCTGGAGAAACTCAGCGGGTGCAGCAGCATATAAAGAGCGAAGGAGATAGGCGACGTTTTGGGTCGAGACACTTCTTCAGACTCACCCCAGTCTGAAGAAGAGTCTCGACCCGAAACGTCGCCTATCTCCTTCGCTCCTTAGATGCTGCTGCACCCGCTGAGTTTCTCCAGCTTTTTGTGTAATCCATTAAATTGGTATGTTTGGTGTCTTGGAATGGGAGCCATTTTGTTTGCAGTGTTTTCGAATTGTGACCTGTGGTTCCTCCTATCACAGATCTTGAAAGAAAGCAGTTTGAAAGGCAAGCAAATTTAAGTATGGGAGTATGGTGGTCTTACTGCAGCCTCACAGGGCCTTGACGTGGCTCTATCTGGTGTGTATCTTATCAAGTTAAGAATCACATTAGAAGGAGTTTGCTAATCTTGGGGGACGCGTAGATAAAGAAAACCAGGATACATTGTTGGCCCTGATAACTGGTTTCATTTGATTTTGTACACGTGTGTTTCCTCTTAGTTTCTGAGATTTGCTTTCAGTTTAAAAAAAAAATTTAGAACCAGTGAATATGCTTTGCTAATCATTGCTTAATTTTCAACTGTTTCAAATGTCAACTAATTTTCATTTTTGGTGTTATAGTTTGCCAGTTAAAACAAGACTGTCCTTAAGGTGAACTGCACTTTAGTTCTTTATCACTATACATGCAAGCAAGTTGAAATAGATGATATTTACAGCTGACTTCAGCATTAGTTAACGACATTTTTAGGGGACTAATTTCTGAATAGCGATACCAGGCCAGAAAACGTTGTGGATCAACGGGTAGTTGTGTATTTGTATTGATATTTAGTGCGCACCGTTGCAGTCTATTAAGTTACATTGGGTGCAGGTATTTTTTAGAAAAAGATTAAGGGTCATAATTAAATTTATATTCCCTACAGTCATTTAATCATTCTCTTGGTGCGGGAACATGTAGCCACGATGAACTGTGGCTGAATAATACTAATTAGACATTGTGCCTTGTATGACATCTTGTGCATTCCCTGACTACAAAGTGGATTGTTACTGTGCGTGAATTGAGCTCGTGCTTCCAGCTTGGTGGCTTGTAGTTAAAAATCCTCATGTAGTAGTCCCAGTATTTGACCTTGAGTCATTGTTTGCTGGGATGAAAAGGAATATTTTAACATTTTATTGGCTTTGTTGCAAAATATTATCGATTAATACCGATATACCTAGCAATTGAAATAAAGCCTGGGATTTTCTTTTTCCTGATACAGAGCCTGGAGTAGAAGAAGCTGTCTTCTTTTGTACTTCTCTCAAGTACAGGCCGCCCTGGATAAAGAATAGTTTCAATTTTTAAGACTCGTTTGTCCATAAGTCTGATCTACAAAAACACTATTGTAAACCACGCCTCGACAGTATTGTAATAAATGGCATCAAACCACATATTAGACTGATAAGAAAGAACAATCACTAAAACTGAGAGATGGGGAAACTAGTTCTATCATTAGTAGGAATTAACTAATGTATGTACGTTAGACTTAAGAATGTAATAATATTATGGGAGCTTGTTCGTTGTTGGAGTGTCTGTATGTTGGACATTTGTAGTTGTGAATTTGGAATTGTCTGCCACAGAAGGCAGTAGAGGCTAATTCACTGGAAGGATTTAAAAGAGTGTTAGTTAGAGCTCTTGGGGCTAGCAGATTCAAGCAATATGTAGAGAAGGGGTTACTGATTGTGGATGATCAGCCATGATCACAATGAATGGCGATGCAGGCTCGAAGGGCCAAATTGCCGCCTCCTGCACCTATTTTCTATGTTTCTATTTTTACAAAACTCCACATCTTTGGGATGTGTGTGGAAAGTGGAGCACCCGGAGAAAGCCCACGCCGTCACAGGGAAAACAGCCCCGTAATCAGGATCAAACCCGGATAGATTTATAATAATAGACTAGACTAATTGGGACCCGTTGGATCCCAGCTTCACACGGGAGGGCTGGTCCCCCAATGCAATATTCCACCTCTCCACCAATTCCAATATTGCTGGCCATTGAGTGTGGGGGGGGGGGGGGGGGGGTGTTCTGGAGCGCTAGTATGTGTGTTGTGGGTCAAAGGGACTGGTTTCCAGAGGGCTAGTATGGTCATTGTGGGCCAAATGGATTATTGGGCTGGCAGCTAAGTCACTCTGGCCAAGCAGCTCAGTCACTCTGGCCAGGCAGCATCTTAGAACCCATAGAGACACTTTTTGCAAGAATTTTAGAACCAATGGAGACGCTTTTTGCAAGCATTTTAGAACCATTAGACACTCTTTGCAAGCTTTTTAGAACCAATAGAGAGACTTTTTGCAAGCATTTTAGAACCAATCGAGAGACTTTTTGCAAGCTTTTTAGACCAATAGAGACACTTTGCAACCATTTAGACCAATAGTCACTTTCTGCAAGCATTTTAGAACTAATAGACACTTTCTGCAAGCAGTTTAGAGCCAATAGAGACACTTTTTGCAAGCAATTTAGAACCAATAGAGACACTTTTTAGAACCAATAGACCCTTTTTGCAACCTTTTTAGAACCACATTAAGGGCACTCACAGTTGAGTAGACATGTGTTCAGTGCTATTCAGAGCTCAGAGAGACTGAGTGAGGCACACCACTGGCTTCATCTTGCAAAGACTGAGTGCGGCACACCACTTCCTGGTTTTATAGTCCCTCCCCCTCCCCCCCCCCCCAGCAGGGGCAGCAGAGAGAATGGGGAATATTTTAAAAACAGTAATATCTCTCTGATTTTTCATCGATGGGAAACATCCTCTGGTCCTGGAAGGCGGAGGAGGACTCTGAGCGAGGAGGCCAAAAATTACAGCCGAAGGTGGCGTCGTTCTCTCGGGAATCACAGCACAGCGAGCCAAAAGCGGTCAAGATGAGACTTTTAGTAATATAGATTTATGCTGTAAAGTACGCTGGTCGAATAATTGTATTGTGTTTTACCAATAACCACTGCAGCCAAGATTTATGCAGCATTTGCAGTTCCTTGTGCCTATAGTGTATTGTTGGTGAATGTGTAGTGTGATGTGTCAAGTCTGCTGCTTTGTTCTGGCCTAGAGTTGTGTTTATGAAGACGGCACAATAATTCTCTTGACATGCATTTGTAGATGGTGGAAAGGCTTTGGAGTGTTTAGGCGAGTCATTTGTTGCAGATTTCCAAATTGACCTTTTTTTCTAGTAGCATTTGTGTGTGACTGAGTCAATTAACTTTCTGCTGGGCGGAGACCTCCAGGAAGTTGGTGTAGGATGTGGTAGTATTAATGTATTTGAAAGTTATAGGTAGTTGACAAGAATCTTGGTGATATTATTTGCCTGTCAAAATGGATTGATGCAAATGTGCATTCACTAAATAATGTGTGTGATTGTAATATTGGGTGTGAGCTGCTTTGTCATCTTTGCTGTTGTGAATGGAATCGAACGATGTCTTGTCACCAGCAGTGTCCCTGTTTATAAAATGATGAAAGATTATTGATGAAGCAGTTGAAGATGGCCGTGTCTCGGTTATGGTCCTGAAAGCTGTCAAGAGCAATGTTCAGGGTCTGAGATAAACGATCTCCAAGAATCTCAACCATTTTCTTAACCAGGAATGGTTCAGCCAGAGTAGATTTTTCAGGTACGAAGGAAGGAACTGCAGATGCTGATTTAAACCGAAGATAGACACAAAAAGCTGGAGTAACTTAACGGGTCAGACAGCATCTCTGCAGAAAAAGAATAGGTGATGTTTCGGACCCTTCTTCAAACTGAGAGTCAGGTGAAAAGGAAATGCGTCTCCCTTTCCACTGACTCGCAGTCTGAAGAAGAGTCTCTAACCAAAACGTCACCGATGATGCTGTCTGACCCGCTGTTATATTCCAGCTTTTTTTTTTGCCTATCTTAGATTTTTCAGGTGATTTCCTTTGACTTGATACTTGGATCATATGATTCTTGGTTGCTGGACTTGGCATTCTTCTCTTATCTCGAGAAATCAGCTTCTTTATCCACGTGTATACCGAGACAGTATGTAGCCTCCCTTGAGCTGAGTGGTCCTGGCAAAGTCCAAACCGAGCATCAGTGATCAAACTGGTGAAACTGGTTACTGGTCAATCAGTCTGAAGAGTCCCGACCTGAAAAGTCAACTATCAATGTTCTCCAAAGATGCTGCCTGACAAACTGAGTTGGACCATCACTTTGAAAGGGAGTTAAAGGGAGTATTGGAAGGAAAGGAGAAGGACTCCTATATGTTGCTAACGAAGGACTGTTTTTAAAGTTGATATGGACACTCTGGTGTCATAATAATTCTGATGTTGTGATTTATTGAATCTCAACTTGTAAGCTGCATATTAGTTGAACAGAAAACCACAACTTGGGCTACTACCTTTTTTACTCTCTGGACATCTTGTCTTTGCTGGGATGTCTTCCTGCTCTGTATTTCACAACTCGTGTATCCATCTGTCTATGTTTTCACTCTCTAACTGCTCCCATTCACTCATTAATGAGGTAACCTTGTTTATTGCATGTCCCCTTGGCCAGCTTAATTTACCCTATCAAAGCCACCCCTTGCCCCCCACCCCTGCACCCTGCTACTTAAGTTTTTTGTATGTCTCCTTCCCAGTTCTGACAAAGGGTCTTCAACCGGAACTACATTAACTACATTTCTCTCCCGACGTCACCTTCCCATTCTGCCTGACCTGAGTATTTCCTGCAATTTTTAAAAATTTTAGATTTCCAGCATCTGTTTTTCATTTTCATTCTATACAGAGCTACTTGTTTCAGGCTGGAGAGTTAACCAAATGCCTTTAATGATCTTTACCCTGTGCCTGCAGTGCCATTTGTCTCTTCAGGTTGGTGGCCTTTATTATCTGTGTGAAAGCAAGATCAATGGTTGAACAGCTTCCAGCCAAGCAGCTTAGAATGAATTTGTCCTCTTTGTGTTAAACAAAAAATCCAAGTACTGAGGAGAATATGTTTACCTGAAGCATCTGTCGTGGCTCTGTTATAATTATACTAACCGAGCACTGACAATTACAGCATAAATATAGCAAATGCTTTAATCTTCCCAGCCGATTGATGGAGCCCTTCCCCTTTTTGTCATCTCACCTTCAAGTAATTGAAATAATAAAAACAAAATGCTGGAAATACTCAATGGTTCTTCCAAAGTAATTCATCAGAGGCGGCAGTAACGGCTTTATAACTGTTGTTCGGAATGCTGCTTCAACGGACAATTTCCAGCATTTTCTTTTTAAATTTCAGATTTTTAACATCTGCAGAAATGTGTGAAAATTCATCTTCAACAAAAAGTTGGGGCTAATTCACAAGTTGATTCACAATAGAAAGTTGGTAATATTTTGATGAGCTTGTATCTGATCGTAGCACCCATAGACGTCTCATGTCTCCTGCTGCTATTGTAGCAATGTGTGATGAATTTGGCTTCTGTGGATTCCTATTTGCTGGTTACAGTAAGTAGAGTTAATGGTGGCTGCTTTAGGTTGTGGTGAATATATTACAGTTGGGCTAATATTTGCATCTTTGTAAGGTGCACATTTGTAATCCATTTGATTTGATAGTTTGCATTTAATATGTCGCTTAAACATAATTTGTTATAGAGCAGTGGAACACCAGACATTAATTTGTAAAAATTATTGAGTGTTTAAGGAAGGGTAGACCCTGGTTCATTCAGTTTTGTCAATCATTTGGTGCTAATGAATTGGATAATTGCTAATATGTGCTTCGCCCTGTTAATAATTTGCTGCTTCATATCCTATGGCTTCCCTACTCAACAGCAAGTATTTTGACCAAAGATCCTATAGCAGGCAAGATAGATCACTTGACGAAAAAGATGTAGTACGGTCATGGGCAGATTCATGGGTAATTTTCGGCCCCATTTCCGTAACCGGCTTCCGTCTCTGCACCAAAGATCCCATGGGATAATAGTGCGGAGACGGAAGCCGGTTACGGAAACATCCTCGTAAAAATAAAAGTTATTTGGGAAAAATCTTCTCATTTTCAGAATTATAATTTATTAACACAAACTGTTCCCCCGCAACGCTGATTACACTGCGAGTCGGGTTGGGGTACTGAAATGGATGGAAAAAAAGGCCCACGTTCCGCTCCGTTGCCTACCACACGTCAGCGCATTACATTTAGCAGTAGTAACATCTGGCTTGCTATAGGATCTTTGATTTTGACTTGAGGGAACATTTCAGATTTGCATGGTCCCTTTGTTGGTAGAATTATTTCCTGACATTACCCTGCAATGAACGTTCTCTTTTCTGGACACGTCACAGTGGGAAGTAGCTGCTCTAAAGCATGATGAGTTTTATTAGTTGCGCTCCCTTTTATTGCTTTGTTGCCAAGCTCTTCCACGTAGTGTTTTTTTTAGTTTGAATAATCCATTTGAAACTAGCAGAACAAGACTGTCGATGCTTTACATGTGTTAGGATGATTTGGTCTGACCTATGCTCAGTCACTCTCATCTTTGTGCCAATCCAATTATGTACAATATGAATTTTTGTTTCGTCCGGATACATTTCCAGCCAGTTCCTCACATTCATCATCCCTTGTCAGCTAGTCATACTTAAAATGTGTGTTGTGTTTCATATTAGGAAATCAAATGGGAATTGCATGTTAAATTGTTTCGCACATAATATATGTGAATTCTTAACAAAGAAAATTGGCCCAAATTACCGTTGGCAGTTTTTTGCTATCTTTGGCTTTATATTGTCTTCTGCTTACATTAGTAGAGTTTAATTTTCTTGAAGAGGTGGCAAAATGTATTGATGTAGTCAGTGCAATGATACATTTTTATGGACTTTGGCAAAACCTTGACAGATCTGATATGGGGTCTGGTCCAAAAGGTTTCTAAAGAGTTGGAACGTGGAAGTGAAGAAAATTTATATTTTCCAACACTTGGCCTGTACCCTTCTATGCTTTGATAATTGAACTGCTCATCTGGATAGTCAAATATCGTGAGAATCTCAAGTTTCATCATCTCAAGCAGTGGGTTACAGATTCCATCCACCCTCCGGGTGAAACATTCTTCCTCATTCCTTTAACCTCCTGCGTTTCTGCCACGGGAACAAGTTTCTTGCTATCCACACTTATCTATTCCCCAAATAATTGTGTTTACTCAACCTCTGTGCCCCCCCTATAGCTGCCGTTCATTGCTCAGCAGTGTGGAATCCAAGAAAAAAGAAACCCTGTGTATTCAGTCTGTCCACTTAACTCAAATACTCCATCCCAATCAACAGATTTTTTTTTTTGCAGGAAGATATAGTTAAAATGTAAGCTGCATCATTTCCAAGATGGAAAGGAGTTGCAAATGAGACTTTCCTAGTTTTGAGTAAACTTTTTGCAATGTAGTGTGTCTGCTAGAGTGGATGCAAGATATTTAAATCTATAATTTTTCAGAGAATTATCTTTTGAATTATCCTTTGAAATGTGGAGAATCCCCAATTTGCCTTTTTGCCCTATGACGTCAAATATGTTTTTTTATCACTGGAAGATGGAAGCTGATAACTGTTGCCTTAATATGTTCATTTTTTAGTTTGATGCATTACAATCTCATTAGAACAACATAGAACCAAATATGCCCTAATTCACATTTTGCTGATGTTGATTTCTGACAAAATTGTATAATTTAATTTGTGTTTTAGGAATACTTCAATTTTACCCATGCCCCTTTTTTTTAAACCAGAAATCGGTAACTCCCTAACACTAAACGCCATCCTGTTGAGATTGTCCCACTGAATCTGAAGTTTCAATCACCCATCGCCTAACTATACATAATTCCGTATACAATTGACTGTTAAAAAACGTTTTCTTCCTCACTTTGTACATCTTTGCATCCCAACAATCCCTCCAATCTTTGCACATGCCTCTCCAAATTACCAGTGTCCATCCATGTGCTTTACCTGTCTTTGACAACCCTGTCTCACTACCTAAAATAAAAACTACAAATGCTGGAAATGCTCAACACGTTGGAGGCATCTATGGATCTGTAACACTGCTGGAGCACCGCCTGGCTCATGATAGTGGTCGTGTGACATAACTTTCTGGTTACAGTGCCTTAAACCAAAAACAAAGCAGTCGTGTGTCATGGTCTATTCGGTTGTTGAATTTGGTTTTACAGTACCTCTTTCTCTAAAAGCATTATATTCCAAATTGATTCTGAAGCTTGAAGACGACAATAAATTCCTGCTGAGCATAATTCCTACTCTCACTTGCCTTGCAAGCTGAATGTTAAGAACGTATCAAAATGATAAACTACACCACTATTGCTGCCTGTTTTTATCAATGTTTTCTTCTTAGGTTTTTTTCTTTAAATATATTAAATAGGCATCTATTCCCATTTAAAAAAAAAAACCCACCCTAACTCTATTCATTAAAACAAAATGCATACAAATTCCCGCGGGTATTTAATTACAGCATTACATCTTGCCACCCTTTACATGTTTTGGCTACTTGCCTTTGGACCTCGCACTTGTCTGCTTGGACATTTGGACGTTTAATTCCTTTTATGTTAATGTCCCTTTCAACCCATTCGTTACCCATCAGTCTGACTTCTCAACCCCTTTGCCTAAAATATAGTTATGAAAAGACATCAGATTGTCTGATGTTAAGTCACAGTGGGTGACAAATTTATTTCCCCTCTTTCCGTAATACCCACCCAGTCAAGACTCCTCACGATCTTGTTTCGACCTAGTTTCTTAACTCTCTTCTAAACACCAATGGATACAAAACTAGCCTGTCCATCTTTTCCTCCTGAAACAACTTGCACATATTTGGGGCATCAGTCCAGTAAACCTTCGCTGCTTTAACATCCTTAAAGTAGACCTGCGCTATACACACAGTACTCCAGATGTAGTCACACATGTAAACTATATATCTGAAGCAAAATCTCCCTACTTTTATATTTAATTACTCAAGCAATAATTGGTAACATTCTATTAGCTTTCCTAATTTCTGCACCCTAAATCAAGGGGTATGGGAAGAAGGCAGGAATGGGGTACAGAGTTTGGATGATCGGCCATGATGACATCGAAGGGCCAAATGGCCTACTCCTGCACCTACTTTCTATGTATCTATGTACATTGGAGCAGACTATGAATACAGAACTCTCTGCTTCTCAGTTGAGTGATTTAGTATGCTCATATTTTTATTTTTCCTGCCAGAATAGACTTTCACTTTTTCACCTCTGCCTATTTATTGCAACTGTCTTTATCCCCCTTTTTGTGTTATTTTTACAATTTCCATTCCTTTGTGCCTTCACTTTATGCGGTAATTTAGAAATCGTGGCGTTGGTGCTTTCATCTAAATCATCTAAATTGTGAACAGTTGTGCCCCAGTTGTTACTTGTGGCACACCATTCATTACATTTTGCCAACTGGCAAATGGCCCACTGTTGCTTGTCTTTTTTCTGAGACAACCAAAATTCTTTCCGTTGCATTGTTATTTCCCGCATCACTCATTTTCATTTTCCACTAATCTTTGTTATGGCATCTTGGATGCCTTCTGGAAATCTAAATATTGTGCATCCACCAATGTTCACCCTATCCTCAGCTCGCGTTACTTTCAAAAAGCTTTGATAGATTGTTCAAACATGATTTCCCTTTCACAAAACCATATCAGCTGTGCGATTACTTTGGGTTTTTTTAAATCTAAATACCCTGCAACAATATCTTCAATAATAACTAAACATTTTCTCTTTGGCAAATGTTAAGTTGGGTTCCTGCTGAATATCCTTGATCTAATTCCACTTCTACCTATAGGATGCAGTCGGCTTACAAATCCTACCATGGATTTTCAATCATCTCTTGTTTAGGAAGAGGTTTCTCAATATATGCATTGTTTGGATTCAGCTCTATCCTTTGCCTTCATTTATTGTGTGTTTGCTGCAACTAAATGTCCACAAAAAGCAGCAATGCTAACTGTCTTTCTGAATTTTTGCTTTGCTTTGTCAACATAGTTTCCCCATATGTCTAAGATTAGATTAAAAAATAACCTGCGTGACAGAAGAACCTTCTATTTATACAGAGTCTGATGAAAGTGTTAATTTCTTTTTAAAGGGTGAAGTGATTGTTTTAAGTACATTTAATTGTGGGAGGAAACTTATGGGCCTGATTTATATTTTGCCTTTTATGGGAGTTGGCCAAGTAAGAAATATCTAGGAAAAATGTGAATAAAATGTCAGATCCTTCATTGGATCATTTCTATTTATAAGCCTCGGAGGATAAAGGTCATTTTAACTCTGAGCTACAGGCTTTAGGCAAAAAAAAGTGTCTTCAATGATGCATCACTGCAATGGTATTTTATCCAAAATTTCATTTTCAAATCCTTAATCCTTCAACCTCATTAAAACGTGGATGCCACCTACTGACCCCACAAGACATAACAATGATTAAAAATCTCCTGGTAGACATATGGTATACGTAATCTGTTTGATAGAATTGAACTCGGTGCAATAGAGGAGTGCAGTAGAGAAATGGGCCATCAAGTCCATGCTGGCCACAATGCCCATCTACACTAGTCCCATTTGCTTGCATTAGGCTGTATCCCTTTACTTCTTTACTATCCTAGTACCTATCTTTAAGTGTTTTAGTAGTATCTGTCTCCACTACCACCTCTGGCAGCTTGTGCCAAACATTCACCACCCTCGTGTGAAAAAATGTACCTTTCTGATATCTTTGAAATTTCTCCCCTCTCACTTGGAAACTTGTGCCCTCTATTTTTGGACATCCCTGCCATGAGAAAAAGATTCTGTCTATCCTCTGTGACAGCCGCTCTTCTTGAGAAGAAACTCAGCCTTTCCAATCTTTCCTTGTAACTGCAGCTTTGATTTTTTGGTGACATCCTGGTGAGTCTCTTCTGCACTTTCACAATTACTACCTCATACGTTCTGTAATGTGGCAACCAGAACTATATGCAATACTCCAGATGGCATATAATCAATGTTTTTACAATTGCAACATATGCATCCTTCATTCTTCCATGATCGTGAAATTACTTGACAAAGGGTCTTTGACCTCATTATTTCCTATTTCTCTTCCCACAGAAGCTGCCTAATCTACTTTGCTCATTTTCTGTTTTATTTTAGCTTTCCAGATCTGCAGTTTTTAATTTTTTTAAACTACAGCAAAAACTAGCAAATCTCTTGGTGACTTTATTTCCCTAACATTGACTGGGACTTGCTCATTACCAAGGGCTTAGACGGGGTAGAATTTGAGGTGTATCCAATGGGTTTTCTTGAAACATAATGTGGATAGTCCAACCTGAGAAGGGAACATACAGGACCTTCTGTTGGGAAATGAGCTTGGCTAGGTGACCGGTGTTACAGTGGAAGGACATTTTATTTTGGGGGGGGGGGGGGGGGGGGAGTGATCACAACATATGTTTTAAGATTGTTTTGAATAAGGAGAAGGCTGGGCCTGCAGGAAGGTACTAAATTGGAGTAGGACTAACTACAATGTTATTAGGATGGAGCTCGGGAGGGTACACTGGGTCCACATCTGATATAGGAGAGGTTTAGAGAACAGTTGATTGATATTTAGAACTGGCATGTTCCAGTAAGGAGGTGGGATGAGGATGGCAAAGTAAGGGAACCTTTGATGATGAAAGACGTAGTACGTTTGGCAAGAAGGAAGCTCATGTAAGGTTTAAGTGGATGGAATGGGACGGGGCCTTTCAGGAATATAAAGAGGGGAGAAAATAACTCGAGTGGACAATTAGAAGAACCAAAAGGGATTACAAAATTCCTTTGAGTTGGTTTAATGAAAATCCCCAAACTTTTCATAGCTGCATTTAAAGACATGAGGGTAACCTGATCCCTTCTCCCCCATGGAGATGGTAGGACTGTTGAAGGATAAAGGAGGGAACGTGCTTGGAGTCTGGAGGTTTGGGTGAGTTATGCCCGCCCCCCTTGGGAAACCTGAACGGAAACCTCTGGAGACTTTGCGCCCCACCCAAAGTTTCCGTGCGGTTCCCGGAGGTTTTTGTCCTCCGGCAACCACCTTCAACTAGCATCGCAACCGGCTTCGACAAAAAAATGACCGATTTGTAAAACTGAAACCACTTTCGACCATTGGGGGGACTGACAAAAACCTCCGGGAACCGCACGGAAACTTTGGGTGGGGCGCAAAGTCTCCAGATGTTTCCGTTCAGGTTTCCTAAGTGGGACGGGCATAACTGAACAAGTACTTTGCATCTGTTTTCACCAAGATAATTGACATGGCAGACTGTGAAATCAGTGTGGAGAATGCAAGGATAGCTTCAGATGAAGAAGCAGGAGATGGGGGCTCTTGAAGAGCATTAAGGTGGATAAATCCCTGATGGAATTATCACAGGTTATTGAGAGGGGCAAGAGACAAGATTGAAGGAGCCTTGATGAAGATCTTTGCATCTTGTCACTAAGATTTCATTGCAAGAGGTTACTGGTAACACATGGTATAAGTTGCTGGGTAGAGAAAATGCTTCAGAAATATTTCAGGGCAGCACAGTGGCTACCTGATCTGGGTTTGATCCTGTTTATGGTGCTGTCTGTACAGAGTGTGTATGTTCTCCCTGTGACGGAGAGGCGTTTCTTCAGGTACTCCGGTTTCCTCCCACATTCCAAAGATGTGCTTCTGTACATTGCACGTCATCGAATCGTAGAGTGATACAGTGTAGAAACAGAACTTTTGGCCCAACTTACCCATACATGTCCCAGCTACACTAGTCCCCATAGGCACGGTGGCGCAGCGGTAGAGTTGCTGCCTTACAGCAAAATGCAGCACCAGAGATCCGGGTTCGATCCCGACTACGGGTGCTGTTTGTATGGAGTTTGTATGTTCTCACCGTGATCTGCGTGGGTTTTCTCCAAGATCTTCGGTTTCCTCCCACACTCTAAAGACGTGCAGGTTTGTAGGTTAATTGGCTAGTTGGAAAAAGTGTAAAATTGTCCAAGTTGGCGATATGCAGAGTACTGGCCTGCCGACTACAACTTTCAGAAGGTCCCACCTGCCTGTGTTTGGCCCATATCCCTCGACCTGTCCTTGTCTATGTACCTGTCCAACTGTTTCTTAAAAGTTGGGATATCACTTGCCTCAACTACCTCCTCTGGCAGCTTGTTCCATACACCCACCACCCTTTGTGTGAAAAAGCTACCCCTCAGATTCCTATTAAATCTTTCCCCCTTCACCCTAAACCTATGTCCTATGATCCTCCATTCACTTACTACCTAAAGAGACTCTGTGCATCCACCATATCTATTCCTCCCATAATTTTATACATCTCTATAAGATCACCCCTCAACCTCCTGTGCTCCAAGGATTCGAGTCCCAGCCTACTCAGCCTCTGCGTATGAATCAGACCCTCTAGTCCTGGCAACATCCTCGTAAATCTTCTCTGTACCCTCTCCTGTAACATGGTGCCCAGAACTGATCACAATACTCGACTGCAACATGACCTCCCAACTTTTATACTCACAGACACTAAAAGCTTGAGTAACTCAGCAGGACAGGCAGCATCTCTGGAGAGAAGGAATGGGTGATGTTTCAAAAAACAATAGGTGCAGCAGTATGCCATTCGGCCTTTCGAGCCAGCACCGTGGTTTTGGGTCAAGACCACTCTGATTGATGAAAGCCAATGTGGCAAAAGCCTTTTTGACCACCCCATCTACCTGCGACTCCACCTTCAAGGAAGGTGTAGGTTTCACATCCTAGGATGTGATACTGGGATAACATAAAAACTAGTGTACGTGGGATCGTTGGTCAACACGGACTCAGTGGGCCGAAAGGCATGTTTCCATGCCATATCACTAAACTAAACCTTTAGCCTCTGGTGAGGTCCCAGAGGATTGGAAAGTAGCTGATGTTATCCTCTTATTTGAGAATAAAAATGGAGAGAATCTGGGGAATTATAGGCTGGTGAGCCTCACGTCAGTGGAGTTGACACCATTGGAGACGATTCTTTAGGATCGGTTTTACTGCCATTTGGAAGAGAATGGGGTTAATCGGGGACGGTCATCATGTTTTTGTACATGCAGGTCATGTCTTACTAGATCGAGTTTCTTGCAGTGATGAGGTTTACATGAATTTTAATAAGGCATCTGATAAAAACCTCCATGGTAGGTTGATCCAGAAGATTAAGATGCATGGATTAACGGTGACGATCATGTGGACTCAAAACAGGCTTACTGAGGGCCAGTGGAGTACTGCAGGGATCTGTGCTGGGGCCGCTGGTGTTAGTGATATACGTAAGTTACTTGGATGTCAACATAGATGTGTTGGTTAGTAAGTTTACAGATAACACCAAGATTGCTGGGACCGTGGATTGTGAGGAAGGCTGTCAAAGTAGACAGTGGCATATATCAGCAGCAGAAATGGACAGAGAAACAGTGGATGGAGACTAATTATAGCAAGTATGAGCTGTTGCACTTTGTGAGGTTGAATGTAAGGGAAAACATACAATTAAATGCATGACCCTTAACAGCATTGATGTTCAGAGGGATCTTGGGATTCCAAGGCATAGCCCCTGTAAGTGGCAGAACAAGTAGATTGTGTGGTGAAGAAGGCATGCTTGCCTTCAGAGGTTGGGGCATCGAATATACGTCAGGATGTCATGATACAGCTTTCTAGCATCTTGGTTCGGTGCATTTGTATTGTGTGCACTTCTGGTCACCCCATTACAGCAAGGATGTGGCTTTGGAAAGGGTGTGGAGGAAGTTTACCTGAATGATGTGTGGATCAGTGGGGATTAGCTTGGGGAACTGGTTGGACAGACTTGGATTGTTTTTTTCTGGAATACTGGAGGCTGTGGGAAACCTGATAGAAATATATAAAATAATGACAGGGTAGAAAATCCCATCCTTTTTCCCCAGGATGGAAAAATTCAAATACTAGAGGACATTGTTTTAAGGTGAGAGTGACAGTTGATGCAGGTATGATAGTGGTTTTAAAGAGACTTTTGGATGGACAAATGGATGGATATCGATTAGGTGCAGGCAGATGAGTTGGCATCATGTTTGCCATGGGCATTGTAGGCCGAGAAGGGCCCGTTTGCGTGCTTCTATGATTAGCGGAGAAAGAGCTGGTATTGACATGGTTAGATTCAAAATTGAGCAATTCTTCTAATTATAAGTCACCATTGACCAGAATGTAACTGGACCAACCGCACACACTGTTCCAACAAGAACAGGTCAGAGCCAAGGTATTTGGAAACAAATGAGTCTGAGCCTGCCATATGCCTTGTAAAATGATAGAAGGGTGTTTATTTACCCGAATACCTCTTGTACCTTCCAGGAAAATGCATTATGTAAGGTTCAATGTTTATAGTTCAGTACAAATCTTACTATACATAGGCACAATCATAGTTTAAGTACAAAAGTGTAAAAATAGTAGATTGTACAGACAGCACACAAGAATTGGCAAGTTTCTGGCGTCATTTTGTGTGATTCAAGTCCAAAGTTGTTAACAATGTCCACAAGGTGGTCCTGGCTTGGCGATGTTGGTGCTACTCCATGCCGCTGCACGCTGCATCCGATCTGCGTGCCCGACCATGTAGCAGCACCCAAACTAATCGAGTCCGAGGTTGCTGCAGATCCTCCAACGGCCCGCTCCACCAACGCCTCAATCAAGGCACAGCGACCCATGAACGCATCGACTCTTGCGGCCACCACTCTGACTCTGTGCCCAGGGGGCCTCCCACAGCCGACCTCAGAACACCCAGAGCATCCCCAAGGGCTCGGGATATAACCAGTTGTCCTTACCTCGCCTGTGTCTGTCGCCGCCATCTTGAATCTTGACCAAAAGGGTCAAATTCTGAACGAAATTGCCATCCTGTCTTGGAAGTGTATTACCATTCTTTCATTGTCTTTGACTCAAATCCTGCAAATTCCCTACTGATGACAACGTGGCACTGCCTTCATCACATTGCAGCTTTAGAAAGGTAGTTCATCACCCACCCCCTTGAATAGGGGGAGTGGTGGCCAAGAAATCTTTTCTTAACCAGGAATTCCTACATGGCATTGAAAAATTGCATGTATTGCCACTGTTTTTATTTAGTCGGATACTTTTCATCACAATCAGACGGTTTCCTGCTATGTATTTTACCTCGCTATAACGGTGTCACTTTATCTAAACAAGTGGGAACGTTAATTCCGCTGTGTGGGGATGTTTATGTTAAACTCTATCGTGCATTGTGTTTTTTTTGTATGGCTGTGGTAACTCGTCTCACTGTACCAATTGGTGCATGTGACAATAAATGTAACTTGAACTTGACGAACTTGAAAAGAGAGAATATTGGAAATACTCAGCAAAGTAGACGGTTTCAATGGGTAGAAATATGAACTGCCAGCTCACCATCTAACTTGAAAACATTGCTTGAAACGTACTTGGTAATAGCACAATTGAAATCTGATATTAGTGTGACATACTTTCTGGCTATGGTGTCTGCTAACATATTAATTAACTGTTTATGCTTAACTGCACTACCCATTTATCCTGTAATTCTTCAACTTTATTTTAAATTATGGGATATTGAAACTTGTAAAACAAAAATAAAAGATTAACCCATTTCACGAATATTCTCTTGAATTTGAAGCATTGTTATTTTGTTCTGCAACATTCTCAATGCCTTTTTTCTCAATTTTGCCAATGAGAAGCTTGGATAGACACTGAATGCTGGAGTAACTCAGTGGGTCAGGCACCATCTCTAGTGAAAAGGAATAGGGGATGTTTCGGGTTGAGACCCTACACTATAGACAATAGGTGCAGGAGTAGGCCATTCGGCCCTTCGAGCCAGCACCACCATTCAATGTGATCATGGCTGATTATCCCCAATCAGTACCCCGTTCCTGTCTGCTCCCCATATCCCCTGACTCCACTATTTTTAAGAGCCCTATCTAGCTCTCTTGAAAGCATCCAGAGAACCTGCCTCCACCACCCTCTGAGGCAGAGGGCTGTCTGAGGGCTGTGACTACTGTCTGAAGAAAGGTCTCGACCCGAAACGCCACCTATTCCCTTTCTTCAGAGATGCTGCCTGACCCGCTGGGTTACTCCAGCACTTGGCGTCTATCTGCGGAGTGAACCAGCATCTGCTGTTCCTACACAAGAAAAGCTTAGAGATGGTCTCAATGTGGCACTTCTATTTTGAAACCTGAGGGAATGAATTCTTTTATTGTTTTGCTTTGTCCAGTGCAGTGGTCATTGACAAATGGGGTTAGGCTCCTTGCTGATTCAGGAAGCAGATTATTCTTGACGCCATGTGAAGAATTGCTTGCTTTACTCTTGCCAAGATTGTATAGATGTGGTATTTCTCACTTTTGACCCCCTCCCCCCCCCCCCCCCCCCCACTCCAGTTTTATAATTAAAAAGTAAAAATAAATTAATTGTATTTTCTGAGAATGATGATGATAATATTCTAGCATCATGTATCTGTTAGACATGAAGCTCTGATATGTAACAATCTGAGGAATTAAGAGCTTGGCCCGTTGAACTAAATCTTGAACAATGTGTTTTAGTCTGATTTTGCTAACCAAGATTTCTGGGCCACCATTTGACTTTATGCTATAGTTGCATGAATAATTCTGGTACCTGATTAGATATAATCAATGAATCACATCCAGTTTCTTGCTGTGTTTCAGTGGGAATTTGTCTATTTGTGCAGCATGACTCGTTGCATAATTAACTTCTTCAACCCAGCTGTGATATTGAGCACAAAATATCCTTTGATAAATGGCAGAGTTGAAAATGCTGTAGTGTCTGGTGAAAGTAATCCAGTTTCTAACATGTTCTCTCCATCACAGTTCAGCATTTTCAGCAGACAGACACTGCAAAAGAAAGCTGATGGAAAGTTCATCCATAAACAGCAAGTATTTGAAGCTTAATGTAAGTACAGACCATAATTGCTTGGCATTCTTATTAATTGGAACATTCACTTGACAATTTGTTCTTGTGCCAATCATTCTCCACATTTTGTTTGCTCAGTAAAAATAATTAGGTACACAGTGCCTTTTAACTAAACTCTAAGGCATACATGACAAGAGACTATATTTATCATGTACACATTTGCTTGTGTCTGTTTTCACATGATTGTTTATAGATATTTAATGCTATCTATTTGCCTGAGAATATAATCCTGATTTTGGTGTTTCTGAAGTATTAACATTCTATCTACATTTTAAAAATCTGCAACAATGTAATTTATGTTTAAATGAGTAGTTGAAAGGGTTTGAAAGCAAACTGCAGACCTTGAAGTAGTGTTCTTGGCTGTTGGGTTTATTGGCAAGTGCAAAAGAACTGCAGGAATTAGTCCTGCATTCGTGCTGGGAAGCTTGTGATGTGTCCACAAGGAATTACGAGTATTCAAATTTTAGGTGGGTTTATTTGCTATCACTTGATTTATGCGTTACAGGAAATGTAGCAGTCAAGATAGTTTGCCATTTGACCTCCTAAGGAGGAACTGTATTGTCAGCAAAAGCAAAGCAAGAGCGTTTGACGGCACTGGGCCTGTACTCGCTGGAGTTTAGAAGAATGTGGGGGGAATCTCATTGAAACGTACCGAATAGTGAAAGGCTTGGATAGAGTGTATTTCCACTAGTGGGAGAGTATAGGACTAGCCAGCCTCAGAATGAAAGGATGTTCCATTAGGAAGGAGATGAGGAGGAATTTCTTTAGTCAGAGGGTGGTGAATCAGTAGAGCTCTCTGCCACAGAAGGCTGTGGAGGCCGTCAATGTGTATTTTATGGCAGAGATAGATAGATTCTTGATTAGTACGGGTGCCTTAACCTCTGTTATGGGGAGAAGGCAGGAGAATGGGGTTAGGAGGGAGAGATAGATCAGCCAAGATTGAATGGCGGAATAGACTTGATTGGCCGAATGGCCTAATTCTGCTCCTATCACATGACTTTATGACTTACAAATAATTTTTTTAATGGATTGGAGGGAGTCTCCATTGGACCTTTTTTAATAGCTGACTTTCTCCTGTGGGGAAAAAAGATGGTCTCGTGAAACTTTGCTATGCACATTTTTTTCTTTGTGTTCCTCTTTTGCATAATTATGGCTGGATTTTAAAAGAATCAATATTCTGACATCTGGGAAAAGGTTTGGTCTTGTTCAATATGTAGTAACTGTATTTTACTAGGGGACTGTACTTTGACTTTAACTGTTCATGCATCATTAGCTTTCTGGATAACCCAATTAACAGATCATCCAACTGTTTAACAGGGAGGAACCTCTGCCATTTGTGCTACGGGGCTTCGCAATCTTGGGAACACTTGTTTTATGAATGCCATCCTCCAGTCCCTCAGGTAACTGACAGCGCAGATATTATTGCACTTTATCGATTGGCTGAGTCACTGCAGATCGCAATTGAAAGTTAATACCAAAGATAGACACTAAGTGCTGGAGTAACAGCGGGTCAGGCAGCATCTCTGGAGAACATGGATAGGTGATGTTTCACAAAGTGCCGGAGTAACTCAGCAGGTCAGGTAGCATCTCTGGAGGGAAAGGATGGGTGATGTTTTATAAATTGCTACAATTTAATTTATGTTAAAATGAGTAGTTGAAAAGGTTTGAAAGTTAACTGTAGACCCTTGAGTGTTCTCCTTGGCTGTTGGTTTTATTGGTGAGTATAAAAAACTGCAGGAATTTTGCAGAATGAATGGCAGAATCTGCATGGACCAACCCGAAACCTCACCCATCCTCTCCTCCAGAAGCGTTGCCTGACCGGCTGAGATATGCCAGCACTTTGTGTCTATCTTTGGTTTAAACCAGCATTGCAGTTCTTTGTTTCTACATTGATGGATGATGCTTTTTGTTGCAGCAGTGCAAAATATACATCTAAGATCCTGCTTTACTGAGGTCTACTGTGATGAATGAGAAACAAGGAAACCAAGGAAAAGTTTAAAAAGTAATTACACATGCAAAATAATTACAAATAATAGGTTTTATCCAACATTTTTCAAATGTTCCAATATTTTTCTTGGAACAACTGATTGCTTCAGTGAACTTTGCCTTGCCAACATTGAACAGTTCCTTTGCCACAGTTTATCTTTGAGCTGGAAGAGGTTGCTGTCTTTTGCAGTGGGGAATTTTATTTTCCTTTTTGGAGTGCCAATGTTGCACTTGACAAGGGGCGGTCTTGCATTGCATCAACTGAATCTTCCGAATTCTCTACCCAAAAGAGATGTGCAACTTCAATCCATCAATATATTCAAGATTGATAAACTTTCAGTCATTAAAGAGAATTAAAAAAATATGGAGTTGGAGCACGAAAGTGCCACTGAGGTAAAATCTCAACTATGACCGTATGTAATGATGGAGTGGACACAGAAGAGCTTAATCGCCTACTACTGCATCCTTTGTGATTTTAGCTCTTTACTTTATGACACGTACTGCTGGTGTTTGAGATTCCTGTAATTTTACATTATTTTGATTTTTAAAGACAATATATTTTGATTATTTTGAATACAATATATCTGTTAGTGCATTGTTTGAATTGTATTTATTTGAATAGTTTTTAAATGTAGCCATTAGGGAAGATATTGGAAAGTCTTTCACAACCAGCAAGCTGTCAGTGTGCAAGAGAGTGGGCCTTGGATATGGGGTTTAGGTCTACTCTGTCTTGGCTATCGGGTGCAGTGCTCATCCAGTCTAGCTCTACACATTCAGGCCAGTTCCTCCAGCATTTTGTGTCTATCTTCAACCTAATGGAGTTCTGGGGTACTGGCTGTTTAGGGTCTGTAAGTTTCCTCGGTATTTTAATTTTAACTAGAGTATCTCTAGCATTGGCTTTTTAATGTTGGCATACTGCACAGAACTTTGTCCCACCATGTCTATGTGACGCCGCTACCTGTCTATACGAATCCCATTTACCAGCGCTTGATCTGCAGCCTACTCTGCCTTGGCCAGGCAAATGGTCGTCCAGATGTTTTTTAAATATTATGAGTGCCTCTCCTTCTGCCAACTTGGGCATATTCCAGCCACTCATTGAGTGATAAGATTCTTTCTGAGATCCCCATTAAACTCTTAAACTAACCCATTCCAAGACATCTCTTGCATGGGTAGAAGTTTCTTGCTATCTACCCTATCTGAACCCTCCTTCCCGAAAGCGTCCACAGTTCGATTCCCTCCTCATCTCCAGGAAGGATTCCCCCCTCACCTCGTATGGAAGACCCATAATTTTAGATAATTCTAGATAACGATAAGAAAATAAAAGCTTTTTTGGGTCCTTCCCTAAACATTTTGCTGTCTCCTATTATACCTCCCTCTTGTAACTAACGATGAGGTGACAGTAGGTCTGAACAGATGAGCCTTGGTCCTGGTAAAGTATTTGTGTAATCTCCATGTGAACAGCTGGCCCTGGACAATATTACAGAAAGCAGTTCTTGGTCTTTCTACTTGCAAACCTTTTCTGTACTGCATTTCACAGATAGGGAACAAGTTGCAAGTATGTATCATTTATTGATGCTGCATGCACATTAGATCTGGACTTTTTTTGAACAAGCTAGAGTAGTAACATTGACATAGGAATTAGATGGTGATAAATGTTCCCAAATTAGTGCAATAAGGCACCTAAAATATACCTGCATAATTTTAACTACTTATCGTTACTGATATAGTGGATGCTTTTATCGCCATCTAATTATTTAAAGTCCACTTAATTGTAAAGTGAAACCCAGATAGATGAGCATTTGTTGGCTTGGATTAAAAATGTGCTTTCGGGTATGTTGGAACAAGTTGTCTAGCAATAGGTACCCTGAAAATGTAACATTGTTAAAGACATTTTTGGTTTTAATATTTAGTACGTAAAATTATTGCCGTCCTTATTTTTGATTAACATTACTGTTTCTATAGTTTTCATTTTAAAACTGGCACTTAATGTTTTTTACTACAAACATGTCTGAGCAAAAGGGACATGTTTTGCCTTTAAATGTAATTGTTAATGCAGGTACAGTATGTTTATTCAATGCCTTGCATTGGGGTTTTTGCAAAACTAAATGTTTTTAAGGTGCTAGAATTTAAAGTACTGCAGGAAAAATTGAATAATGAACTTAATATTACATTTAGGGTGGATAATCTATGTAATCTGGTCAGGTTTGCGTGGTTGTGTTGGATTTAATGCAGATGTATTCCGTACTTGATCTTGTGGTTTTTATGTGCGGGATTAAAATCAAGGATAATTGTGAGCCAAATGGTGCAGCTGGCTGAAATCTGATCTAGACACAGATAATACTGGAAATGCTCAACGTTAGCTAATACGTGGATATGAAACATTTGATGACCTTTCATCAAAACTCAACAGTGTTCATGAAAAGCCAGATCTAATGTAAAGTGGTTGACCTGAAATATTAACTCTATTTCTGTCTACAAGTTCTGTCTGATTAACGGAATCTGCAATTATTTTCCTTGCAAATTGGGTATTTTGATTTAAGGGACTAGTTTTTTTACTAATTGGGTAAATCCTGGCTCTGACTAACATGGTTTAGTTGAGTTTAGAGTTACAGCGTGGAAACAGGCCCTTCTGCCCACTGAGTCCATGCAGACCAGTGATCACCCCATACATTAGCACTATTTTACACACTAGAAAAATTTACAATTTAACCAAACCAATCAGCCTACAAACGTAAGTCTGGAGTGTGGGAGGAAACCAGAGTACCCGGGGGAAAACCCACATAGGTCACAGGGAGAACGTACAAACCTGTAATTGGGATCGAACCCGGGTCTCTGGCGCTGTGAGGCAGCAACTCTACCGCCATGCCAACCAAGGTTCCTGGTCTTGTGAATCATGTGTGCGTACTAAAAAGATTAATTGTAAGTGAGAACCTGCCCTTTACCATTTCTTCTTTCTCGCCGATGAGAGCTGAACCTTCCGGCATTTGACCACTGGTTGCACCTGACTCTTATTAATTTGCTTATCTTGGCTAACCACAACTTGAACCATACGTTGCATTATGCCTAGAGTCTCTGAGCACCAAAGTCTAGGCAGGCAATCCAGTACATCGATGAGCAAGTGGTCCATTATGGTGATATGCTACCTTCCCAATAGGATGTTAAATGAGGCCCTGCCTGCTGACCCACGCGGGTGTAAAAGATCCATTACCCAATCACAATGTGATGACAATGTATCTTGCTATATCTTAGCCAACATTTATCTCATTATTCACCATCAATAAAAGATTATTTGATTTGCTATTTATGAGGCCATGGTGCAAATTAGCTGTCACATTTCACAAGTATCTATTTGCTGAAAAGCCCTTGGGGCATTTGGATTAAAATTTAAAAGGAAATTATTTGTTTGTGTGAATAAAAGCAAAATCTGGAAACATTCAGCAGGTCAGTCAGTATCTATGGTGAGAGAAACAGTTAGCATTACTGGGTATCTGACTTGCAACATTAACCATTTTTCTTTCCACACAAGTTACTGGATGTGAGTGTTTCCAGTGTGTTGTTTCTACTTTTGATTTTTGTTGATCTATACACTTCATTGGTCAGATTATTTGTTTTTTGGGTATGAATCATTTAGCAAGGATACTTGAACATTTTTAAAGCTCTATTTTTGGAAGTGCCAATTGGTGTTTTTTCCCCCCCATCTGCAGTAACATCCAGCAATTTTGCTGCTATTTCAAGGAGCTGCCAGCAGTGGAACTGCGTAGTGGTAAAACAGCAGGGAGAAGGACCTATCACACCAGAAGCCAGGGTGACAACAGTGTGTATGTAACTACTTTTTCATAACTCACATGCACTATAACATTGAAGTATACAAATATAAGCAATCGGTAATTGGAAGAAATACTTCAATGTCAAATCTTGAAAAATTGGCCATGCCAAAAATTAGATTGCTGCTTTTTATTGAATCTGCCAAATTATATTGTCATAGTTAATATATTGTTTGTGACTTTAAAGCAGATGGATTGAATTCCTGTCAGAGGGCAGCTTAGTAGACATTTTAGACAATCGAACAGTACAGCACAAGAACAGTACTGTGGCCTACAGTGTCTGTGCCGATCTGTTCCAGGTGTCAACTTCTCTACATCTTCGAGACCAAGCGCAGGCTCGGCGATCGGTTCACTGAACACCTCCGCTCAGTTCATCTTAACCTACCTGATCTCCCGGTGGCCCAGCACTTCTACTCCCCCTCCCATTCCCAATCTGACCTTTCTGTCCTGGGCCTCCTCCATTGTCAGAGTGAGGCCCAGCGCAAATTGGAGGAACAGCACCTCATATTTCGCTTGGACAGCTTACACCCCAGCGGTATGAACACTGACTTCTTTAACTTCAGATAGCCCCTGATATGTCTCTCCATCCCCTTCCCAGTTCTCTCACTAGTCTTACTGTCTCCAACTACATTCTATCTTTGTCCCACCCCCTCCCCTGACATCAGTATGAAGAAGGGTCTCGACCTGAAACGTCACCCATTCCTTCTCTCCAGAGATGCTGCCTGTCCCGCTAGGTTAATCCAGCATGTTGTGTCTATTATGTAGACCAGCATCTGCAGTTCCTTCATACACTTTTCATCAGTGTACTTGGGTTGTGCTATTAATATTCCACCCTTTTCTTTTTCATTGCTAAATAAGCAGTTCACTAGTAGAAGAATTCCGGAAAACACTCTGCGCCTTATGGCAAGGAAGCCAGACCGCATTCTGTCCTGAATCTCTCTTCTATGTCATTTGGAAGATCATGCCAAATTTCAGGTAGGCAGCAGATTATTTTGGTGTTGTCCAACTTGGTTAAACAGCCCGTCTCAATGCAGAGACACGGGTGGCTGCAGATGCTGTAGTCTGAGCTGCTGGAAGAACTCAGCGGGTCAGGCAGCAATGCCCTCCAGCAAATTGTTTTTTTGCTCTCTCAATGCAGATGTTATCGGCTGTTGAAAAAGTTTCCTGTATGTATGACATTGTTTAAGGAATTTCGGTTTTAAAAAAAAGGTGTAATATAAAAGGTGTTACACTGCTTCAAAGACATTTTAGCTGGGAGATTTCAAGTTATGGATAGTTTAGTTTAGAGATACAGCCCACCGAGTCCGCATCAACCAGCAATCTTCGTATTCGACCATTATCTTACATATTAGGGACCATTTACAATCTTTACCAAAGCCAAATAACCTACAAACCCTGTACGTCTTTGGAGTGTGGGAGGAAACCAGATCACCCCGAGAAAACCCAGGCGGTCACAGAGAGAACGTACAAACTCCATACTGTCAACACACATGATCAGGATTTAATCCGGGAATCTGATGCTGTAAGGCAGTAACTACTGTTGCACCACTGTGCCACCCATAAAATATGCTGATAAAATGCCCATTGTGTCAATGGAGCTTATTAAGATTTGTCTCTGACCAAGCCAAAAAACTAAGAAGTGTGTCTTTATTTTTTTGCTGCTTCAAGAATTAAAAGTATGCCATTCTGTACCAAGCTTCCTGAACCGTGTACTGGTATTCTCAGTGCTTACGTCTGTTCCAGTGGCTTTGCTTTGAACTGTAAATAGTAACTTTAATTGGGACATTGTGTGTTTCAAAAAAGCTCTTTGCATTGCACTTGCAAAGCCTGTGTGAAACTCCAGGGAGTTGCCTTGCTGAATGTCCACAAACTAATTATGTTCTCGGGCAAGTGAGTTGAAAGTGCTGCAGTTTGCTTTATCATCAATCTAGAGTTGTTAATGACCTGAAGTGTTGATTATAACAAGACAATAGACAGTAGGTGCAGGAGTAGGCCATTCAGCCCTTCGAGCCAACACCGCCATTCAATGTGATCATGGCTGATCATCCCCAATCAGTACCCCGTTCCTGCCTTCTCCCCATATCCCCTGACTCCACTATTTTTAAGAGCCCAATCTAGCTCTCTTTTGAAAGCATCCAGAGAACCTGCCTCCATCTCCCTCTGAGGCAGAGAATTCCACAGACTCACCACTCTCTGTGAGAAAAAAGTGTTTCCTCGTCTCCGTTCTAAATGGCTTACTCCTTATTCTTAAACTGTGGCTCCTGGTTCTGGACTCTCCCAACATTGGTAACATATTTTCTGCCTCTAGTGTGTCCAAGCCCTTAACAATCTTAAATGTTTCAATGATATCCTCTCATCCTTCCAAACTCCAGAGTGTAGAAGCCCAGCTGCTCCATTCTCTCAGCATATGACAGTCCCGCTATCCCGGGAATTAACCTTGTAAACCTACGCTGCATTCCCTCAATAGCAAGAATGTCCTTCCTCAAATTAGGGGACCAAAACTGCACACAATACTCCAAGTGCGGTCTCACTTGGGCTCTGTACAACTGCAGAAGGACCTCTTTGCTCCTATATTCGATTCCTGGTGTTATAAAGGCCAACATGCCATTCGCTTTCTTCACTGCCTGCTGTACCTGCATGCTTACTTTCATAGACTGATGTACAAGGACCCCCAGATCCCGTTGTACTTCCCTTTTTCTCAACTTGACGCCATTTAGATAGTAATCTGCCTTCCTGTTTTTGCTACCAAAGTGGATAACCTCACATTTATCCGCATTAAACTTCCATTTGCCATGCAGATCCCTTTTGGGGTCTATAGCATGTAATTTACTTCTGTACATAATATTAATGGAGAAAAATGTTCTGTTTTATCCAGTGGAATAAGCCCCTAGCATTGAGGGCTCCACCCCTTTCCTTGTTCATCGGTACCCATTCTGCCGGTTCTGAACCATTTCATACCTCTAGTTTCCCTCTCCCCTGAGTCCCAGTCTGAAGAAGGGTTTCAATGTGAATCTTCACCTATTCCATTTTCTTCAGAGATACTGCCGGACCTGCTGAGTTGCACCACCATTTTGTGTTTATCTTCAGTGTAAACCAGCATCTGGAGTTGACACGTTTTGTATGTCATGTTTCAGCCCAAGAGAGCTCAAGTGCTGCTTCCCCAAGTATATGTTCTTACCCAACCACACAATGTGAAGCAGAATATATGAAATGCTGCAGCTAGCTTCCAAGATGGCGCCCAACGCAGGCAACTATTTGTGTGCTACAAACACATCATGCAACTGCTCCGCACTCTTAAATCTCTATTCCTCCAGCAAAATTTCGTACTTCAACTATGATCTTAAATTCCTTCCGTTGATCGGACTTTACTGGCTTTACCTTGCACTAAACGTTATTCCCTTATCATGCATCTATACGTTGTAAATGGCTCGATTGTAATCATGTATGTTAAATTCTGCTGACTGGATAGCACGCAACAAAAACTTTTCACGTGAAAATAACCTAAACTAAAACTAATTAAACTATCACCTTTTTCACAACAAATTTGTTTAACTAATGCATCGCAACATTAATAAGGATAATAGAGCAAAAGAAGTGGAGCAGTCTGTGCGATTTCTAATGGAAATAATTATTTTTGTATGAACTGAATATATTTACCTTGCCAAATAACACACTGTTAATCTTTCTGTGCAGAGGATATCAACAGCAAGATGCACATGAGTTTATGCGATACTTGTTAGACCATCTTCATTTGGAGCTTCAGCGAAGCTACAATGGGATGACAACTTCATTTATTTTGCCAGACAGCTCGAGCATCTCGTCTTCCAGTAAATGCTGCATGTAAGTCCCTGGTTCATTCTTGTCTTTTATGTTAGATAAGAATGGAATTATCTTTTTAATGGTAAATGCTGCATTTAGTCTGTTACCCATTACTTTAGTTAGTTTAGAGATACAGTGCAGAAACAGGCCCTTCGGCCCACCGAGTCTGCACCGACCAGTGATCCCCGCACATTAACACAATCCTACGCGTACTAGGGACAATTTACACTTATACCAAGCCAATTAACACATTTCTACGTCTTTGTTGCTGTTTATAAATTGAGCAGTTAATAGCAATAAGATGACATATTTTCCTATTGCTAATAAGGTTTTGATTATTTTCAGAAATGGTGTTTCTACAGTTGTCACTAACATATTTGGAGGAATACTTCAAAATGAAGTAAACTGTCTAATATGTGGAACTGAATCTCGGAAATTTGATCCATTCCTTGGTGAGTGATTTTGCAGGTTTGTATTTTAGCTGTTTTCTAAATAGGAGGTTATTATATTTCTGACTTTTTTTTCATCTTTCAAGATCTTTCATTAGATATCCCAAGTCAGTTCAGAAACAAAAGATCCAAAAACCAGGATAACGGACCAGTATGTACTCTACGCGGTAAGGTTATTTTGTGTTTTAATTGCATAAAGATGCAGTGATGCAGTACAAGTAATTATATTAAGGGAGTTGATGAGACTTTAGGGTGAGCAACCAGATTGGCATAAAAATCAATTGATTCATTAATGTTCTCCAGGTGATTCTGCGCAATTGCAGACCCACAATCCTCCCCTGCTGTATAGCTGATTCTTAAATACATTCTGAAATGGCACAGAAAGCTGCTCAGTTCCAGCACAATGAATGTCTGTTAAAACAAGAGTGAAACTTGCTCGAACACCCAGCACAGTGGTGCAGCGGTAGAGTTGCTGCCTTACAGCCCGGTATGATCCAGATTACGGGTGCTGTCTGTACGGAGTTTGCAAGCTCTCCCCGTGTTCCTGCATGGGGTTCTTGTTTCCTCCCACACTCCAAAGACGTACAGGTTTGTAGCTTATTAGGCTTGGTATAATTGTAAAATTGTCCCGTGTGTGTGGAGGATAGTGTTAATCGCTGGTCGGTGCGGACTTGATGTGCCGAAGGGCCAGTTTCTGAGCTGTATCTCTAAACTAAACACCCGACTTCAGCTTGTGTATCTTATTCTGATTTGACGCTGTTGCTCCCAGCTCAGTTGCCCATGTAGAGTCGTGCTCAGAAACATCGGGAGATTGGTATCAAAGTTGGGGATAGTCCCACAGAGTCATAACTTGTGGGCAATGAACTAGGCTTGTTCAGCCATGTTGTGTGGTGCTCCAATTGTGCAAAATGCATTCGCATCAGAGCTGGGGATCAAGGCCAAATCTGACGGCAGCAACAAGGAGTTTTGTAAAACTGATGTTGATGGGAATTAAAGGGAAAAGACTCCAAGGACCAGGGTCACACCTTGCATAAAGGAAACTGGTTTGGATGTTGCAGATCATTCACTACAGCTACAGAACATGCTGAATATGGACACCTTGAATGGCAGGCAGTGAAGATCTTGAATAAATGAGTCTCTAACTATCTACCTTTTGATCTTCAAAGGAGTTGAAGATCAGTCTTGACTACATGCCCCACTATGAATGCATTGGGGCACTATTGACCAGAAACTCATTTGAACCAGCCACAAATACTACACATTTGTGGACAGGACAGATTGGATTTTCTGTGTCTGCAAAGCCCTTGTGTCATTTGCAGGACACAGTGAGAGATGTGCTCCCTCCGGCTAGTCCATCACTCTCAAAGCTGCAATCTCTACATCAACAAGTACAAGGACTTTCAGTTCATGACGACACCACCATCTGCATGTTCCTCTCCAAGTTCCCAATCTGGAATTATGTTGACGTTCCATCTTCAGGTCATTAAACAGCTGATGAGCAGAGGTAGCACTATGAATATCCTTATCCTTGATGATGGCAGTGATAACCCTGCACACCTCAGACTTGTAACATTCCGCGAGCTACTAAGTCTGGCTGAGTAAGCACTGCTCTCAGGAGCTACTCTTGCAGCTTCAAGAATATGCACCATTAAAGGGAAGGTTAGAGTTGAAGGCAGCTGGCCGTTCAACACAAAATTAATAAATGAGCAACACGAGGAAGAGAGATAGAATGTGGAACAGTGCAGCTCAGAAACAGGCCCTTCAGCCCACAAACTCTGTGCTGAACATGATGCCAAGTTAAACTAATTTCCTCTGCATGTGATCCATATCCATCCTTTCCCTGTTTATCCATGTGCCTGTCCAAAAGCCTCTTAAATGCCCATCTCCTACCTGCCTCCTCCACCTCTCCCGGCACTGCGTTCCCGAGTTTCACCGCTCCCTGTGTAATTAAAAACCTGCCCACACATCTCCTTTAAATGTTGCCTCTCTCACCATCTCTCCACATCCTGCCTATAATGAGGTGACCCGAGTCGAGTGACAAGGTCAGTTACTCTGATTCTCAGCATCCAAAGTATCAGGCTTCTGCTGCATTAAACAAAGGTGATCATTGAAACTCATTGTGTAGTTTCCTGCTATTGGGCTTCTGGCCTTTCCTATCTGGACTGAGAACACCTATTGGTGGTAAGGCAGTTACTTTGATGTGTATTGGAAAGCCTTTGCAAATATTTTGAAAGAAAAAAGCAGTTATACTGCATTAAGCAAAAAATGCAATCGCAGGCTACAAAATGGTTCCTGGCTTGCAGAAATCTAGCTGTCACTTCTGGTGGAGCTCGGGCATCAACCTGGTGGGCTAGCAGCCCTCCATTTTAATAAAACTGTACCTCCACAGAGTGATGTCAGGAAGAGCCGTGTGGGGGTGCATTAAAAATGTACATTACTACAAATAGTCAGCCTTGGCTGGGTCCATGTGGGAGAGTGTTGATCTGTATTCCATGGCCAGCAGTGAATTGATGTGTGCTATTGACTTTGAAGAAAGCAGCCCGCAGAGGTCTCCTGTGGTACTGATTTCCTTTTCTCCACATTGGTTGCGTTAAGTCGCAGCTTGTGATGTTTGGCATCCAGCATTTTTGATGTCACTAACTGGCTTGGAGTGAAGAATTCTGACTGACCGGCTGACTGAAATTTAAGCTTTAACGTAAATATTTTACAGCACTGGAAAATAAGATGAAAGCAAAACCAACAATTAAAAAGGAACTGAGTATCAATTAGCTTTAATGAAATTCCATGGGCTTCAGAAATTGAGGTCTGTCTGCATTCCGCAGAGTAGAGTCGATGTTTGAGAACCAGAGGCATTGTTCAGCTCCACTGAACATAAACAAGACCATTCTGTAATGCATTTGAAAATCCAACTATACATCATTGGGCACGACGTAGCTTAGTTTTGAGAATAGTTTGCCAAAAAATATTGGGGTGTTCATTTAAGTCATTGACTCCCACTCGTTGCATTATTGAAGGCCACTGATTGTGCAGGAAAACAGTGCGTCCTTTGCAGATTCAATGATTCCTTGGCAACCGCGTCTGCTTTTGGTGCAGCACTGCGCATGTGTGACCGAATGCTGACAGCTTTTCCACCCCCCATTGAATAGGGATGCAAATTCTGGGCCATCAATGTCTGGATTTTGGTGTAATGACAATCACAGATACTCAAGGAATGTTGACTGGTCTGTTTTGATTTCTAGTTGTGTTTTCTCATTATGCTGACAATCCAAAGAACAGAATATACTTTCAATAATAAGCAAAGAAGAAAGCAATTTTTTGCAAATTGACCACTTAACCCATTTTCCAATATGTAGAATATGTATGGCAAGGGACAATCAGTGGTCAGGATGGCTGTTCTCCCAGGACAGGGCTTTCTCATTGCACTCCGGGTATGCTGATGCCTGCGATGTCCCCCAATGCGGAATACTCGACTGCAACATTTATAGTAGTGGGGAGACTGTGTTTTTGAGCGGCCCGATGGCGCAGCAGTAGAGTTGTTGCCTTACAGCACCATTGACCTGGGTTTGATCCTGACTTCTAGTGCTGTCTGTACGGAGTTTATACGTTCTCCCTGTGATCTGCGTGAGTTTTCCCAGATGCTCCGGTTTCCTCTCACACTCCAAAAACGTACAGGTTTGTAGACTAATTGGCTTGGTGAAGTTGTAAAAAACTGTCCCCTAGTGTGTAGGATAGTGCGAGTGTACGGGGATAGCTAGTCCGCGTGGACTTGGTGGGCCTAAAGGCCTGTTTCTGTGCTGTATCACTAAACTAAACTGTGAATGCCATCACAAATCGGCCCAAACAAATACTTTGTTTCCATTTCCCAATCTCAACCAGAAAAGGTGGGTATCTTTTCCAGGACATACCATTTCTCCCAGCGAGTCAACTATATTACTGTGAAACATTATGGAGTGATTAAATATATCCAACCCTTAGGTCACATTGTTAGAAAGCTCAACAGGAGTTTCTTCCTCCGACACCTGGCTCCTGTGCCCCAAATATGAAATGACACACCATTTGGTCATTAGGGGCAAAACATAGAATGCTGTTTGTTGGAATGGATGATGGTTTAAATGTTCCTTATTACTGGTGTAAACAACAGAAAAGAGGAACATGGATTTGGAAAGGGAGTTCTACATCTTAGCAACAATACAATGTAACTTCATGGTTTTAATAGAAGGATGAAAATAATATCTACCCACATGTACATTTAAATCATTAATATTTTTACTTTGAGCACGTCACATCATAACTTTGCATTGAATTATATAAGGCTTGATTTTTATTTGGTTCAGTTGCAGAATTTTATCCCCCATTTTGTTGGACTAAATTTGATTCTTGCAACAGAGAACACTTGCAAATGTATCAACATTTGGTCTATATTGAGAGGAATATTTTGGACGTACTTTGGCGTTTTTGAGTAGTTTGCTGGTCGGTGCGGACTCGGTGGGCTGAAGAGCCCTTTTCCAAGAGAGAGTTAGATTTAGCACTTGGGGCTAAGGGAATCGAGGGATATGGGGGAAAAAGCTGGAATGGGGTACTGATTTTGGATGATCAGCCATGACCTACTCCTGCACCTATTTTCTATGTTTCCTCGTTGTATCTCTGAACTAAACAAGCAGGTACAAATGGGGGTTTGTGAAGTTGCTGATATCAATCTGCTGTACTTTTTGTTACAGATTGCTTACGAAGTTTCACAGACTTGGAGGAGCTGGATGAAACCGAGCTGTACATGTGCCATAAGTGTAAAAAACGCCAGAAGTCCACCAAAAAATTCTGGATTCAAAAGTTGCCAAAAGTTAGTACATTTTAAAAGGAATAAAACTCTAGATACTGTAAAACTGAAATAAACCAGAATCTGCTGGAAATACTGAGTAGAGCCAGCATTCATGGAGAGAAATGGTCAATTGTATAACTCTCACACACGCACATGCACAGGCCATGCCCTACGGCCCACAATGTGCTGAACATGATGCCAAGACTCACACAAAATGCTGGAGTAACTCAGCGGGGCAGGCAGCATCTGTGGAGCGAAGGAATGGGTGAGGTTTCAGGTCGAGACCCTTCTTCAAACGTACAGAGGTTCTGAAGAAGGATCTCTGCCCGAAAAGTCACCCATTCCTTCGCTCCAATGATGCTGCCTGTCCCGCTGAGTTACTCCAGCAGTTTATGTCCATCTTTGGTTTAAACCAGCATCTACAGTTCCTTCTTACACACAATGCCAAGACTAACTTCAGCCTGCACATAATCTGTATCCTTCCATTCCCTGCACATTCACGTGCCGATCCAAAAGCCCATCCGACACCATAATGAAAGTGGATGACAGGCTAACCTGAAAGATGCACTGTTTCTGCCTGCACAAATGCTGTTCCATTTGGTATTTCCACCATTTTCTGGTTTTGGTATGTGAAGTGACTATGTTGATGTATTCATTGACGAAGCCAAATTACATATTCTGTCTTCTCTGTCGATCAAATTCTTAGCCTTTTGAGTTCTAAAATGTTCCAAAATCCTTTGGTTTGCTACTTTCTTGGCAACTCTGTCAGCTTCTTCAGATTTTCCTGTTAAGGACGTGTGGAGCAAGTTTTCTGATTCAATTTTGTTCTTTCAAATCAACAAAAATCTACTTTTAAAATGATGTAGAGTCTGTAGCTCATTAAAGGCATGAGAACATTGTGTTTCATTTGTTTGCCTGTTCTGGTATTTTACCTATTAGATTGTAGATTGTTAGCTGTATTTATTAATAATTTGGGATGTATTTTTAGGTTGTGGGGTGCCCAAACCAGCATATGAACTGATTACAGAAACTTTGTTTCTAATTTAGACTTTAATTCTGCGTGACTGTTGCATGTTTTAATAATGTTGATGACAAACAGAACCGGGCTGCAACAAACACCATTCCACTTGTTATCAAGGCCTTTTTTTTCATATATCTGAATCTATATTGCTGCCTGTCTTTATTGTCCATTCCTAGTTCTGCCCACGAGTGTTGAGTCGCCTCCATGAATTGCTCAGTTCACTGGCGAAGGTACTTCTGGCCGAGTAGAGTGGAACACAGTTCCAGGGTAGTTAGACCCAACAGCAATGCATGGTGCTGTACTTCAAAGTCAGCTTGGTATCGACATCCACTAGTGGCAGAGACGAGGACTAGAGGACATAACCACAGAATTAAAGGACGGTCCTTTAGGAAGGAGATGAGAAGTAATTTCTTAAGTCGGAGGATGGTGAATCTGTGGAATTCTTTGCCACAGAAGGCTGTGGAGGCAGTCAATAGAGATCTGTACAGCAGAGATGGGTAGATTCTTGATTAGTATGGGTGTCAGGGATTAGGAGGGAGAGATAGATCGGCCATGATTGAATGGCAGAGTAGACTTGATGGGCCGAATGGCCTAATTGCCATATGACTTGGGGAGCATGTCATATGGTCATAGTGGATGTTCTGTGCTCCTGCTGCCTTTGCCTGTCTTGGTATAGTACAAGCAATATGGTTGCAATATGCTGTTGGTGTAGATGAGGCCTTTTACTGCACTGTATTTTGTGGATGGCTAAGTTTCCTTATCTCTGGCTATTTTCATTGTGCTGCTGTAACTGGTTTGGAAATGCTTCAGGTTCTCTTTATTTACAACCTGCACTAAAGAGAACCCATAATTCAGACCTTTTTAAATACAGTGTTAAATATTGATTTATCATTTAAGATTATATACAATCTTGAATGGTAACGGCAGTGAATGGATTTATTGAAATTCTAATTTATTGCATTAGATTTGTAATATGACATGATCTGTGGTTTTTCTTGTTGCAGCCCGAGGTTTGCAAGGAAACTTTGCAGACTGTGTAACTGAATTAGTTTTTAATCTTTTTAACCTGTTTTTTTTAAATCTTTAGGTGCTATGCTTGCATCTGAAAAGATTTCATTGGACAGCTTATCTGCGGAACAAGATAGATACATATGTAGAGTTCCCTCTGCAGGCTCTAGATATGAAGTGCTTCTTATTGGAGGTAAACGCGCTCAGATTGTTTGCCAGTTTTTCAGAAGGATTTAAATTGTTACAGAATAATTGCATTGATAAAGACTTAATGCTGTACTTCAAAGTCAGCTTGGTATTGGCTTGGGGAGCCTGTGGCTAAGGATGTTCTATACTCTGAAGTCTAAGCTCTGAAGTAACACCACCAATGGCTGCCTCGCCAACAGTCTGTCGCTTCCTTCTTTGTGTTTTAATCGTATCTGTTAATTGTATGTTTTTAGTGTTCTTTAGCTTGTTTTCGGTGGCGGGGGGGATCTTTTCCTAATCTCTTACCTCGACGGAGATGCGATTTTTTTTTTTTTTTTTTTTTCCCTGTATCGTATCTCCGTCTGCTCTGCGGCCTAACACGGAGGAGTTGGCGGCCTTTGCTGGAGACCGACTTTTGAGCTCCACCGTGGGGCCTATGGGACTTTAACCGTGGAGTCCGCGATCCCTTTGCCAGGAATCTACCTCTGGGTTCCAACCGTGTGCTTGCTGGCTTTAAGTGGAGCTCGTGGTCTCTGGTCAGAGACCGACTTCAGGAACTCCAAGCCGCTGGAACTTCGATCGCCCCAACGCACGAGCTTTGATCGGCAGCTGCAGGAGCTTCGACCACCCCGACAGATGGTTCGACTGCCCCGACTGCGGGTGAATAAAGAGAAAGAAGATTGGACTTTTTTTGCCTTCTATCACAGTGAAGAATGTGGGGAATCAGCTGTGGTGGATGTTTGTTAACTTTTATGTAGTTGTGTGTCGTGGTGCTTTTTTTTGTATGGCTGTATGGTAATTCGTTTATCACTGTACCTTAATTGGTACTTGTGACAATAAAAGACCTTTGAAACCTTTGAAGAAGGGTCTCAACCCGAAACGTCAGCCATTCCTTCTCTCCAGCCAGATCCACTGAGTTACTCCAGCTTTTTGTGCCTATTTCGTTCTATACCCCTGCTGCCTTTGCCTGTCTTGTCCCGCCACCACCGGGTGGCGCCGTCAGCGATGGCAGCCACCAAAACGGTCTGTCTGTCTTTTTGTCTTTTTTGTTATTTTAATGACTTTTATACAAAGTTAGTGTTGAAGTTCTCCGGTATGTTTTATGTGGGGGAGAGGGAAATTTTTTTTCAATCTTTTACCTTGCCAGAGATTCGATTGTTTTCTGGCGGCCTTGCTCGGGACTGACTTTGAGCCCCACCGTGGGGACGTGGATTTGCCATCGGAGCCGATCGTTTGCCTGGGATCGACGCCCCAACGGATTTCAGGGAGTTCGCGATCTCGGGTAGAGACTGATGTCAGGAAGCTCAAGTGGATCGATCGCCTGGCGCGTGGAGCTTACATCGCCCCTAATTCAGGAGCTTGATCGCCCTGACGCGTAGGGCCCGACCACCGGCTATAGGAGCCAACCACGGGAGAACAAAGAAGGGAAGAGATTGAACTTACTTTTTGCCTTCCATAACAGTGAGGAATGTGGATTCACAGTGGTGGATGTTTATGTTAATATATTTTGTGTGTCTTGTTGCTTTTTATTTCGATAACTGTTTGGCAAATCAAATTCCTCATATGTTGCAAAGCATACTTGGCTAAAAGTAAGATTTTGATAGTATAAGCAATATGTTTATGATATGCTATTGATGTAGATCAGGCATGTTACTGCACTGTATTTTATGGATGGCCCGCACAGTCTCTTTATCTCTGGTTATTTTTATTGTGCTGGTACCCTGTTTAGCTCGATCCACTATTTAGAGCAGTGGTTCTAGGTGGAGTTCCTGGTCCTACAGATGGAGCACGGCTAAATGCTAGTGTGTGGTTTAAAAAAAGACACCCCTGGTTTCCCATTGCTGTACTGGGAACCCGTGTGGACCCTGATATTCTGTGAATAATGAATCTCCCTTGGCCTGGTGTGGAGATATTGGCTGGGGTTGGGCTGGTGATGCAACTATTCAACATTGGTTAATTGATTGAATGAATAGAAAGATACAGCATGGAAACAGGCCCTTCAATCACCCGTTCACACTAGTTCTATGTTAGCCCACTTTCGCATCCATTCCCAACACTCAGAACCCGGAACACCCGGAGGAATCCCGTGTGGCGTTAGATAGAGCTCCAGGAACTAGCGGAATCAAGGGATATGGGGAGACGGGTTACTGATTGTGGATGATCAGCCATGATCACAATGAATGTCGATGCTGGCTCGAAGGGCAAAATGGCAGCCTTCTGCACCTATTTTCTACGTTTCTATGACACAAGGAGGACGTGCAAACTCCACACCGGCAGCACCCAAGATCAGGGTCGTACCTGCGCCTCTGGTGAGGTTCGGGGGTGTTAGCATTATTGGGGCACCTGAAACTGCCCTGTGATGACAGACCATCCCGATCCCACTCTGCTCCTCATCACTACTTTGTTTAGATGTGCTTGAAACTGCTGCCTCCTCATTTCTGTTTGGCTGCACAGTGTAAAAACTCTGTAGAATTTCTCATCAAGGAGACTCATTAGGCAGCCTCTCCACACCGAACCGTGGGAAGTTTCATTGCTGGAGCAGTGCGGTGAGCAGGGGGTTTATGCCAGGTGCCCTACCCGGCAGCCTCTGGGAAACTTGACCTGTGTATGAAGGCCCATCTCTGTGCTCGGCTTCCTGAGAATACATCTTGTCATTGAATAAGACCCCTGTGTGAGTGTTTGCAGCTTGACAGATTGTGCTGTTTCATTGCCCTTTCTACATAGTTTTATTTTTTTGTTTGCTGGGCCCTCAACGTAGGGGGGGGAAGAGTTGCTGGAAATCTTGAAAAAACACTAGAAATGGCATTGGTGCTGGCTTTGCAATTGAATATGAGAACTTCTTTCAAAAATTATCATCAAGGGTATATTTCAGATTAGTGCCATATATATCAGCATAATAAACTAATGTGCAAGCATTAATAATATACAAATGGCACATGTCTTGAGCACAGGGATAAATTGCCTACATGCTTGTTTATGTGTTTTTCGGCAGTGGCGGTGCTGCCTTGTAGCTGCGGCTCGCCTGCAGTCCGTTTTGTTTTTTGTTTTCTTTTTGTCCAGTTTCAGTTTATTGTTTATTTTGGTTGTGTATGTGTGGGGGGTGGTGGGATAAACATGTCTATGGTCTCTTCCTTCGGTGGGGTGTGACCTTTTCTTGTCGTATCCCCCGTCTCCGTCTGCGCTGCAGCCTAATGGCGGGGCTGGCGGCCTCCAACTCGGACCGACCTCGAGGCTCCGGAGGCAGAGCCAGGACTTACCATTGCGAAATTGGTGGACTTCGGGGCTGTGGTGGCGGGGGCGACCCGACTTCGGGGCTGTGGTGGCGGGGGTGACCCGACTTCAGGGCTGTGGTGGCGTTGCGGCAGCGGCGACCCGACCGGGGCGGTGGTGTCTCTGTGGCGGCGACCCGACTTTGGAGCCTCGGAGGCTTCAACCGCGGGCCCAGTGGCCGACGACATTGGGAGCTCGCAGGTCCCGGGTTGGTGGCCAGTTCCCCGGAGCTCCCGCAACGACAGCTTCATCCACTGGACTGGAGGGTGGCAGCGTCGGCAGCTGCGACCTCCCCGGGCTGCGGAGTTTGAACCGGCCCGTTCGCGGAACTCGGATTCAGCCGTGGAACTTACCAACACCCGGTGGGGTCCCAACATCGGAAGCCTGGATCGCCTCAATGCAGAGGGAGAAGGAGGGAAGAGACAAGGACTTTAAGACTTTTGCCTTCCATCACAGTGAGGAGGTGCCTGGTAGACTCACTGCGGTGGATGTTAAACTGTGTTAAGTGTGTGTTTTGTTATTTTATTCTATGTTATGACTGCATGGTTCACAATTTTGTTCAGACTGCAATGTCTGAATGACAATAACGGATACTTTCCCTGAGATTTTGATACTATACCATCGAAAATATCCCCTTTTTTGTGCAATTCTTTACACAGGACTTTGCTGTCTTATTTGGAGTCTGTATTTTTGAGAAAATACATACTTTTTGCAGGCTGTATGCTTCTCATTGTCAGACCCGATCTGTACAATTTCCCTTCAAAGCAATGAGCTGGCAACTTTGAACCGATCTTCATTAAAACTTCAACGCTAAGAATTGAAAATGAAATGCCGGAGTAACCCCAAAGGATTCTCACCAATTGACTTGAGAATGGACAGCGGTACATCCGAACCACTTCCTCGCTGCAGAAAAACCAAGCAAAGGATGCGGTGATTGGCAATGGGTGAGAAGTGGCAAATGTTGTGAGTGTGGGCATGTGATCAGCCAGTCTTCACATGCAGGCAAAAGTGGAATAGATTAGAAAGGCAGGGTGAGGAATGCGCCTTGGGAAATCAGTTACTGATACACGTTTCCCAGAGGTTATTCAAAGTAATTCTCCCAAATAGCAGCTCTGAAACTTCAGTCAATAATTCACTCCATATTTTGGTGGGTTTGTTTACTGATCTTAAAGGAAAGCAAAACAGAAGTGCTGAAGTAATGCAGCATGTGTGCTGGGAATGGGCAGATGATGTTTCAGGTCAGCACCCATTCTTCTGAAGAATCGTTGCCTCTCCATTACCTCCTCAGACTCTGCCTGACCAGCTGAGCTCCTCCAGCATTTTGTGTTTTGCTCAAGGATTCCACCATCTGTGGTTCCCTGTGTGTACTTTAAAAATAAAGCAAGTTCTGATGGTCACGATGTCAGATCCGTGTGTTTTGAAACGTCTCTGTATAATCCCTTCTCAAATGATGGAAGATGAGAGCGTTTACCTCAGTTGAATTTTTTTTTTTTTTGCCATTGGCCAGTGAGCATTAACTGTAATGCATGGAAAGTTGAAATCTACCATTCTTTATACCTACAGTAACTCGCTGAATCTAATGGAAGAGTTTTTAAAGTACAACAAACTTAGTTTTGAGGTGTTTTGATGACTTTAATTGACAATGTTCTTGCTCCCATTAAAGCATACATCATACTACTTATATATGTTCATATTTGTTCATCAGCCTAGAATGTGTAATTTTGTGTATCATAAATGAGAAGAGAAGTTTGACGTGTACCAATCAATTTTTGTTTCGCTCGTTGGTTTATCAAAAGTACGTCTTTGTACTTACGAGGAGACTGAAGGCTGCCTTGTGACGTTGCCAGGCTGCCACACGTTCCACTTGCCAAGTTACCCGGCAACTGCGTGCACTGCGTGACCATCATGGATCACTCTCTCAGTTGCTTTGTTTGCACAATTCAAATGATGCTTGAATAATAAGTGGTGGACAAAAATGCTGGAGAAACTCAGTGGGTGAGGCAGCATCTACGGAGTGAAGGAAAAAGGCGACGTTTCGGGTCGAGACCCTTAAGATGCTGCCTCACCCCCTGAGTTTCTCCAGCTTTTTTGTCTACCTTCGATTTTCCAACATCTGCAACAAAACGTGAATAATAAGTTGTAGGTACTGTGGAAATTTGTTACGTAATTAAGGGTTTATGAATTTAAGTCTCGTACTCATTTCAACATTGGTCCAAAGCTCTTGGAATCTATTTAATCATTAACTGCGATATCGCTGCATTGCATCTGTTAAATGTTCATAATTGACAGGGGCCCTTCGACAGATTTATGAATGTATCCATAAATGCTGTGTGGTGAGCACAACAAACTAATTGGTTAGTTTCCAGTCTGGAGAAAACTAATGGATCTGATTTGGATCGCAGTCCAGGATGGGATGGGGAAACTGGTCCTTTGTGTGAACCTTTAAGCCCCTGCCTCATTTTCACAGCATTCACTACCCCTATGGTGCAGTACTGAATGGTTCCACCTTGCAATGAATCGCCAGGTGGTTTAATCCTTGTAATGCTGTTTCCCTGGGTTTAGAAACCGTGGGCTAATTAAAGTGCAGCACGCAAGCTGATGTACCTCTTCTCCAGTTATGCTGTGTGGTCATGTGTCTGACCTAGACTTTTCAATGTAGTGCGGCAGCAATTGTTCATACGGCAAGGATTCAAATCGCAAAGAAATGGATGATGTTTATGATGGAGGCAATTATGTTGGCAACTGACAACACAGCTAGGGCGGTGCAGCGGGTAGAGCTGCTGTTTTACCGTGCCAGAGACTCGAGTTCAATCCTGACCTCGGGTGCTGTCTGTGTGGAATTTGCATGTTCGCCTTGTGACCACGTGGGTTTCCTCTGGGTGCTCCGGTTTCCTCCTGTGTCCCAAAGACGTGCAGGTTTGTACGTTAATCAGTCTCTGCGAAAATTGTCCCTAGTCTGTAGGGAATGCATGCAGGGCCGGATTTAGATGAAGAGAGGCACAAAGCCATTTCACTTGTGAGGACCCCCCCCCCCCCCCCAAATCCCCCACCCCCACGTGACCATGACTACCCGACAGTGACAGTGTGACACCTTTAGATCCTACTGTATGTTGACATTAAGCAGTTGGTTTTAAAATACATATTGGATTCACTGCAGAGCGGGCGATGCCTTACCTGGATCTAAAGTTTGAAGCTTTGGAGTTTCAACATCATGGAGCTGTGGTTTATGGAGCTCCCAGCCTCGGGCTGCACCGATTTAAACATCCCGGAGCCCTGGGATCCCTTTGCCGAGGGCCACCAGCGTGAATCTCCCTCCAGCTCAGCCTGTGGACTTTGGGAGCTGCGGTCTCCCGTAGAAAGTGGCCGATTCCAAGTCCAAGCCGCTGAGAATGTTCTCCCGTTCTGACGTCAGATGGTGACCCCAAATTTCATTATCATTTGGTGCATGTGTCAATAAGTCTCTCTTGAATTGAATGTGGAATATTAAGAAATAAAGAAACTACAAATACTCTGAGAGCAAAAATGTTTTTTTCTTGCCACCTTTATAGCAAAATAACCCAGAAGTTCACCGAGATCTGTTTGTCACTCTCAATGCACAGAATGCTCAACCTCTCTTGAGACCTTAATTCATTCTTAATTCTTTTGAGTCTTGAAAAATACCTCTCTCCCGAGCAGTTGGTGACCATTAAGCTAAGAAATAGCCGCAAGATTGCTTCCACATTAGCGAAGGCCCTCTGAATTGTTTCCTTGTATATTATTTGATAACGGTCTGTATGAGACAGAGTGCTCTTCTGTATGCCTATGGCTCTGTCTCGCGTATGAGTGAAAGTGCAAAAGTTCATCAGTAAGTTTCAGTTCAACATCTTCCATCAATAGTTCACCACATTGCTGAATTTCTTGCTTGGATGCGGTCACATTAGCAAGAAAGGAAAACTGTTGTGCAACGTCACTGTACACAGTACCTCTTCTTTTTAAATGGTTTCAAGTGCATCTAGTATAGGAATAAAGGATTTTATCCTAAACCTATCTCTTGAAGAGAGTTTATCTAAAGCATCAGGACCAGGTGCACCTCCATCATTTCCTTACTCTTTGTCTCCTTGTGACAGTTCTGTAGTTAACATCTGGCACGGTGGCCTTTGTTTGTTGCTCAAGCTAATCAAAATCTCCTCCAAGTTTGCTTACAAAATCCTGAAGTGAACTGTACGGACTTGCACAAGTACTCAATACCAGTTTGGATTTCTGAATGGCTTTGTTGACCTTGTGGAAATGGCCTAGCAGACGGGTCCAAAAATGCAGCATCAACACAAATTCCAGTTCTTCCATTTTCTGCAAAAGATTGTTAGCTTGAAGCCTGGTATCACCCTTCACATAACATCAGAGTACAAATGACCGAGGGCATCAGTGATAGCGCTGTAACTTTCCAAAATAGCTTCTGTGGCTTTTGCATGTGCCTCCCACCTAGTGTCTGACAAATATTTAGGCACTTTGACTGAGGTTGCAAAAATGCTTTTAGAACTGCCCATTTCTTTGTGGAGGATGAAAAGAAGGTATAAATTTCATAATTCCAAAACATGGTGCTGCGAGGAGGTGGGTAGGCCCCGGCGTGGCGAGGTTTGGCAGGGGGAAAGGGTTAAATAAACACATACCTTTTGCGATCCGTGATGAAGGCGTTGAAGGCGTTTTTATTCGTGTAGAATGGATTTTTGCATCGGGTCTGAGTACCACTCCGAGAAATCAAAGATCCAAGGATCTTTGGAGCAAATTCCTCTCCACAACGAATAAAAACCTCACCTGCGTTTTAATCCCTCCCCACACCACCAAAGCCTCCGGAATCGCACGCACGGCACCACCGATTGTAAGCTTAGTAACACCGCCACTGTCAAAAGTTTTATTCACCTTGGTGGAGCGAGGCTGCGGACCCCCTAGATCTGGGGGACCCCCCTAGATCTCGAGGCCCCCCCTAGATCCCGAGGCCCTAAGCTTACGCTTGTCTAGCTTGTACGTAAATCCGCCCTGAATGCATGTGAGAGTGGGATAACATAGAACTAGTGTGGAAAAACTGAATAATATTGGCCAGGACATTTATGGAACTACTTAATCCTTTGAGCAATATAACTCAATAATGCAGCAAACTTACTGAAGTCCCAATCTATCTTGCTGAGTTCTGTTGTGAAACTTAAATACTGTCATTGATCTGTAACTGAGTATTTCATTGCTTCCATTGATGACTTCTCTTGATAACAAGTTCCTTGGTAAGAAACAGCAACCAACCTGGTAGTTGGTTTAAAAACTGTTGGGTGGATGATTTGGCAAGACAAGCTGCTAGGGGGGACATAATGGATCTGTGGTGCCAATGGATGGGTGACACTTTGGGTCCGTGCCCTTCTTCAGACTGAATTGAGTATGAGGAAAGGTCCTGACCTGCAATGTCATCTGTCAATTCCTCCACAAATGCTGCCCGTCCGGTTGAGTTTTTCCAGCATCTGCTATTTCTTATGTCTCCATTTAAAGTGTGAGTTTAATGTGTTTATTGAATATCTGATCCTTTTTCTCCCCCCCTCCCCTTTTGCAGCCTGAGAACAGTGGTCCTGAGTGCTGTCTGTACGACCTGGCAGCAGTGGTGGTGCATCATGGTTCAGGGTGAGCACTTGCTTTTGATTCTCTGTCACAGAGCAGTTGCATTGTAGACCAGTGTCACTAAACCGACATGCAGTGTTTTGGGGGGCAGTGCTGTAAATGATGGGGGGACTAAATAATATGACTGTTCATTACCGAGGTCTCACCTAGGATCTAAACTTGTTACCAGATTTTTAATTTGGTTTACATAGTGAGTACTAACCAAATGAAAGCATATTTGCACCGATTCATAAATATACTGTCGCCCTTCCGGCAGTCGGGCTCCGCTTGATTAAACTAATAACTAGAATGGCCTCTGATATCTATGAGAGGCAGAGATAGAGTAAACAGTCAGAAGCTTTTTCCAAACGTGGACATGCCGAAGATTAAAGGACATTTTATGGTGAAAGGGGTAAAGTTTAAAAGAAGTGTGTGGGACAGGTTCCAAAGGTGGGTGCTTAAAACGTGTTTGCCTGGGTTGTTTGTGGAATCCGATACAATAATGACATTTAAAAGGCCTAGATAGACACATGGATATGCAGGGAATGGAGGGATATGGATGACATTCAGGTAGAGGAGGTTAGTTTAACGGCATCATGTTTTGCATGGACACTGGCCAATGGGCCTGTTCCAGTGCTGTACTATTTATTCTCCGTTCTATAAATCCCTCTGAGCATATGCATCGGAACTGGGCTAACATCAGCAAGCAGTGTTAAAATTACACTTTCTAAGTTGTCCTGATCCTGCACATAAAAAGACACACAGTGCTTGAGCAACTCGGCAGGTTAGGCAACATCCCTGGAGAACATGGATGCTGCCTGACCCGCTAAATTACTCCAGCACTTTGTGTCCTGCTTCATTAAACCAGCACCTACAAGTTCTTTGTTTCTACATTCAGATCCTGCAAGTGATTGGTAGTCATTTCAACAGTTTGTTCAAAAACCTTTCAAATAAAATGCCGTTTATGATTATTGTAAAATTAGTAGTACTCGAAATTGCTATGTATTTTGTATTCGGACCAGATGTTTTTATATATAAAAACTAGTTTGTGTTTATGGATGTATGCCAGCATAAACAAGTACGTACATGACAAAATGAGTGACCTTAGTCATTTCCTCTTGTGATGTGACGTGCAAGAGATTGTTATATTTTGCTTTCATTAAAAGTCCTACACTGACTAGTAGTCTTGTATTAGCTGGCAATCCTGCAAGACACTGGCTCTGGGATTGAGGTAGCAATGTTCATTTTGCACCTCCACAGTTACAGGTCTGTCAGAAATGGATTTATATGAGTGAAACCAAATTCCCTGTTGTTGCTGCAAAACTGGTGACCACTTGGCTTCCTCTATCTGCCCCAGGACTAATGTGTTGACATGCTGGCCAGTTCACAGCAGGTGTCAGAGTTGTGGAGGAGCATGGTGACCCGCTCTTTACATCAGGAGGTACACTGCAAATGACATGAAGGTGGTGAGACCAAAAAGAATGGGGAAATTCAGACCCTTAAAACTGCTCAAAGCTGGGTAATGACTTAGTCACTTACTGCTTACCTTGAGTAATCTGAGATCATCTTGGAAACCCAATGGACAGCATCTTTAGACCCTGATTTGTGACAAGATCAGTTGAAATTGTCACTCAGTTGAGTGATGTTTAATTTAAAGAAGCGCTTGTTGCTACCACTAGTTAAGGTTGAGAAATTAATGCTTGGATTCGGACAATCAAAGGCGAAGGTTGTTTGATTGGCTCTTGGCTGTACTGGAGTGCAATAAATCACAAATAACTTTAAAAGAGCTTTATCGTTAAAGAACATTTGAAATTAATGTTGGAAGTTGGAGAAAGATGCTGCTCGTTGGATATAATGTACTATGATATCTGACAAGTTTAAAGACAATTTGGAAAGAGATCTTTCAATGTTTCCTGACACCGTATCCTCTGTGGAGTACAGATTAGCAAAACAAATGCAGTGTTGTGTTTTATTTCTAGATCCGTGGAGTACAAGGTAGGTTTTATGCTGCTTAAGCTGGAGACCTTTGATCAGTGGCCTCTTGGCAACTGTGTGTGGTTCTGGTCACCGAGACCAGAAAGATGTTCAACCCTCAGGCATAGCCAATGCAGATGAATCAAGAACCTTGTACCCGACAAATGAGGAAAGATTGGACAACGTTCAACTGTTTAGATTAGACATAATGTGACTTTGAGGACTAGAGATGCATGTAAAATGGGTTTGAAATGTTATGTCCATGGGAATGGTTCAGGTAGCCCTTGACACCGAGGTACGGTAGAATAGACTTGAGGCAAGTTGAGAACCAATGTGCTTGACTATAATGATAGCCCTTGAATAGAACCCCTGACAGGTAATAATTTGGAGTCATTTATAGAACATATGGAGCAGGGCCAGATACAACCTGTCATTACACCTCAGGCAGTTAGTATGTTTAATGACGTTAACTCCTTGAGCTTCAAATGGTGCAGGTTCACACAAAAAATAATCCATAGTGTAAAGACTTACTGTATTTCCCAGTGAAGAACAGACGCCTGCGTCGAAGACTCGCCCCCCATTTTTGAGTTGCAAAATTTTGAAAAAGGGCTGTCGGGACAGGATCATGGATTTGGTTCAAGGAGGCAATGGGAGCCTCCATCTTCGCCTGTCCCACAATGCACTGTGCAGTTCAGGTCTGAGGGACGGGGACCCTGGCTCGGGGAGATCATATGAGAGAGAGAGAGAGAGAGAGCCCGGGCTGGAGCAGCCAGCCTTTCGGGCCTTATTTTAGGGTAAACAAATAGCGTATTCACTGCGGGGAAATACGGTACTCACAGGATGGTGTTAAATATTTTCCACTTAATAGAAATGCAATTTAGACTAAAGTAAACAAATTCCATCACTTACCTGCTGGTGATGCAGTTCCTTGGCTTACTGATTGTGCACTGACATGTGGAAACGATCCAGATATAATGATCTAAACAAAATGCAGAATATACCAAATAATAAGTGTATTGATGCTGGAAATTATTTTGAGGAGTGGAATAGAACAAAATGTGTGTCCTTGGACAATGGATGAAGGCAGCTACCAGGATGCTGGGACTAGGCCACAGGTCTATATCCCAAATAAAGTGTGGACAGTTAGGGTTTTCCTCTAAGGAAATGAGAAGTGCAAGGTGAGTTTAATGGGGATGTATTTATCTTCTGGAAGCCAGCGGCATGTGCTCGGGGACTGTATTGAGTGTTCGAGTTCACCCTCCTGAGACTGGGAGTTGTCAGCCTCTATTCCTCAGTCTCTATTCCCCAGGCTCCAAAAGGGTGGTTGGATTTGACATGTGACCGGAGGAATTGCATAGCATTTTGTGTCGGGATTGCTGTGAAATGAAGTTAGCAACTGAAGTCAAAGCGGCAAACAGTTGTCATTGTGTTGTGCAGCACTGGTGTTGGTCCTTTGGCCCACCATGTGCCTTATTGCCCATCCATTTGTCCTCATTACGACCATATTCATTGCCTTAGAAACATAAAAAAATAGGTGCAGGAGTAGGCCATTTGGCCCTTTGAGCCGACATTCAATATGATCATGGCTGGTCATCTAAAATCAGTATTGATTTTAGATGATCAGCCATGGTCATATTGAATTCCTCCTTTTTCCCCCATGTCCCTTAATTCCTTTAGCCCTAAGAGCTAAATGTAACTCTCTCTTGTCTGTGAGAGTATCTGTCTAAATGCTTCTTAAATGCAATGATTGTATCTTCCACCTCTGGCACTGCATTCCAGACGTCAACTACTTTGTGCATAAAGAAAACAACCCCTCTGGTCCCCTTTCATAGAATCATAGAAAATAGGTGCTGGAGTAGGCCATTCGGCCCTTCGAGCCTGCACCGCCATTCGATATGATCATGGCTGATCATCCAACTCAGTATCCTGTACCTGCCTTCTCTCCATACCCCCGATCCCTTTAGCCACATCTAACTCCCTCAAATATAGCCAATGAACTGGCCTCAACTACCTTCTGTGGCAGGGAATTCCACAGACTCACCACTCTGTGTGTGAAAAAAGTTCTTCGCATCTTGGTTCTAAAAGACTTCCCCCTTATCCTTAAACTGTGACCCCTTGTTCTGGAGTTCTCAAACATCAGGAACAATCTTCCTGCATCTAGCCTGTCCCTTAAGAATTTTGTAAGCATCTATAAGATCCCCCCCTCAATCTCCTAAATTCCAGCGAGTACAAGCCGAGTCTATCCAGTCTTTCTTCATATGGAAGTCCTGCCATCCCAGGAATCAGTCTGGTGAACCTTCTCTGTACTTCCTCTATGGCAAGAATGTCATTCCTCAGATTAGGAGACCAAAACTGTACACAATACTCCAGGTGTTGCCTCACCAAGACCCTGTACAACTACAGTAGAACCTCCCTGCTCTTGTACTCAAATCCTTTTGCTATGAATGTCAACATGCCATTCGCTTTTTTCATAGCCTGCTGCACCTGCATGTCTACTTTCAATGACTGGTGTACCATGGCACCCAGGTCTCGTTGCATCTCCCCTTTTCCTAATCGGCCACCATTCAGATAATAATCTACCCTCCTGGTTTTGCCGCCAAAGTGGATAACCTCACATTTATCCACATTATACTGCATCTGCCATGCATTTGCCCACTCACCCAACCTATCCAAGTCACCTTGCAGCCTCCTAGCATCCTCCTCACAGCTAACACTGCCCCCCAGCTTTGTGTCATCCGCAAACTTGGAGATGTTGCATTTAATTCCCTCATCCAGATCATTAATATATATTGTAAATAGCTGGGGCCCCAGCACTGAGCCTTGCAGTACCCCACTAGTCACTGCCTGCCATTCTGAAAATGACCCGTTTACTCCTACTCTTTGCTTCCTGTCTGCCAGCCAGTTCTCTATCCACATGAATACTGAACCCCCAATACCGCGTGCTTTAAGTTTGTATGCTAATCTCTTATGTGGGACCTTGTCGAAAGCCTTCTGGAAGTCCAGATATAACACATACACTTGTGCACTCCCTTGTCCACTCTACTAGTTACATCCTCAAAAAATTCTATAAGATTTGTCAGACATGATTTACCTTTCATAAATCCATGCTGACTTTGTCCAGTGATTTCACCGCTTTCCAAATGTGCTGCTATCCCATCTTTAATAACTGACTAGCATTTTCCCCACTACCGATGTTAGACTAATTGGTCTGTAATTCCCCGCTTTCTCTTCCCCTCCCTTTTTAAAAAGTGGGGTTACATTAGCTACCCTCCAATCCTCAGGAACTACTCCAGAATCTGAAGAGTTTTGAAAAATTATCACTAATGCATCCACTATTTCTGGGGACACTTCCTTAAGTACTCTGGGATGCAGCCTATCTGGCCCTGGGGATTTATTGGCCTTTAATCTATTCAATTTACCTAACACCACTTCCCGGCTAACCTGGATTTCACTCAGTTCCTGCATCTCATTTGACCCCCGGTCCCCTGCTATTTCCAGCAGATTATTTATGTCTTCCTTTGTGAAGACAGAACCAAAGTAGTTATTCAATTGGTCTGCCATGCCCTTGTTCCCCATGATCAATTTACCAGTTTCTGACTGCAAGGGACCTACATTTGTTTTAACTAACCTTTTTCTCTTCACATATCTATAAAAAACTTTTGCAGTCTGTTTTTATGTTCCTTGCCAGTTTTCTTTCATAATCTATTTTCCCTTTCCTAATTAAGCACTTTGTCCTCCTCTGCTTTCAGCCCCTTCCTCTCACCTTATACCATTGCCCTCTAGTTTTTGATGATCCTACACTGGGGAAAAAGAGATTCTGGCTGTCTAGCAGTGGTTGGTTATTGTAAATGAGCAAGCTGTACAATCTGGAGTTCAAGTCATCTTGAATCTGTACACATGGTATAGCTGCACAGCAGGTTGTTAGTTCATCGTTACCGCGTCCAAGATTGACCAGTGTAGGAAGTGGGTGTTAGTATAAATCATATGGTAAGGTGGGGATAGTGATGCTATTTCTACTATGATTGGTTCACATGCAATAACCAATCTACAGTTAGTATCTTCAAGTAGGGCTCCTTTGCTCCAAGGATAATAAGCCCACTCTCTCCAATCTCTCCTCAAAACTAAAGTCCTCTCATCCTTTGTTCTATTTCCATTGTTCTATCTTCTGCTGGTTGTGAACATTCACGTGTCATCCTTGACTTCGACTGGCTCTTCATTAGGAAGTTGATTTTAAAATTCTCCCCTTTCCGGCCTTGCCATCCCTGGATCTATAATTGATTTCAGTGTAGTACTCCAGTTAAGGCCTGTCCAACATCTCTGATTCACTTCTTCCACCATTGATTGTGTCTGCTACTACCCAACTCTCAGCACTCTAATTCTATCTCTAACCCTCCTTTCCTCAATGGAATATTAAGGAAGCCTATTTCAATGAAGATTTTGAACATCTGCCAGCGGGTCTCCTTGTGTGGTCCAGTTAATTTTGCTCGTTCTATAAAAATTCCTTTGGTTGCTTCAGTATATTAAAAATGCCATCTTGTTTAAAATCATACATCTGCAAGTGCCAGAAGTCTGAAATAAAGGCAGAAATTGTTGGAGACACTCGACAGGTTGGGCAGCGTTGGTGGGGGGGGGGGGGGAGAGGAACAGAGCTCACCTTTCAGGTTGAAAACCCTTAATTGGAGCTTGGAACATGAGTAAAGGCTAGATTGAAGGTGCAGAGCGAGTCGGCCATCGGGGAAGCACACTAGCTACAACTGTTACTCACGTTCCCTGTTCTGATCAAGGGCTTGTATCCTGATATGTCAACTTTCTCTTTCCCCATGTACAACCTGCTGAATGTGTCCAGCACTTTGATGTTGTGCCATGTTATTTAGTGTTACATGGGCTATAGTGAAATAACGTTTCAACTACATTTACTCTGGATTATAATTAGTTCATAGCCAACCCATTTATTTCAAAGGTAGACAAAACTGCTGGAGAAACTCAGCGGGTGCGGCAGCATCTATGGAGCGAAGGAAGTAGGCGAGGTTTCTCGAATCCTCATTGATGCTGCTGCACCCGCTGAGTTTCTCCAGGACTTTTGTCTACCTTCGATTTTCCAGCATCTGCAGTTCCTTCTTAACCATTTATTTCAAGTACTACACTGTAAGCCTTGTATTTATTTTGTACAAAAACCTTAAATGTTGTAATTTTACTTTAAGTAAATTGGACTAGCCATCAATGTATTGTAAGTGGAGCAATAATGACGTTTTCTTTTCCCCCTCTTAGAGTTGGCTCTGGTCATTACACTGCATATGCAACCCACGAAGGCCGCTGGTTCCACTTCAATGACAGTACTGTTACATTGACTGAAGAAGAAACTGTAGTGAAGGCCAAGGCCTACATCTTGTTCTATGTGGAGCGCCAGAGCAAATCGGGATCGGGCACCAAACTTTAATGCAACCTAACATTTTTTTATATGCCAGCGTTTCCCTGCAAATACTGAATTGAAATGCGCACAAACAGTTCTACATTTCCACAAGTTCAAGACTTCTTTTCATCTTGCACTTTTAAATCGCTGATGAGAATTGTGCTCATTGCACCATTACTAGTGCTGACGCAGCAATCGTGGACACCTGGTCCAGTTTTAGCCTATCACAGAATATTTTGAAATCTGTAGTGGTTGCTGTTAATCAAGAACTTGGTAGCTCTGACATTGAAATTTGATATTTTAAAATGGCCTCTTTAGTGTAAACTGTAGGATAGCATTGGTTGCCTTCAAGGTGCATTTACATCTGGGTTCCAGCAAACCTCTCGCAAAACATCATGATTCCTGACTTCCAGATTTAATCAGCATTCAGCTCGAGTTTCAGCAGTCAAAATCTCTGGGAGAATGATTTGAGTAACTACACAAGACTAATAAACAATTGTGTGGGTCGGTTACTTGAGGGTTATTTTTTAGCAGGCTGCTATTATATTTTTTTTGCTCCTTCAAACAAGTACTGTGTAGACATGGGCTTCAGTATTATCAGATACGGAAAGTGTAAATGCACCTTGACTTTGCAGTGCTATACCTTGTGCACTTGTATCTGCCCAAGAATTTTTTTTAAATTGAAAATCGATCACTGTCTAATTTTTGTTGCCATTTGTTCATGCAACCATTGTAAGCACTGGTAACCCAGAGCAAAGGCAGACTGCTCCACACTTGCTTATGTTGCACAATTCCATTTTTGTTTTTACATTTTAGTTTGGGTATTCAACATTGATTTTTTTTTTTAAAGGCGTCATTTTCCTGATGCATCGCTAGACACTATTGAATCAGAAAAACAAACAAGTTTTGTTTAAAAAAAAATGATGGAGCAAACAATAAACTGAACTGAAAACAAAATTGGACTCTGGTTTATCCCAATACTTTGCTGGGCAGAGTAGGGTTTATGTTCAGCTGTCCGTATCACTCGGTGGCGATGGATTGCTAAGGTTTAATTAGAAACAGGCTGGGAAGAAGGGCTTGTAATCTGCAGTTTTTACGCGATGAAGAGAAGTGAAACAAGATGCCAGGTTACTACAGAGGAGACTGGCAGCTTGGCGCATCCGTAACACGCTTGTGTTCACAACTTGAAACAGTGGGCTACAGCTTCACACACGCAAGCAAATGGGTATATTTTCATGCCAGAATGAAGGCCTTTTTTGTCAAAGGCACGTTATCATTAATCCGGTTATGGTGGCCTAAGTAGTGTTTTTGGAACTGAATGTTTAAATTGCGTAATGAGATGAAGTAGTGTATTTGCATGTGGATGTTGTGTAACAGGGCGGCAGCAGTGGAAGCAGCAGCCAACAGGAACAATTGGGTGGTTTTCAACACCGACCGGTCTTTTAAATGTGAAAACACGCACTAAACTTGAATCTGACTTTTAAAACTGTACAAACTTATTTAAATGTTAATGTTTTTGGTTGCAAAATATGAACTGACAATAGTAATAACATGAGATTTATTCAGTTTCAACCCCACACAAACCTGATTGTAAATGTACTACTATGGCTGCTTATAATGGTATGTATATTAGTAAATGTTCATGTATTGTTCCACTGATAGTAAAGTGCAATCTTAATGATGCAAAACTTTGCATTTTGTCTTCAATTATAAACCTTTTCATAAACTCAGCATTGCAGCTCTTGTATGTTTAAAATTGATTAACGTATAATATTTGTTTAATAATTAGCTGTGATTCTGGGAAATCGACCATTTATTGTGCAGCTTGGAAAATCTTTACAAAGATGAATCCATTTTTCAAAAACCATCTCACAAAATGTTTCATTGCCCTACATCCCCCAGAAATGCAAGTCCATCTGTGTGCATGTGCCCCTTTTTAAAAAGGAAATGTGACTACAATTAAAATTGATTCCTCCGTTGGATTTCAGACAGCCAATGGGCACAGAAACCTCTTGAATAAATGTACATTATTTCTTTCTGTAACTCTTCCCCATGCAACATAAGTAACCCGGAGAAGAATTCTGAGCCAAAATCTCCCCCTTCCCAGTTCTCCCACCAGGCTTACTTTCTCCAACTACATTCTATCTCCGCCTCGCCTACTCCTCTGACATCGGTCTGAAGAAGAGTCTCTACCTGAAACGTCATCCGGTCCTTCTCTCCAGAGATGCTGCCTGTTCCGCTGAGTTACTCCAGCTTTTTGTCTCTACCTTCCGAGCCGAAACATTGTTTGTCCATTGCCGTCTCAGACACTGCCTGACCCACTGAGTTCCTGCAGCACTTTGTGATTTGTTCAAGATTACAGCATCTACAGTTCTTGGTGTCAACGTAAATAACCTGTCTCCTTCGCTCTTTTGAGTCAAGTCCCTGTCTGAAATTTGGAAGAGAAATCTGGTTATTATTGATATTACAGCCACTTTCCAATGCCAAGTATCTCCTTGGTTTATCAGAGGATCTCATTTTATTTCCATTCCCAGATTTGCTAACCACTGATGTTTAAGAAGAACTGCAGATGCTGGAAAATGGAAGGTAGACAAAAGTGCTGGAGAAACTCAGCGGGTGCAGCAGCATCTATGGAGCGAAGGAAATGGGCAACGTTTTGTTCCGAAATGTTGCCTATTTCCTTCGCTCCATAGTTGCTGCTGCACCCGCTGAGTTTCTCCAGCACTTTTGTCAACCTTTGCTAACCACTGAAGTGAGAGAGTTCAGCGGACGGGTAGTTGGGGCTGATTTTGAGCAAATACGTGTTCACCAATTCAATGGAGAGACAAGACTAGAGATGCTGGAATCGAGCAGTTTCAGTTCAGCATCCTTAAGACTGATCCATTTGAAGAACCGCCCTCAGCCTGAAGAAAGCTTCAATATAAAATGTTGCCTGTCCATTCGCTCCACAGACACTGCCTAACTCCTTTGGCACTTGTGTTTTATTCAGCGATTAATGTTTCCCTGCTGGTGTTTAATGAGTACTAAAGGACAATGACTTGGCCAGCTCTTGTGTCTCTCAATAAGATGGCTCCAGGCCTCGCCTCGTCATGGTCCTAGAGTAGCAATGGAGGCCGTCCGATGCAGGTTGATCAGGGTTAGAGGCCTCCTCCTGCACCTATTTTTCTGTTTTTTTTAAAAAGGTGCTAAGTAAGTTTGGTGCGTTTTCCTTGGTGCTCAGAAGAATGAGTGATGGCTTGGTATTGAGACAGGAAATCTTCAGGAGACGATGCAGAGTATGATTTTATTTTTCCGCAAGACGAAAAGGCTTGAATGACGAGACCTAGTTACAAGATGAGGGCCCGGACTAAAGTGTAGGGTGGTGAATCTGTAGAATTCTCGTCCCCAGGGGGCTGTGAAGGCTAGATCATTTGGTGGGGGGGGGGGGGGGTTAAATAGATAATGTTTACAAACATGGTGTAATCAAAAGCAATGGGGAAACTGGGAAGGAGATGAGACCTTAGGCAGAACAATCGTGATAATGAATGGCAGGGCAGACTGGAGATGTGAGGTGCCTGACCTTTTTTGTCCTTGTGATCCTTTAACTATGCATACTCCCTGCACTAACCTTGTATCAGTTGATTCTCTTGTATTTTAAACGTTATCTGTCCTTGTTTTGCAAATATTCAGTGACCGAGCTTTGTGTTGAGAATTCCTATGCTCGCGGATGAAGAAACCTCTCTCCGTGGATAGGCACAAAAGCTGGAGTAACACAGCTGGTCAGGCAGCATCTCTGGAAAACGGGCAGGTGATGTTCTGGGTCTGGACCCTTCTTCAGACTGGGTCTGTGACACTTTGTGTGTGTTTTAGTAAACCAGCATCTACAGTTCCTTGTTTCAATAGTTTGGTTTGCAGGTACAGCATGGAATCAGGCCCCTTGGCCTACCCAGTCCATGCTGATCATTCATCACTCATTCACACTAGTTCTATGTTATCCCACCTGCACATCCACCAACTAACCTGCAACCCTCATGTTTTTCGCATGTGGGAGGGAACCCATGTGGTTACCGAGAGAACGTGCAAACTGCACACATACAGCATCCGAGGTCAGAATTGAACCCAGGTCTCTGGTGCTCTGAGGCATCCACTGCACTGCCCTATCTTGACCCATGCAGGTAGGCAGCGTTAATGGAAGCAGAGAATGTGCCCCATTTGGATGTTAAAAGTTAGCTGATGGCAAGTTGGAGCAAATGAAACGGACTCCTTTTTCCTTTGTGAAAGACTTCATCTTCTTTGCTGCCTTTCCCAAAACTAAATGCCACGGTCTACTTGAAGTTTCAGAAGATATCTGACTCTCACTTTAAAGGCTGGTAACAAAATGAAGGGTCTGCAATAAAATGGCAGCATAGATGGACTTTAACACATGAACCATTGTAGATGTAGACTCCTCATTGACCTCTGCTTTTCCGAGTGAACATAAAGCCTAGCAAGAAGGAACTGCAGATGCTAGTTAATATATAATGGACAAGTGCTGGAGTAACTCAGCCAATCAGATGGCATCTCTGGAGAATGTGGATAGGTGATGTTTTGGGTCAGTCCCCTTCTTCACTGTGGGCCAAAGGGCCCATTCCTGCACTGTACGGTCTCCAGAGATGCTGCCTGACCCGCTGAGTTACTCCAGCACTTTGTGTCTTTTCATGTAAATCAGCATCAGCAGTTTCTTGTTTCTGTGGGATGAAATGTGATGTATTTTGGCAAACCAAAGACTACGTAGGCTAAAAGGCAGAGGTGTAAAAAGGGTGCAGGAGCAGGGTGACTTAGAAGTCTGTATAAATCTTTCAAAGTAGAGGCCATACTGTGATTAAGAACAGTCCTTCACATATAAAGGACGTTGAACATGTATCAATGGTTCATTGCAGACCATTTTGATTCACACACTTCCTAAAGTGAGATACACTGCTGGTGATTAACTAGAGGGATCCGGGGTTGAGGTAAAATAAAAAAGTTGGTACTGTTCTCCTTGGAATAGAGCAAACTGATTGAGGTATGCAATAAGGATCAACAGGCAATCTGCTCCCAATAATGAGATCCAGGACCAAGGAGCAAATTTAAGTTAATTGACTAAAGATGCAGGATTGATGTGAGTAAACCAATATAGGAAGGAGGTGGTGATGGAGTGGAATGCACTGTCTGCATGGCTGGGTGATATTGATTTGTGTGGCTTTCAGAGAGGGATTGATTATATATTTGAAGATGATAAATGTGCTAGCATTGAGTGGCTGGCTGCTCCACCAAGGAACATTACAACTTATAGGCGGTGTGCTCTGTTCATTACTTCCTGCATCATGTTCCTGAAGAAGGGAATAGAGCTCACCTTGACCAAGCAAAGGTGAAGTCAAAGGAAAAACACTCCAATGGTGCCCTCAAGAAGATGGCTGTGGTGGTGAAGGCCATTCGCCTCAGCCCCAAGGTGGCATGGTGGCGCAGCAGTAGAGTTGCTGCCTTAAGGGCCTGTCCCACTTCCACAACCTAATTCACAACCTTCTTCACTCATGGACATTTTTTTATCAAGTTGAAAAAACCTACTTGATGCTACGAGTACCTACGACTCGCATCACGACCTACCTACGACCTTGTGACGACCATGCTGCGAGTATGAGTCAAGGGCAAACTCGGCAGAGGTCGTGAAAGTGGGACAGGCCCTTTCCAGCGCCAGACACCGGTTTCGATCCTGACCTTGGGTGCTGCCTGTATGGATTTTGTACGTTTTCCCTTTGACAATGTGGGTTTTCTCCGGGTTATCCAGAGATGCTGCCTGTCCCGCTCAGTTACTCCAGAATTTTGCCGATCTTGTTAACACCGGTTCTGCGGCTTCTCACACAGGCTGCCCACCTACATGCGACCCTCTCCACTCCCTGACACTGCCCATAAAGCCTCTCAGCTCAGGGCTGGCTCTGAGCACTTGCCTTGCCGCCCTCTTCATAAACATTGATAATGCATGCTCTACTGTCAGATGCTGTGCCTGCACAATGCCTCCTCTCCTATTGCTGGCTCCGTGTTTTTATGTGCGCACACAAACACACACACACATTTTACCCACGTACATAGATAGGCCTGTGTTCCTGCAGATTTTGACCTGTGAGATCCTCCTGTTTTAGTTTAGTTTAGTAGTATCACATGTAGCGAGGTACAGTGGAAAGCTTTTGTTCGCATGCTGCTCAGTCAATGAAAAGCCTATACATGATTACAGGCGAGTCGTTCACTGCACAGATAAAGGATAATGGCCAAGGTAAAGGTCTTCAAGGAGGTCGCTGGGCTTCTGGGACCGCTCTCTAGCTGATGAGAATGGTTCAGTTTCGAGATACAGCACGGAAATGTGAACAATTACTTGTCAATGGTTACACTGGCCGTTTGTGAGTTCATCCGATATTCTTGTCATCAGGAGTTAACTTCCAGTTGCAAATGAGTTTCGGTTTGGGTCAGGAATGCCTATTTCAAACAGTCTGGTATAAAAGAATGTGTGAAAAAAAGTGTGCGATGATCGGTATAAATCAAAGCTTTCCAACGTGTTGTTAACATTCTGAGCGGTTAGTTCATTGCAGGAACTAATATCAACCGTCCAGTTAATCAGGAGACGATGGTGAAGTCCGAGAGGTGCAGGCTTCTAAATTTAAACAACAGTTGCCATCTTCACAAGAGGCCGCATTCCTAACCCATATAAGTCCACGTTGCTGTTCGAGCAGCCTGGATGGGGCAGATTTCCCAGAAGTTGCCTTGTAATTTGCTCCGTGAAGCCAGGGTGCAAAGACTCGCTTCCAATGCTGCTGACAGATTTAAACCGAGAGTGCCTGCTGCATATTTTCTCCTTTTTGGACAAGGAGAACAGGAAGAGCATGTCAGCGAGTTGCAGAGCGCTGCGGGAAGTCTTCCATGACCCTGCCCTGTGGTCCCTGCTGTGCTTCTCCTCACCGTCAGAGCTAAAGAAGGACAACTTTGTGCTCAGCATCGCGCTGCGATCACTGGCTATCTGCTGGCACTCCAGCCGAGTCAAGGTGTGTAACATTGAGGACTGGGCCAAGAGCAGCTTCCAGAGGGACATCTGCAGCCGCCACCACACCCTGGTCAACGGCTTCCTGGCTGAAGTCAGCTACAGGTCAGTACAAGGCAGAGCATCTCCTCACTGCCATGGTCATGGGGAGAGAGCAGGAGAATGGAGTTGAGAGGGAAAGATAGATTGAATGGCGGAGTAGAGGAATACAATGTGGGAACAGGCCCTTCGGTTCAACCTGCCCACACCAGTCCCACCTGCCTGCGTTTGGTCCATATCCCTCCCAACCTGTCCTATCCATGTACCTGTCTAACTGTTTCTTAAAAATGTTTGAATAGTCCCAGCCTCCTCTGGCAGCTTGTTCCATACATCCACCACCCTTTGTGGTAAAAGGGACTTGATGGGCCAAATGGCCTAATTCTGTTCCTAGAATGCATGAACTTTTGAACACTGAATGCTTTTTACAAGAGGAACTGAAGACATTGTTAAAAACTAACATGTTCAATGTTGCAGTCCTCTGGTGCTCGGGGAACTCAACCACCCTGGCCTTGTTCTTCCAAACGCCTGGAGATCCACGGCTGGTGCCTGAGAATGGAGAACTGCAAATGTTACATCATTGTTCTGAATAAGATGTTGGGACAAACCCTAACTACAGAAGGTTCTAGAATCAACAATCAGGGACAGAATTTACACGTGTTCCATCCTGACCTTGGGTGCTGTCTGTGAGGAGTTTGCACGTTCTCCTCATTACTACATGGCTTTCCTCCAGGTGCCCGTTTTCTCCCACATTCCAAAGACGTGCAGATTTGTAGGTTAATTGGCCCTCTGTATGTTGCCTCGGTGTATATTGATGGAAAAAGTGGAATAACATAGAACTAGTGTGAACGGGTGATCGATGGTCGGCGTGGACTTGGTGTACCCATGCTGTATCACTAAAACTACATTAATTGTGACAAGTTTGGATTGATCAGTTAAAGGTAGGATAGACGTTACAAGTAAATTGTTTCTAAGTAACTTGAAAAGCACCATTTGATGAAGGAATGATGGAAGTGGTGTTATTATAATCCCTAAAGTGCATGTAACAAACAGGCATATCCTTTAGTTTGAAGCCTGCGGAATAGCAGGGACAGAGAATGGGCCGAGTGGCAGCAGGTAAGGATTATTCCGCATTTGGGGGGAATCTCCTGGGGCTGGAGGCAGCCCATGTGTTTTCTATGAGTAACTTGGAGCCAGGTGTGCAGTGCAGGACCGTTACACCTTAGTTCTCGATGGTCCACTCACGCAGCCAGTCCTCGACCACCGTCTGATGGATAGGAACGGTTCAGAGCGATAGGGCCCAAACACGGGCCGGTGGGAATAGTGAAGCATCTTGGTCAGCAAGAGCAAGTTGGGCCGAAGATCCTGTTTCCGTGCTGTACGACTCTGTGGCTAACTTGGAGACATTGTGAACAGTCAGCTGAACACTAGTAGTCTTCCAGCAGATATAGACCAGCCAGTGGAATGGGTGGCAGATGAGATTTAATGCAGAGAAGTGCTACATTTATGGTAGGAAGAATGAAAGACTATGTAAACCAGATGGAACAACTCTACAAGGGGCACAAGAACAAAATACCTGGGGTTTGTGCATGGTTTTGTGGAAAGGACGCACCTTTAGGAAGGAGATGATGAGGAATTTCTTTGTGGTGAATCTGTGGAATTAATTTCCACAGAAGACTGTGGAGGTCAAGTCAATGGATGTTTTTCAGGCAGAGATTGACAGATTCTTGATTAGTATGGGTGCCGGGGATTATGGGGAGAAGGCAGGAGAATGGGGTTGAGAAGGAATCATAGATCAGACATAATTGAATGGCGGAGTAGACTTGATGGTCAAAATGGCCTAATTCTGCTTTATAATTTATGAACATAGAATAAAATAGAATAGAATGCCTTTTATTGTCATTCAAACTGCTTGGTTTGAATAAAATTGCATTTCCAGTCTTAACATTACAAAACAACCCAAGACCCACACTGAACACAGTTTACACAAACATCCATCACAGTGGATCTCCAACACCTCCTCACTGTGATGGAAGGCAAAGTCTTATCTCTTCGATTTGTTCTTCTCCCGCGGTCCAGCAGTCCAACTGCAGCGTCGAGGCGACTGGGGCTCCGACGTTAAAGCCCCCGGCGGGCGATGGTAAGTCCCGCGGCCGTTAAGCCGCGCCGGGCGATGTTAGGCCCGCTCCAAGTCATTTCACCCCACGATTCCAGCGGGAAAAGTTGCTGTTGTGGGAGTTACGAAAAGCAGTCTCTCACCAGGGACCTGGAGCTCCCGATGTTCCCGTCCACCGGGCCTGCGGCCGGAGCCTCCCAAGTCGGGTCGCAGCCATGCGCCACCACAGCCCCTCCCTGCTCCAAAGTCGGCCAGTCCCGCGATGGCGAGACCGCATGCTCCGCAACTGGAGCCCTCAGGTTGGTTCCAGCCGGAGGCTGCTGCCGGCTCCATGATGTTAGGCCCAACGACACCGGAGACCCGACAGGGAAAAGGTTGGGTCGCCGAACGGGGAAGAGATTAATCGGTTTACCCCACTCCCACCCCCCCAGTTATTGAAGAAGATTTAGCAAAATTACTCCAAGCATTATTCATGTTGTGACAGAACCAATGTGTGATAGGAGTGTGTGGTGACATCCTTGCTCTGGCAGTTTATTTATGTGAAGAAATAGAAGCTGTTCTTGAAACAGATGCGAGTTGCGAGGGACTCTGATAGAGGTATTTACAACCAGGTAGAGCCAGAGATAGTTCTCATCGCCAGAGGTGTCAAAATGAACACAAGGAAGTTGTGTCAGTGCAGGGAGTGGTTGGGGTGAGGAACGCATTGCCAGGGGGAGGAGATGATCAGGGAGGAGCTGAATGGGTGTGTCAGGGGAAGTGGCTTCAGGGCAAGTTGGACAGGCAGAGGAGCAGAGCAAATGTGCCCCAGCTGTAATATGTGATTGCTCACTCCCAGCTTGCTTTGATAGCTACCCATGCGATTAGCTCTTTGCCTGCTGGCTGGGACTGCATATCAAATACTGAAGGCAACACAAGGAACAGCAGATGCAGGAATCTGGAGCAAAACACAAAGTGATGGATCAAAACACAAACTCCTCAGATCAGGCAACATCTGTGGAGGGAATGCTCGTGGCATTTTGGGTCGGGACTCTTTAAGTTGAAGGATATTGGACCACGAAGACGAGGGTTGGCGGGGCAGTGTAGGGTAGGTGTCTCTGAACTACCCTGGCCTACTGTTATTTTCTTCACAAGAATGATATTATTAACATTATCAGACCACAGAAACAAGAAGTTCAGCCCAACATGTCCATGCAACCAATTTGCCTATAGACACAGTGGCGCAGTGGTAGAGTTGCTGCCTTACAGCGCCAGAGACCCGGGTTCGATCCTGACTACGGAGTTTGTACGTACTCCCGGTGACCGCGTGGGTTTTATCCGGGTGCTCAGGTTTCCTCCCACACTCCAAAGAGGTGCAGGTTTGTAGGTTAATTGGCTTGGTACAATTGTAAGTTGTCCCTAGTGTGTAGGATAGTGTTACTGTGCGGAGATCGCAGGTTGGTGTGGGCTGAAGAGCCTGTTCATAAGATCATAAGTATTAGGAGCAAAATTAGGCCATTCAGCCCATCAAGTTTACTCTGTCATTCAAGCATGGCTGATCTATCTCTCCCTTCTAAACCCATTCTCCTGCCTTCTCCCCATAACCCCACACCCGTAACCTGACGGATGAAGACAAGTGTGCCAAATGCCTCTTCACCATCCCACCTACCCATGCTGCCACTTTCCTGGGCAGTAGGCCACTCCCTGGTTCATCCCCCTCGGCACTTGATGAACCAGCCACGAGATAAGAGCAGGGATTTTTGGCGCGAGACCAGTCTCCAATCTCTCACTGAAGCGGAGAACAGTGTGCTGTGCTCATTAAAGCCTCTACAGAATTTGCCTGGCTCCTCGCCTTCATTCCGGGCTCCCTCACGCACCCGCTGCACATTCCTTTTGTCATTCAACAAAGAATTGTGTGCTCTGCATTTGTAAGCTAGAGGGGAACCTGGAGCAGGATTTTATGATGAGACAGAGAATGGGATGACAGCTGGATGTCCGATATTGTCATGTGTAGCTAGGTATAAAGAGCCTTCACTCCCTACTTCCTTCCAGCGCTGCCCAGTGGTTTCAGGGCCACCCTGCAATGCCCTGATAACTCCAGGCCTCTCCACCGCACTCTGCTACTGACCCCTCCTTCCTATCATCCTTCTGTTGCCTTCTCCAGCCTCCCCAACACAGGGGTCCATGAAGCCCTCTGACTCAGACACTATGCACCCCCCTTGAGATCAAGTCCCCAGCGGCCTCACCCATGCCCCTTCCGTGTCCTGCACTAGCACAGACATCACCCTTGCCCGAGTGCTATTCCCTTTCTTCCTCACCTTCAAGGGTGGCACAGCTGGTAGAGTTGCCAGAGACCCAGGTTCAATCCTGACCTCGGGTGCTGTCTGTGTGGAGTTTGCACATCCTCCCTGTGACCGCGTGGGTTTCCTCCGGGTGCTCCGGATTCCTCCCACTTCCCAAAGACGTGCAGGTTTGTAGGTTAATCGACTCTCTGTAAATTGCCCCTAGTGTTTAGGTAGTGGATGGGAAAATGGGATAACATAGAACTAGTGTGAACAGATGATTGGTGTCAGTATGGACACAGTGGGCCGAATGGCCTGTTTCCCTGCTGTAAACTCCAACTTCAAACTCCTTTTGAGAGCAAGTTTTACAACACAAGACCAGGGGCCCCTGGGCTTACGAATAACTTTGAATAAATGGGTTTATGCAAATTATTTTACATATCTTCAAGTTAATGATGGTTCATGATATTAACGTCTAGATACTGTGTACATTCCATTAGTTTAATTACGGGTAGTGTTAGGGTGATTACTGAATGGAATCCAGTAGCGAAGTTAGCGGTGTGATACTATATGGACTACAGAAGAAAATGGACAACTTACTGACTTATGGAGAAACCAGCTCACAGTTCCCAGAACGAGTTCCTTGCAGAACCCGGGGGCCGCCTGTGTTCGGAGAATGTGTAGGAAGGAACTGCAGATGCTGGTTTACACCGAAGATAGACAAAAAATGCTGGAGTAACTCAGCGGGTCAGCCAACATCTCCGGAGAAAAGGAATAGGTGACGTTTCGGATCGAGACCCATCTTTAGCAGAAGACGGGAATGCTGAAGGGGATTGATTAATGCAATCAGTTGCTGGCGCGGCAGGTTCTGCCCCGTTACTTCTCCCTTCTTGTTATCCAGGGACCCAACCGATCCTTCCAGGGCAGTGACCACTTCTTCCAATTGTTACCACGTTCATGGTCAAGTCAGTTTTATTCGTCACGTGCACATAAAGTGCAGTGAATTGAACTTGCCAACCTGGCACCCACATTTGGAGAAGCAGAGTGGTTACAGGCCTGCACAACACCAGTGCTCTGAGGTGACTCTCAGCTTGGGCTGGCTCAGTTTAATTCTGCACTCAACTTGCACTCTGACCTTGTCTACTGGTCTAATAAAGCCCGGGGTACCACATCCTGTACTGCCTTCAGGCCTTGGGGCTCGACAGCCAAATTCAGCAATTTGTGATCATCACATTCTGGCCCAAACCTCCAAGATTTGCCATTTCCAGTCCCTCTGTATCCTGAGTTATGGAATTCCTCCTTAAATCCACTTCTCCTTTGGGAAAGTCCCCAAAGCTTACTTCACTGACCATTCTTATGTCACAGGGGGCAGAGGGAGGCAATTACTTTTGGCTGCCAGCACTAAACACTTTGTGCGATCAGTTGCACTCAACTCCACTTGTCCAGAAGTGAGAGGAGCAGAAATAGGCCATTGGGCCCATCAGGTCTACTCCTCCATTCAATCATGGCTGATCTATATACGGGCACACGAGAGGGGATCGATCGTATGAATCGTCTGAGACCAGTTCAACTTCACTTTCAAGCCTGCCCTCTGGCCTCGTGTCAATTTTGTTTTAACTTTTCTATGAAATGTCTGCTCTGCTGATAATACAACACTAATGCAATTTGTTTGAGCGATGACCGGGTAGAAACATAGAAAATAGGGGCAGGAGGCCATTTGGCCCTTCGAGGCCTATTCATTGTGCTCATGGCTGATTGTCCCCTATCAATAACCCGTGCCTGCCTTCTCCCCATATCCCTTGACTCCACTAGCCCCTATCTAACTCTCTCTTAAATCCATCCAGTGATTTGGCCTCCACTGCCCTCTGTGGCAGGGAATTCAATAAATTCACAACTCTCTGGGTGAAAAAGTTTTTTCTCACCTTTCTTAAATGACCTCCCCTTTATTCTAAGGTTAGGTGGACAATGTTCTATAAAGGGTAGTTTGCATGACATATTAAACAGATGGCATCACCTCACTACCACTGGTGCACCAGGGCTGCGGCAGTCACTGTTTCTGGATTCACTGCAGTAACACAGCGACTGTTTCTGACAAATTCTCACAGAGCCACCAGCTCTTCAGTGGAGAGGGAAGAGCTGGAGGTGCGTGGGCCACCATTGGCACTGGTGCCTCCCCAAAGAAAGTCAACTTTTCCCCCCAACTTCACGAAGGGATCAAGGGATATGGGGGAAAAGCAGAAAAGGGGACTGATTCTGGATGATCAGCCATGATGATATTGAGTGTCCTACTCCTGCATCTATTTTCTATGTGTTCTCTGTTTCTGTTCCAGTGCGTTACTGTCAGTAGGTGTTTTTGAGGAGTAGTGTGCAGTAGAACTACTGTGCAGTAGTTCCCACAGATAAACTAATAATCTGTTAGTTTTGGTGGGTGGTAACATTGTCCATTATACCAGGGAGAGATGGTCCCAGAGAGAGTGGTGACTGGCCGTGCTCCTTGATCTGTTGTCTGGGCAAGTGTGTATGCTGGGCTGGGCTGGGCTTCACTTTAGGGTTGATAAAGTCCATTGCAATCTCTATAGTCATTGTGATCTTTTTTCAGGTGTCCAAACTTGCTGTCATTAACCCTTGCTGGGTGTGGACACCTTACAGACGACTACATCTCACAAATCCTGGTGCGGTGCAGGAAACTAAACACGTTGAAGCTGGAGAACTGTGCCCGTCTGACTGACAAAAGTCTGGAGGCCGTTGCCATCTACGGGGTCAACTTGAGGACGTTGCACGTGGACTTCTGCCGGAATATCACACAGGAGGGGCTGGACCGGATCGGTCGGACCTGCCCTTCACTGCGCCTCCGCGCAGATCACAGCGCCGCAATGATTCCTGACCAGCCCGACGCAAGCGACAGCCTCGGGAAAGGGAGGAAGAAGCGACTGCCCTGGTAACACTGCAACTCCATGGACCACAGGGACGGCAAGGAGATGTCTGAGTTGTGAATCTCTGACTGCAGCAAATCTTCACAAGGACAGTGGGTGTCTCAGTGAGGGACGGGGGAAGACAAATGTTGCAGTGGTTATATTTTATGTCTCTGTAATCAGTCATACAGCAAGGAAACTGGCCATTTGGCCCATGCCGATCAAGATGTCCCACCTGCCTATTTTTGGTTCATATCCCTCTACCTTTCCTATCCATGAACCTGCCCACGTCGTTTAAACGTTGTTATAGTGCTGTATAACTTCAACTTCCCCGTCTGGCAGCTTGTTCCATACTCCCACCACTCTGATAGTCACACAGCGTGGAAACAGGCCCAACGTGCCCATACCGGCCAACATGTCCGCTACACTAGTCCTAGCTGCCTGTGTTTGGTCCATATCCCTCCAAACCTGTCCTGTCCATGCACCTGTCTAACTGTTTCTTAAACGTTGGGATAGTTCCTGCCTCAACTACCTCCTCTGGCAGCTCGTTCCATACACCCATCACGCTTTATATGCAGACGTTACCCCTCGGATTCCTATTAAATCTTTGCATCTACCTGACCTATTCCCCTCATGATTTTGTACAGAAGAATCTCAGAATTGCTCCGTGAAAACCCAATGGCAATCTGTCCCTGACACCATCCACATGCATGTGGCTCAGAGCGGATTCAAGTGGTCTGACAGCTGTATCACTGGCACCACGAGACTCCAGCACAGAGCAAACTGTTCGCAATGTGCGGCCCAATGTGCGGCCACTTGAATCTTCCCAACTTGGATTGTTCACCTAAATCAGGTCTCGACCCGAATCGTCACATACTCCAGAGAAGCTGCCTGTCCCTGTGAGTTACTCTAGCATTTTGTGTCTATCTTCACCTAAATCCATGTTCCAAATCTCCTTCAACCTCCACCTGCAGTCTCCTGAACATCTCTCGTCAATTTGTCTCATCTGTGGAGGTGAGCTCCGTGGTCTCTGAGGAAAGTTTCTTCCAAATATCCCACCTGATTTTTTTTTGTTACTGCCTCAGTGTAATCGGCCATCTTATACTTCAATATGATTGTGATTTTGTATCGTAAGAGTTTTACTGAACTGCATGCAAAACAAACTGTCACTGCACATTGGTACATGTGACAATAAAGTACATTGGACGATTGGTGAACGCCTCACGCTGATGACCTCTAGTTTATTCCCTGGCCCAGAAATTCTGCCCACGATACAAGGGTGTCAAGGGTTATGGGGTTGGGAGGGAGAGATAGATCAGCCATGATTGAAAGGCGGAGTAGACTTGATGTGCCCAAATTCTGCTCCCATCATTTATAACCTTATGATAGCTACAGGAGCTGGTCGGCTGGGCAGTGTGAGGTGGGGATCGGTCTCAGATGGGGAAATATCCCAGGCATATTTGCCCCTCACTTAGTGTGGATATCAGTCAGGGTCCTGAAGCAATCCCCCCCCAGAACACAGCCTCAATGACAGGTTTGACCCAGTGATACCAGGACCGGCAGAGTCCGAACTCAGTCCACTTTTCCCCACCCCTTCACTTTGTTTGGGCTTGGCGGTGGGTGCTCGATGATGCTGGGTGGGATGAAAGAAACCATCTTGCTTCTATAAAGGTGCTTACACTACCGTTGAACCTTTGCCCTCAGGGTTAACTCTGTAACATGATTTCACACAGCACTATTGTAATGTTTAAATTGCCAACCTGACTCCTGGCAGTAAAGCTCACCTGTGCAGGGTCGGCACAGTGGTGCAGCGGGTAGAGCTGCTGCTTCACAGCGCCTGACACCCGGGTTTGATCCTGATCTCAGGTGCTCTCTGTAAAGTTTGTACATTGACCCTGTGACCATGTGGGTTTCATCTGGGTGCTTCAGTTTCCTGCCACATCCCAAAGACATGCAGTTTGTAGGAAACTTCTTCCCAGTCTTGTAAGAACATAAACACGGATTATGTTTTACATTTAATAGTTCTGTAGTTTATTTCAAATATATATTTTGTTCGCAGCAGATAGGGAGTGAGCGATTTCTCTCCAGAGTCCTAGAAATGTTAGGGGGTTACACAAAAAGCTGGAGAAACTCAGCGGGTGCAGCAGCATCTAAGGAGCGAAGGAGATAGGCGACGTTTCGGGTCGAGACCCTTCTTCAGACTGGTCAAGGATCAGGGAAACGAGATATATAGACGGTGATGTGGAGAGATAAAGAACAATGAATGAAAGATATGCAAAAAAGTATCGATGATGAAGGAGACAGGCCATTGTAAGCTGTTTGTGGTGTGAAAATGAGAAGCTAGTGCAACTGGGGTGGTGGGGGGGGGGGGGGGGGGGGGGAGATGGAGAAGGAATGTCAGGGCCCGAGGGCTGAGGGAGAGGTGGGGAGGGGAGGAGGCAGTCTGGGTTAACAGAATTGAGAAAATTCAATGTTTAAGCCCGGAGGATGCAGACTCCCCAAGCGGAATATGAGGTGCTGTTCCTCCAACTTCTATTTGACATCCCTTCTTTTGGATCTTCTTTCAGAATTCAACCATAGCAACTGATTGGCTTTTATCTCTGTCAAATAGAATGCTCCTCCTTGGGGAAAGGAGTGAATGATTAGTCAGCAGCAAGCATCCACACAGTAAAGGGCCTGTCCCACTTGGGCGACCTAATTGGCGAGTTAAAAAGAGTGTCTTCGACTTTCCAGCTCGGCACTCGCCTGGAAAGCCTCGAGCTGGATCACCCGTCCACGTTGAAACCGCGAACTGCATCGACTGACAACACACACACACACACATGCGCGAAGGCGGGGGCCAGGGAAAGCGGGGGAGCGGTGTCTGTGCGATGAAGATGAAGGTAAAATGGCTGCACAGTAACGGTAAGACCTTGGGGGGGGGGGGGGGGGAGAGAAGGGGATAGAAGGAGTGGAGACACTTTTAAGAAGTATAATCAAAGATTTAGCGGGCATTTTACCAACCGGTCAGTTTTCCTTGGTCCTGAAAACTCCAATGAGCCAATCAAAATGCCCAGTCAGCAAAAGAGATTGCCTACGGCTGCCCTCGACTGCCTGTAACCAAATAGCGACCCCACTCCACTGCACTACGAGTCAAAAAGACATATGACGACCACATTTTACTCGCAGAAAAATTTTCAACATACTCAAAAAATTTTCGCGACCTAGCTGAGGCCGCGAGTATTCAGGAACTTCCCTCGAGCATGAAGGAGAGTTCCAGCAACCTCATAGGACCTCGTGTCGACCATGCTGCGAGTTTGAAGGTCGAAGGCACTCGCAGATTAGGTCGCCCAAGTGGGACAGACCATTTATGGGCCTGTCCCACTTATTTGATTTTTTCAGCGACTGCCAGCACCCGTCAGTCGCAGCAGGTTGCTGAAAATTTTCAACATGTTGAAAACGCAGCGGTGACCAGAAAAAGGTACGACTCGCGGGGTGACACCTGTATGGTCGTGTGTAGTCGTCCAAAGAGTTGCGGGGTGACTCCTGGTCGCCCAAAGAGTCGCTGCTGGATTTTCAACATGTTGAAAATTCTCGGCAACCTGCTGCGACTATGACAAGTGCCGGCAGTGGCCGAAAAAATCTTGTAAGTGGGACAGGCCCATTACAATGCAATGCCGGCCCCTGGATAGTGCTGGAGGATTACAGCCCAGAATATCCAGTCCAAACCTCCGCAGAGGCTAATGATGCAGCGTTTTTTATGTGCAATTGAAACAGCAGTTTAAACATGTGAACGATGTCAGCAGAAACTTGTCTGATCAAAATTGTTCTGGGAGTTACATTGTTCAGTAGCTGGTATCTCCGTGTTTGCCTCAGCACTGAGCCGCGAACATTGTGAAATCAGTGTCAGGCTGAGACACGGCAAAAAAAAGTCGAGTCATTTTCTGTTTGTTTTTAACAGTGGCCCCAGTACCAATCCGCACCGGTCATCCCACTTCAACCATGAAAACTAATTTTACAAGTTTTACAATTTTGTGGCAGTTGCTGCCTTACAGTGGCAGAGACCCACCCAGGTTCGATCCTGACAATGGGTGTTGTCTGTACAATGTGTGTTCTTCCCATGACCTGCGTGGGGTTTTTTTGGGAGCTCTAGATTCCTCCAACACTTCAAAGACGTACAGGTTTGCAGGCTAATTGGATTGGTAAATTGTCCCTAGAGTGTGTAGGACACTGTTAGTGTTCGGGGATCGCTGGTCGTCGTGGACTCTGTGGTCTGAAGGGCTTGTTTCCGTACTGTAAAACTAAACTAAACTAAAAATGTTGAGTCTCATTATTTTAACTGGACCTCTTTAAAGTGAATTAAAAAATTAAAAATATGCCTTTATTCTTTTTCCTTAATCATAAGATCCATGTGATAGGAGTAGAATTAGGCCATTCAGCCCATCAAGTCTACTCTGCCATTCAATCATGGCTGATCTATCTCTCCCTCCTAACCCCTTTCTCCTGCCTTCTTCCCATAACATCTGACACCTGTACTAATCAGGAATCTATCTATCTCTGCCTTAAATATATCTATTGACTTTGCCTCCACAGTGTTCTGTGGCAAATAATTCCACAATCCTTCTATCTGTTGCTCAAATCTCATATCTGCACAAACTTGGTTATGTCAGGTCTCTCAATAGGTTACCAGATTCCTGTCCACTGGAGTCTAATTAGGTAACAGAGGTACTTAACGATAGCAGAGTCAGGGGATACGGGGTGAAGGCAGGAACGGGGTACTGATTGGGGATGATCAGCCATGATCACATTGAATGGCGGTGCTGGCACGAAGGGCCGAATGGCCTACTCCTGCACCTATTGTTGCCAGTTAAAGGTATTTGTGCCTCGACTACATTCCTTTGTAATCAGTGCAGTGAGGATTTACAAGGACTAGAGGGCCTGGGAAAGAGAGCGAGGGTGGGCAGGGTTGGTCTTTATTCCTTGGAGCACAGAAGGGTGATCTTATAGAGGTGTATAAAATCATGAGGGGAACAGACGGGGTGAATGTATATTGTTTTTTTTCACAGGATAGGGGAATCAAGAATTAGATGACAGGTTTAAAGTGAGAGGGCAAAGAGTCAATAACCACCAGAGGGTGATATAGGGCCAGAGGAGGTGATAGCTGCAGGTACAATAACAACATTTAAAAGGCACTTGGACACATGGATAGGAAAGATTTAGAGGGACATCGGCCAAATGCTAACAAATGGGACTAGCTTAGATGGGGCATCTTGGTTTCAAGGATGAATTGGGTTTCCACTCCAGTCTATGAACCAAAGATGATAGAGCTCTATAATCTTTGCTGTGAACTGCTTTGAATCCTCCACCATAGTCACCAACTGGCCATAAAGGCTCATGAAGAGGCCGCGCTCGTGGATCTGCGGTTGTGCACAAATCACTGTTTAAAAGGCAAATGATTGGACATTGTCCCAGAGATGAAAAGTCAGGCAGTGTGGGACAAATAGATTGAAGAATTGAGAAGCCAGCACAAGGTTAGAGACAGCGCGGGGAGTGAGCGGCCCTTCGGCCCACCCAGTCCGTGCTGACCAGCGACCCCGCACATTAACACTGTCCCTCACACATTCACCACAAGCCAATTAACCTGCAAACCTGGAGATCTTTGGAGTGTGGGAGGAAACCAGAGATCCCGGAGAAAACCCACGCGGTCCCTCTGGCTGAATGGGAGAAGCCAGAGGGTAATGGTGGATGGCTGTTTGTCGGGTTGGAGGCAGGTGACTAGTGGGGTGCCTCAGGGATCTGTGTTGGGTCCTTTGTTGTTTGTCATGTACATCAATGATCTGGATGAAGGGGTGGTAAATTGGATTAGTAAATATGCAGATGATACCAAGATAGGGGGTGTTGTGGATAATGAAGAGGATTTCCAAAGTCTACAGAGTGATTTAGGCCAGTTGGAAAAATGGGCTGAAAGATGGCAGATGGAGTTTAATGCTGATAAATGTGAGGTGCTACACCTTGGCAGGACAAATCAAAATAGGACGTACATGGTAAACGGTAGGGAATTGAAGAATACAGTTGAACAGAGGGATCTGGGAATAACCGTGCATAGTTCCTTGAAGGTAGAATCTCATATAGATAGGGTGGTAAAGAAAGCTTTTGGTATGCTAGCCTTTATAAATCAGAGCATTGAGTATAGAAGCTTGGATGTAATGTTAAAATTGTACAAGGCGTTGGTGAGACCAAATCTGGAGTATGGTGTACAATTGTGGTCGCCCAATTATAGGAAGGATGTCAACAAAATAGAGAGGGTACAGAGGAGATTTACTAGAATGTTGCCTGGGTTTCAACAGCTAAGTTACAGAGATAGGTTGAATAAGTTAGGTCTTTATTCTCTGGAGCGCAGAAGGTTAAGGGGGGACTTGATAGAAGTCTTTAAAATGATGAGAGGGATAGACAGAGTTAATGTGGACAAGCTTTTCCCTTTGAGAATAGGGAAGATTCAAACAAGAGGACATGACTTTAGAATTAAGGGACAGAGGTTTAGGGGTAACATGAGGGGGAACTTCTTTACTCAGAGAGTGGTAGCGGTGTGGAATGAGCTTCCAGTGGAAGTGGTGGCGGCAGGTTCGTTGGTATCATTTAAAAATAAATTGGATAGGCATATGGATGAGAAGGGTATGGAGGGTTATGGTATGAGTGCAGGCAGGTGGGACTAAGGGAAAAAAGTTGTTCGGCACGGACTTGAAGGGCCGAGATGGCCTGTTTCCGTGCTGTAATTGTTATATGGTTATATGGTTATATGGTCCCGGGGATAAAGTACAAGCGGCCTCCGTGAGGCGGCGGCGGGAGCAGCTCGACCCTGCGGGCCCGGCCGGGCTTCACTCCGCTCTGCGTGTGACGGGGCTTCACCCGGCGCTCGCGCTCCCGCCCCATTCACGCACCTCCTCTCCTGCGGCTGCGCGGCCGACCCAGCACCGGGCGGACTACAACTCCCAGCGGGCCTTGCGCGTCAGCTCACGCTGGGCGGGAAACGGCTGAGGGGCGCTGCTCCCCTTCACCGTCACCAGGGGGCGCTGCTCCCCTTCACCACCACCAGGGGGCGCTGCTCCACTTCCCCACCAGGGGGCGCTGCTCCACTTCCCCACCGGGGGGCGCTGCTCCCCTTCACCACCACCAGGGGGCGCTCGCTGCTCCCCTTCACCACCACCAGGGGGTGCTCGCTGCTCCCTTTCACCACCAGGGGGCGCTGCTCCCCATCACCACCACCAGGGGGCGCTGCTCCCCTCCACCACCACCACCAGGGGGCGCTGCTCCCCTCCACCACCACCACCAGGGGGCGCTCGCTGCTCCCTTTCACCACCACCAGGGGGCGCTCGCGGCTCCCCTTCACCACCACCAGGGGGCGCTCGCTGCTCCCCTTCACCACCACCAGGGGGCGCTCGCGGCTCCCCTTCACCACCACCAAATTATTGTGCACGATTTGTTTTTGCAATTGGACCAAACAAACACATGCCGATTTTGTCCTCAGAGATTGTTGGCCCACTTGGTGTGCACGCTTCAGAAAAGCATGCTATAAATAGATGAACAACATTGCTGTTGAAGCTCAAAATACTTTTCCTCAAGTGGTCGCTTTTTTATTTCTTTCTTCAGGAGGCCCTAAATTAGAAGTTTAGGGGTAACATGAGGTAGCAATGTTACAAAATTTTGAGGTTTTAAAAATCAAGTCTGCAATTTATCCCATCAGATAAAGCATAAAAAGAAGTTTAATTTGACACCTAATTCACTTTCATATCTTCAGTATTAAGAAAGTTATGGCCATTTTCATACTCGGAAATTAGCATCTTGTTCCCCATTGCCTTTCAATTGACTTAACTCAAAAGCTGTGATCTGGAACAGTTAAAAGCCCATAACTTTCTTAAAAATTAAGAGAACAATGAAATGTTCAGTTATTATAGATTGTTTCATATTTGTTTCAGAATGCTTCAATCTTACTTGGATGACCTGAAATTAAAGCATATAATTAGTTAGTTATCTAATTGTAGCTAATTACAAAATTCAATGAGTAGATCTAAACATCTACCCATTTCTTAAGAAAAGATAAACTTTTTTTAAATTGCCTAAGTGTCCAAATAACATTCACACAATAATCCACAATATAACACAATTTTTAAATCTCATTTTCATGAATTTATAGGCCAAATGGAAGGAATTTAGTGTTTAATGCCTGTAAATTAATGGCCATTTAAATCAACTAGCGAGTGGGTTTTAGTGGAATGCGGTGGATTGGAACGTTGCGGTTTGCGGTGAAGTCAGTATGAAAAATACAGCCGGTTCATACATTTTTTTGGTCCCCTTTTCGCAACATGAAAATTTGATTAAAGCCTTCCTAAAAACCAAGTTTTTATGTAAAAATAAACTGTGTAGCTTCTTTTATCGCCTACCTTAGGTCCGTTCCGCTGTCACCGTTCAGAGCTTTAGAAGATGATTCTTAAACTACTCTAGTTAATAAATAATCTAGCGTAGTTTAAAAATACCTTTATGAATGAAATGTCGGAGCGATTTCTCTTTAGCGACGAAATCGCCCGACATGGATTGATTTGGACCGTCTAGAAAAAAATCGGCATTTTAAACCCGCCCCCCTCTGAAAGGCGCCAAAGACGCGCACACGGGGAGCGCAGAACTGCAGCGCTGCTAAAGGTAGGTATTGTAACAATTGTGGTGGCTGTGTGGAATGATCTTCCAGCAGAAGTGGTGGAGGCAGGATCGATTTTAACATTTAAAAGTAAAGTGGATAGGTATATGGACGGGAAGGGAATGGAGGGGTATGGTCTGAGTGCAGGTAGATGGGACTAGGGGAAAATAAATGTTCGGCACGGACTGGAAGGGCGAGAGGGCCTGTTTCCGTGCTGTGATTGTTATATGGTTATATAGAAAGTTATTGCTTTCTTTTGCTATTGAAAATATCTGCTCACACAAAAGTTTAAAAACAATTTGAAAGTAAGTGAATTATGTTGGGCTATTCTGTATATATTGTAAATAATTGTATTTATACTGTAAATCAACAATACTAGATCTTTGCTGTAAATAATGTTTAGCACACTACACCTCCCAGCGGGCCAAGGCGAGGAATCATTGGGTCTCTGCTGGGGTTGTGAGTCTCCTGTTGAAGGAGGGCGGTCAGGCGCTGCGTCGCGTCCGTATCCAGGTGGCAGCTCTCCGACTCGGGACCCTGCAGAGGAATATGTATTCCAAATGTCCTCTTAGATGGCATGCGCTGGTGATGTATTTTGTCTGCCAGGGCGCTGCCTCCAGGACAGCACACGTCTCCCGGCAGCGGGCATCGGTCGACAAACAAGGTGTCGTGATCTACTTAAAGCCAGGAATCTGATCACCTTCAGCCAGATTCAGGGGGAGGAGCATACTGTGGCTGTGAGGGTGGCCGGTCCTCACCCTGTCAAGGGGTGGCCGAGCTTACCCCCGCTCCGTCAGAATTGCTCGAAGGACCCACGGCCCGGGTCCCTTCCCCAGAGCCGGCCCCAGGCAGCATGAGCCGCCTTTCCGAGATGCCGTTCTGTGACGCTGAGAGGCACGTACTGTGCAGGCTGCTCCTGTGCACTGCACCTCCTCATCCTCCGTCCTGACACGCCCCGACTGTCTGTATTGCCACCTGACGGCGGGAGCGGTCCCCCAATGGTGGTCTCTCAACAAGGGAGTCCTCCCCCTTTACATCGGGGACCTGGGGTGGAGAGGTTTGCACATGGCTGTGGCTTGTAACAGGTACTGGAGCCGGTTCACGGACTTGCCAGCAGCCAGTCACTTCTGCGGCAAGGAAGAGACCGGGTTTCATTTGTACATGCAGTGTTCGACTATCTGAAGGGGCTGCTCCTCAAGTATTGGCTACATTTTTGTCCCGTGCACCTGATATTGGGCACAGAGAGGAGAGGGTGGGGAGAGAGAGGGGAGTCTCTCTGTCGGTCGGCCCCTGGGCCTGGCCAAGATGGCCATTTGCGGGGCCAGGCAGCGGGTAGTCGACAGCCACACCGGGGTTGGCGGTCTGCCCCTTTTCTAGGCTTACGTCCTGGAGACGGAACACGCGGCATCCTACTGGAGGCCCGCTGGCAGATGCAGTCATTGCAAGGTCCGCTTTTTAAATTTTCCAAAGTTGTGCTAATGAAAGTCACATAAGCCATTATGAGACTGAGAAACAAGAATAAAACTGTTAGAGACATCAGCCAAACCTTAGGCTGACCAAAAGCAACTGTTTGGAACATCATTAAGAAGAACACTGGTGAGCTTACTGATCGCAAAGGGGCTGGCAGGCCAAGGAAGACCTCCACAGCTGATGACAGAAGAATTCTCTCAATAATAAAGAAAAATCATCAAACACCTGTCTGACAGATCAGAAATACACTTCAGGAGTCAGGTGTGGATTTATCAATGACCACTGTCCGCAGAAGACTTCATGAACAGAAATACAGAGGCTACACTGCAAGATGTGAACCCTGGTTAGCTGCATAAATAGGATGGCCGGGTTACAGTTTGATACAAGAAGTACTTAAAACAACCACAGCTCTGGTAAAAGGTCTTGGGGACAGGTGAGACAAAGATTAACATATCATATAACATATTGATGGCAAGAACAAAGTATGGAGGAGAGAAGGAACTGCCCAAGATCCAAAGCATACCACCTCATCTGTGAAACACGGTGGTGGGGGCATGTATGGCTGCTGAAGGTACTGGCTCACTTATCTTTATTGATGATACAACTGCTGATGGTAGTGGCATAATTAAATTCTGAAGTGTACAGACATATCCTATCTGCTCAAGTTCAAACAAATGCCTCAAAACTCATTGGCCGGCTGTTCATTCTACAGCAAGACAATGATCCCAAACATACTGCTAAAGCAACAAAGGGGTTTTTCCAAAATTCTTGAGTGGCTAAGTCAATCACCAGATCTGAACCAATTGAGCATGCCTTTTGTATACTGAAGAGAAAACTGAAGGGGACTAGCCACCAAAACAAGCATAAGCTAAAGATGGCTGCAATACAGGCCTGGCAGAGCATCACCAGGCAAGACACCTGGAAACTAGTGATGTCCATGAATCGCAGACTTCAAGCAGTCATTGCATGCAAAGGATATGCAACAAAATACTAAACATCAGTACTTTCATTTACATGGCATTGCTGTGTCCCAAACATTGTGGTGGCCTGAAATGTGGGGGTGGGGGACTATGAAAAACACAGCTGTAATTTCTACATGGTGAAACCAAAATGTATAAAAATGTCCTTCATTAAAATCTGACAATGTGCACTTTAACTACATGTGATTTTTTTTCTATTACAAATCTCAAATTGTGGCAAATAAATAAATGATGGGTCTTTGCCCCAAACGTTATGGAGGGCACTGTAAGTCTGTGTACACACACTGAACTGAACTTTTTACTAGTTTATTATATTGTTTACACTGTACTATTTTTACATATTCTGTTGTGCTGCTGTAATGAAGAATTTCCTTGTTCTATCTGGGACATATGACAATAAAACACTTGACTCTTGTGACAATTTGGCCTCTACTTACCTTACCTTCAGACAGTGACAACACTTGTGAAGTACTTCATCTGCTGCTATGAGAACCTGACGGAACCTGAAAAGTGCCTTAGTTTTCAGCCACCAATGTCTGGATTCATTGAGGTGATGTGACATGGTGCCCTACCATTGAGGGGGAAAAATCACAAGGACAAGCCATTTGTTTAATAAGGTCATAAGTGATAGGAGCAGATTTAGGCCATTCAGTCTACTCTGCCATTCAATCATGCCTGATCTATCTCTGTCTCCTGCCTTCTCCCGATAACCTCTGACACCCATATTAATCAAGAATCTATCTCTGCCTTAATAATATCCATTGACTTGGCCTCCACATCCTTCTGTGGCAAAGAAATCTACAGATTCATCGCCCTCTGACTAAAGAAATTCTTCCTCATCTCCTTCCTAAAGGAATGTCCTTTAATTCTGAGGCTATGACCTCTAGTCCTGGACTCTCCCACTCGTGGAAACATCCTCCAAATCCAGGTCCATCCTCATCCATTTCAGGTTGAACCCTGAAATCCCGATCAAGTAAGTGATTCATTATTGGTCAAATTAACACTTTTTAAATGCTTTTCCTGTACATTTGAACATGAAAAATAAAAGAGCGACACAAGGAACTGCAGATGCTGGAATCCTGAGAAAAACAAATTGCTGGGGTAACCGAGCGGGTCAGGCAGCATCGCTGGAGAATATGGATTGGCGATGTTTGGCATTGGGATTTTTCTGACTGATTGTAAAAGAGGTGATTGTGGGACAAAGCCTGGCAAGTGATAGTGGATCAAGCATCATTGCTAGAAGAGTATGCACCTGAGTTACTTGGTACGCTATGATGTGACAAATAAACTTGTTTTATTCTTGATGCAGAATATTTTCAGAAAATGTGTTAGAACTTGAGAGTGGATTCTGGTTTACAATACATTTTATCTTGCTCTAAACATTATTCTCTTTATCATGGATCTGTACTGTGGCCGACTTGAATAATCACATATATTATTTTTGCTGACTGGATAGCATACAACAAAAAGCCTGTCACAATACCTCAGCACATGCGACTGTAATAAACTAAATATAATGTGTCGGAAGGAACTCCGGATGCTGCTCTACTGAAAATAGACACAAAATGCTGGAGTGGTGGCATCTCTGGAGAGAGGAATGGGTGATGTTTTGGGTCAAGACCCTTCCTCAGTCTGAAAGGACCTTGATCCGAAACGTCACCCATTCCCCCTCTCCAGACGTGCCCGTCTTGCTGAGTCACGCAAGTATTAAACTAAATACCAGGCAAGCCGCTGATTATCACGGGGAATTAAACCATTTCACGTTTGCCCCTCATATTTCCAACATTCACTATTTTCCCTCTTCTATTTTTATTGCCGACTTGCCGCTCCCAAGACCACCCCTCTACAGGCCTTATATTTGTCCATTAGGTGAGAATTCAAGACTTTGGCTCACCATCACCTCCTTGAGGATGGTTAGGTCAGGCAGTAATGCCAGATCCAGTTTCAGAATGAGAACCGGGGAACATTTACATCCATTATAAACCAAACGGCAGAAGATTGAGACACAATTTCCTGCTGCTAGCGGCGTGGCATTTGACTGTGAATATAATTGATCCAAATAGATTCACATTTACCATTCTCTGGCTCACGATGATGTCTGCAGATTATTGGATGTCAAGGGAGCCATCAGACCCGGGAGGTAAGATACAGAATCCTTGCAACACAGACACCCACTGTGCCACCACAAGCTCCCAGCATCATTGAAGTGCCAGATAAAGACTGCTGCCTATGGAATGTGTCATTTTATTGAAAATTGAACTGTTTACAGATAAACTTGTGAACTCCAAATTGAATTATAAAACAGAGCCAGAAAATAAAGTGATTATTGTGGATGAAATTTTTAATTGAGTGTGTGATGAGCAAATTCAAACAGGATGTATTGAAATTTGGACGTGGAACTAAATTTAAGTCCCCACCCGAAATATCGCCTGTCCATTCCTTCCCGCAGATGCTGCCGGACCCGTTGAGTTTCTCCAGCACTTCGCCTTTTGCTCTAAATTTAACAGGCACCTCATAACACGGCCTCCAAATATCATGAGATCATTCTCTATTTTAGCATCTCCTCCACGGCATGTTGCAAAGAAAAAAAAAAGTACAAAATCAAAATATTTCTTCTGGCGGGAAAATAGCATTGAGATTGTATGTTATTAACTGGAATGATGAAAATTAGTACAAACAAGTGGCTTTAAATTAATGTTTTATTCTTCTGATGTACGTCTGATGGGGAAACTCAGCACAGGCAATTCAAAAGAAAACAAAATAAATATAAGAATATTTATGTAAAATTGCTCTCCCTCATGAACAATCATACACAATGTACATTTTCTTTTAAACTTTAATTTTGTAGCCCTCTAACGCTGGGAGGGATCATTTATACCATTCTCAGAAATGCACCAAATTATCTCCATGCAAACTTATCCAAAACTGAACAAAAAAAGGAACAAAAACCAGGAGGAGAATTGCATTTTTTTTCCTTAAACCTGTTTATAGTTGAAATTAAAATTCAAACAATAACATTTGTCAATCACATTCATTTTTCTTCAAGTACATATACAATTAAAATGTTCTGGGCTTCTCACTAAACTGCAGTAGTCACGTTTAGGTGCAATAGCAGAAGGCTCGTTCACTGTCGCTCCCAGTGCAGTGGTTTTTGTTCGGAGTATCAGTAATCTGTGTCGGAGCCTTCTGTGTTGTCCACGTTGCGGGACAACATGTAGTTGTCCATGTCGATGGACCTGCAGTTGTTGATAGCGTAGCGCAGTCGCTCAGCCATGACGGACTGGCTGGAGTACGGCGGCAGGCGCAGCTGGAAGAAGCAGGTTTGTGAGGTAGGCAAACTGTCATAAGGCTGTGTAGGGAAGAGACAGAGGACGGTGAGGGTTCAGAAAACCGAGTAAAACACACATCGTCAAAATAAACTACTCGATCAAACCAGAATACTGTTCGTTCATCGGAGTGGCACGGTGGTGCAGCTGCTAGATAGGGTTTATTTCCACTGCACAGCGCCAGAGACCCGGGTTCAATCCTGACCTCGGGAGCTGTCTGTGTGGTGCCTGCACGTTCTCCCTGTGTGTTTCTGTTTCCTCCAACAACGCAATGATTTGCGGATTTGTAGGTTAATTGGCCTCTGTGGATTGTCCCTAGTGTGCAGGGAGTGGATGCAAAAGTGGGATCACATTGATCTAGTATGAACGGTTGATGGATGGTTGGTGTGGACTCGGTACGCTGAAGGACTTGTATCCATGCTGTATCTTTCTATTAATTCTAGGGACAAAGAACTGTTGATTGTCACTGAAAATTGCTACATCAGAACGTAAAGCTGTTCCAGTCCTTGTTTCTCTCTCTTAAAGAGACAGCATTTATTGTGATGGTCAACTGAACATTTCTGGAGTGCGTTTGACTTTGATCAATAATACACCAACACCAACACCGATAATACCACACGATAAACTTCATTCATCCCCGGAGGGAGATTCATCTGCCGACAGTCACAACACACAGGGTACACAAAAACTAGAAATGAAAAGAAAAAGACAAATGACTGTTGTCTGGCTGCCGTGTGCAGAGCGCCTTCACCGGAACAAATGAACACACACAGACTTATCCCCAGGGCAGAGGATTCCAAACTAGAGTACGCCCTCTCCCATAGAATCTGGTATATGGACATCGGCACAAAAGTGTTCCATTAGCCTGCGCGGGTTAATTTATGAGATGTTGAGGGACTGCCTGACATTTTCTGGAAAAGATGCAGTGTTGGAGTAACTCAGCTGGTCAGGCAGCATCTCTGGAGGACATGGACAGGCGGCGTTTTGGGCCGGGACCCTTCTGCAGACCCATTGTGTTCATGGGGGTGGGGGACAAGAAAGCTGGAAGAGAGGAGAGGCACGACAAAGCCTGTTGGGCAATAGGTGGATACGTGTGTGGGCTTAATTTGAGAGTCCGATCATTGTACAATGGCCGGATATGAGGTACCCAAATGGAAAATGAGGTGCTGTTCCTCCAGTTGGGGACGGGGTGGTTTGGGTGAGAAGGGGTGAGTGAACCAAGGAGTTGTGGAGACAGCGATCTCTGCAGTAGATAGAAAGGAGTGAGGAAGGGAAGATGCGACCCGTGGCAAGATTGTGTTGGAGATGACAGAAATGTCGGAGAACAACGTGTTGTATGTGGAGGCTGGTGGAGGGAACGACAAAAAAAACCAGGGGAACTCCATCCTTTTTCTGACTGGGAGCGGGGCAGCGAGAGCAGAACTATGGGACACAGAGGAGGTGTGAATGGGCTATCTTTGTGTCTGACAATTGCTAGAATTTAGAAGAGTGAAAGGCGATTCACAGATTGCGGGAGGCTGCTTCCTGAGCCTGGAGAGTCCGTGGACCGGGGTCACACTGCCAGAGGGTCAGCAATTCAGAACCGAGATAAGACAATACTTCTTAACCTTGAGGGATGTTGATTTTTGGAATCCTGCCTTAATGGCTTAGAATATCGAATGCTACGACTGATAGATAGATCTTTGGATTCTAAGGAAATTGGACGGGAAAGCTAGCAAAACACAGGATAAGCCATATTCAATGGCTGAGCAAGACTGTTTATCCTACTCTTTCAGTCAAGCTTCCAAATTACCGATAGCATCTTGATAGTTAATGCTCCCATGCTTGCCCCTGCACAGCTCCAGTCACTTAGAACAACGACGAATGCCCCGTTATCAACGAAAGCACCTCTGTTAGGAGTGCGCATTACACGCATGATGATGGGACACTGGTCAGTCGGATTCCATGTGGTATGAGGTAGACGTGTTGACCATCCTATCCCTGCATTGGGCTGGGTTGTACTCCGCCTGCCACCCAACAGCCGTGCTTTATGGCTCTGCATGGTTGATGGGTGTGGGACCACTTCTGCTTGAAGTGGAACACACTGTGAACAGCGACAGGCCCTCAGGATCGTTACCTGAATGAGCCGATGCCTCTTCACATATCAATTACAATTTTTTAAAGAATCACTTAAAATACTTTGTGGTTATAATGACTTTATCTTTAATGATAAATTAGGCAAATAAGCTAACAATTTGCCTGCTTACCTTTTTAATTAAGGCTAGAACCCCAAACAAATGAATGCATTCATGCTACTTACAGCAGCTGCGGCTGCCCTGACGCTGAGGGGCCAGATGTGTTGAGCTCCATTCGGCCCCTCTGGCTCAGGATGTTTGTGTTTCATTGCTGGACTCGGCCGCTCGAGTCACCAGTGGCCGAGCTCCAACTTAGCTCTGATTACCGCATTTCAATGCGTAGTGCAGAGGCCAGCAACGAGCTAACTCTCGAAAACAACGTCGCCAGTCCTTCCCTATGGGGCCACCGGAAAGAACCAATGTGCTTCCACCCCTTCATCAAGCAGATCATCAGTGTAGTACAGCTGAAATAAAGCCGCCTCTCTTACCCTGTCAACCTTCATAATCTGAAACCGCTGCGAGATGTCCGCCGTGTTGGCTGGCAAGCGGGATCTGCCCGACACAAAGCGCATGAAGAGGACTCTCTCTTCGTTGGAGAATTCCTCCAACGTCTTCCAGAACCACTGCGCCAGCTGATGCTGCTCATCCACCTCCCGGTAACGCACTACTTTCTTCAGGACTTCTACAGAGATTTCCGGCAGCCCACAAACCATCTGTTCCAACTGTTTAGCAGTGAGGAGAGACAGCAGTGGGACGGGAATAATCCAAGACATCCCCTCTCGAACGGCAGCCACCTGCATACACATACAGAAGTATCAGCCCACAGCCACACTCAGGAACAAGTTCTTCCCCTCTTTTATCAGGCTTCCATAAACTAGGGTACAGTCCGATTCACCTCTACCCCATTGTGAACATTAGGCTTTGTCTATGGAACCGATGCCCTACAATGCTGAGAACTATATTCTGTACTCTATATCTTTCCCTTTGCTCTAGAGTTTGGCTTTATTGTATTTAAGTATACTATTATCTGAACTATTTGGATATTTTCACAGCACCACATTACATTGTCACGTGTACCTTGTTACCCTAACATCCTATCAATCAGGAACATTTTCTAATAATTATAATCAGACTCGCTGGATCAGAATAATCTGCAATATGGAACTGCAGGTAAAGAGAAGGCCAAGTCAAGACCAGCAGTGACGAAGCCAAAGATAGACACAAAATGCTGGAGTAACTCAGCGGGACAGGCAGCGTCTCTGGAGAGAAGGAATGGGTGACGTTTCAGGTCGAGACCCTTCTTTTGAAGTCAAACTGAGTTGATAAAATGACAGGGAGGAGGAAAAGCTTCAACTGTAGGAAGATGGAGATGGTCTGGTCAGTAGAGCAGTAAAATGTCAAATGGAATCTAATCCAGAGCAGTGCGCCACCGTGTCGCCGATGATTATGTGAGACATAGATAATGGAGACAGAATATTTTTTCAAAGGGCGCAAATGTGACAGGGGCAAGTTTAATGGGGATGTGTAGGGCACTGGATAGAGCACTGGGTGCCTGGAACACACTGCCTGGGGGGGGGGGGTTGGAGGCAGATACGATAGAAGTGTTTAAAAGGATTTTGTATAGGGATGTGGAAGTGCAGGGAATAGAGGGATATGGATCATGTACAGGCAAATGAGATCAGTTTAACTTGGCAAACTTTGTGGGCCGAAGGGCCTGTGCTGTACTGGCTATGTTCTGCGTTCTATACCCATTAACTCCACTTTTATCCTCTTACCACCTCACCAATGCTTGGGGCAATTTACAGGAGTCACTCACCTACTAACCAGCACATGTTTGCGATGTGGGAAGAAGTTGGATCACCTGAGGGAAACCCATGCTGTGATGGGGAGAATCTTTACAGGCTTTACAGTAGCCAACGTCAGGATCAAACCCGGCTCACTAGAGATAGGAAGGCAGCAGCTCTAGCTGTTGTGCCATTTGCAACATTTACAGAATGGTGTCCAGCTAGCCTGCAAAGTGATACTGATGTAGGTGCAGTGTGCTTTATTGATGGGATGCAAATTCTTCCATTCACAGGGGAGTAAAGCTACTGAATGAATGGATGCTGCAGTGATGTGAGGGGGAGGAGTAGTGTTGGAGGGACAGAGATAGATTGCTGAAGAACAGGCTTGGAGGACACACAGAAATAGAGACAGGCACTCCTGGCAGGAAGATACCAGTGGATGTCTGTTGCCAAGGAGACAGGCGCTTGTGCCACTGAACACTCTTGTGGGTTCAAGGCAATTTGGAATCCGAAGAAGGGTCCCGACTCGAAACGTCGTCTGTCCATTCCCTCAGATGCTGGCCGACCCGCTGGGTTCCTCCAGCACTTTATTATTTGCTTAAGATTCCGGATTCTGTAGCCTCGAGTCTCAGTGGATGAAGCTTTCTCACCTTCAACGTGAAGTTTAGTAACATCCTTCATTCAGCACCGACTGACAAAATGCAGTGGAGATGAGCAGCAGCAACTTGTAATGGTCCTGAGGCTAAGAAGCTGAATGTGACCATGGGTTAAGCAGCTGAGGTACAAGGAGGTCACGGTTAGGTTACTAACAGAGTAACCAGCTTTCACTAACTCAGTTTCTTCTGAAACTGCCGTTTAAAGGGCCAACATCAAACATCTGTGACCTTCTTGTGCCTTAGTTGCTTTACCCATGGAGAACTGCCAAGACAGATGGACTGTTCACCCATCAGCCTCCCCAAGCTGTGAGTACGTCTGTAAGCTTCAAAAAAATACTGGCCAAGTTGCAAGTAACGTGCTCAAATGATGTTTGCCCAAGATCATAAGGAGGTACTGGAAGAATTATTATTTAATAATATAAAACAGGGAAGAGGTAACGTGTCGGTGGCGGCAGCCTGAAGGAAGCTCTGTCAGCCAGGGGCTACACCGTGAGCTGCGTCAACTATATGGTGCGGCAGCTGGTGAAGAAGGCCTCGCTGGTGTCGGCGACTTGGCTGGGAGTTGCTCTTCGCCACCTCCCTCTTTCTCACTCGCGTTCCTAGTATCAGTGGCCGAAACTGGAAGAGCAGCGATCCCAGGTGACGCTTTTATATCCATGAAGCGCATGGGAAGACCTGGCCATCTCCAGTTGCAATAACAGGTAATTCAGGAAACGGGGTCACCTACTGTGAATTGATTACACCAGTGTGAGTGTTTACGCGAGTCAGGGAGTGCCTGTACTAATTATTCAGCCTTATTGATTCTGTGTAATAGAAAAAACAATTATGACTGAACTGATCCATTGGGTTAATTTTGTTGGCCCACTTACTTGACGATCAATTTCGTGCAACCGATACTCAACGGCCCTGTCCACATACTCCTTCCGATTGGAAAAGGTGAGTGGGATGCTGTTTCCCCCTGGGATTATGGGAACCATTTTGCCGTCAGCACTTTGCCCCACAAATGAATCAAGAGGTATCATCTGAAACATAAAAGGGAGCAGCAATACTCAAATCAGACTGATCATATAGCACGACGCAGGCAACAAGCGGAGTTCTGAATTCAAGTTATTTAAACATGGTTCTCAATATTTTGGAAAAATATAAAGAAAGCCAAGCTCAGTCTGCGAGAATGAAAAGACTGCGTTCAAGGGGTTAATATTGCTTAAAAATTTTATGTCCTTTGAGTATTTTCGAATACTCTTGCATTCTTAAGGGAGAATCGTCAAGTTTTCAAGGACAATTTTATTCAATGTCAAGGGCAAAAATAAGTAAGCTTATTGGCCAAGTATTAACATACAAGGAATTTGCCTTGGCGCTCCCCCCCACAAGTAACAAGATGACATACATGACAAAATACATAACTTCAACCTCAATTAATCTGCTCCTTCACTCCACATGGTGTTTATTCAGAGATGTTTGTGACAAAACTCAACCAAAATGTGACACATCTGTAGAATCATGGTAAGCAACTCAAGCAGAGGAAACAGGTGCTGATAGAATTTTCTACACGGGTGCCTTTGAAATGTGTTTTTTCTTCCTTAACAGAGGAATGCAGTCGACTGTAGGTGACACAGACCTTGATTATTTCTCCTTCATTTCCTGCACCTCTGCTCTCATCTCTTTCATTTTTTTTCCAATACACATCATGGCCCAAGTCCACACTAACCATCGATCAGCCGTTCACACTAGTTCAATGTTATTCCACTTCCTGCACACTAGGGGGCAATGTACAGAGGCCAATTAACCTACATGGATGTCTTTAGGATGTGGGAGGAAATTGGAACTTCCGTAGGAAACCCATACGGTCACCCAGAGAAGGTGCAAACTCCACAAAGGCAGCACCCGACGTCAGGATCAAACCCGGGTCTCTGGCGCCATGAGGCAAAGGCTCTACCAGTTGCACCACTGTGCTTCCCTTGATCTCCTGAACAAAAGTTAGTGCGCCCTGGTCCTTATCTCCTACTCCACCAGCCACTGCCTTCAATTGACCATCCTTACAGTTTCTATCAGCATCAACAAGATTTCTATCACCAGGCTCGTAGTCTCCTCCTTCGCAGGATCCTGGGACACAGAAAGTCCAAACGAGTTTCACATGCACCTCCTTCAATTTGTTTACTACTGCATTTGGTGTTCAAAATGTGGTCTCACTGAACATAGAACAATATTTATCTATTGACTGGATAGCACACAACAAGCTTTCCACTGTACCTCGGGACACGTGACAATAAAGTACACTGCAATATCCCACAATGCCCATGCTGACCAAGATGGCAAATTAAACACCTCCTCTGCCTGCAAGTCTCCACTACACTGAAGTCAAACACTGAGTGGAGGTACTCTGCAGAATGAAACCCAATCTGTCTGGAGTTGGGGCTCAGATTGTCTGCCACTTCATTTAATTATCCACCCCACTCTGGCCTGCCAGTTTATGGTCTCCTGAACTCTTATAACAAGGTTCATCACAACCTTGAGGGACTGCACCTCATCTTCTGTTCTAGTAGGCAGCCAATATTGAATGCTACAATTTAATGTAACCCAGTTTCTCCAGACGGTACCACAACTGGCCACTTCTGCAGCTGGCCATCAACCTGGATTATGGGCACAGTTTTAATCTCTCCTTTACCCATCTGACCTGCCAGGCATGGATGACAACCCCGCATTTTGCAACCTTTACCATCCTCTGACTGACTTCATTAGTTTTCATTCATTGTTTTTCTCCGACTGCTCCTTTAACCCATCAATAGGATGTGCTCTGCATCTTAGCCCCAGGACAGTGCTCATCTCTCTTCAGCCAGATATTCCCATTGACATGGTCAACCCTTCTCCATCCGCCCTGCAATTTAAACCTAACTTGTTTTCTCTTTTCCAGTTTGTTGAAGGGACTTAAACCTGAAATGTTAACTCTCTTTCCACAGATGCTACCCCACGTTTCCAATATGTTCTATTTCTATTTTAATTTCAAATGCTCGAGAGGGCAACCAGGTCCTTAGATTGCTCCTTGTAAGAACACAATTATCATTTACTGTGTGACTGAGGATAATTGAATTATAAAAGCTGGGACATTATAGTACATATAGAATCCATGATCATTATCTGGCTAACTGCAAGATGTGTGGCAGCATGTACACAAATAATCTAAATAACATCAGCAAAATTGATCAAAACGGATACTGTTCAACTTTTTGATTCTATACTGAATGCTGTGTATTTGCCAATGGACATGTTTAAAAGAAACTATATTACACCAGTCTTGGCACCATTTTGCATTTATTGTTATATATATATATATATCAATACTGTTTATTCTGTAAGCTTCATGAGAACAAGAGATTTTGTTGCACCATGGTGTACATGACAATAAACTAATCTGTCTGAAGAAATTGTCTCGACCTGAAACGTCACCCATTCTTTCTCTCCAGAGATGCTGCCTGTCCTGCTGAGTTACTCCAGCATTTTGTGTCCATCTTTGATTTAAACCAGCATCTGCACTTTTCCCCGCACAATAAACTGATCTATTTGATAACCTTTCAAGGTCGGCTGCGGGAGGCAACCCACCGGGAACAAGGGCTGAAGAGGGTCGTGCAAGGAGAGGGACGATGGTTCGTGGGATGGCCGGAATGGAGGTGACGGCTGCAACAGGCCTTTGTGGCCGGTTGCAGCTGGGACTGTAACATAGCCCCAAATGGCCACTCGCAAATAGAATCACTGGGCAATTCTAATGGGGGGGGGGGGAGGGGATTATACTTGTGTATGGTCACAGTCTTGCTGACCTGCATGCAAAAAGAATATTTCACTGCATATGTGCTAATAAAGAAACAATTGCATAAAGAAACCATTGGAAATACTCAGTAGATGTTTTGTCTCCTGTAGCGAGAGAAACAGGGAAATGTGGCTTTCTAACCTGTCCATCCCTGAGAAATGGATACAAGGAGAAGGGATTTGCAAAGATCCCCCTGGTGTGTACGGAGGATCACTCAGATGTGACAATTACCTGAAATCAGCACAATAAGAAAGTTGATGTGACTCAGCAGCTTACATTATTAAAGCACGGACAAACTTGCCCAATTACACCTGCAACCACGCCAGAGGAATTTGACAGCAGTAAACTGGAAGGAGGCAGCGCTTAGATGGAAATTGAGAGCAAAGAACAACTTGTACTCGAGTGAGAAGATTGAAACCTAAACCACATTGTGCACTCCATCAATCATTCACAGAACATCGTGAGTAGACACCAGCCTTAGATCATAAGACATAGGAGAAGCGTTAGGCCATTCGACCCATTGAGTCTGCTCTGCCATTCAATCATGGCTCTTTTCCAGCTCTCAACTCCTTCTCCTGCCTTCCCCCCATAATATTTAACAGCCTTACTAATCAAGAATCTAGCAATTTTCGCTTTAAAAATACCGAATGTCTTGGCCTCCACACCAGTGAATTCCACATTCACCACCCTTGGGCTAAAGAAATTCCTCCTCATCTCCATTCTAAAAGGTATGTCCTTTTATCCTTAGGCTGTGTCCTCTGATCCTAGATTCTCCCACTATTGGAAACACCTTTTCTGCTTCCAACCTTGCTCACCGCAGCCATTTTACGTGTGGGGAAAATCCAGCAGAGAGAATAGTCCTGAACCAACTGATCAGCGGAATTAACATTTGTTTGGGAGTCAACTGAGACAAATTTAAAATGACATCTGTGTTGGTTGGGAGATAACAAGAAAGCTGTGTATGAGGAGAGACAAAAGACAGCATCAATCTATATTTTATATTACTAAAACTCTCATCTTGTGTTTCTATGCCTGCGTGTCTGTCTGTAATTGTGATCATGGAACTATGCCAAAACAGTACACGATAGTGCTAAAAGATTTGCAACACCTTACTCACTATTGTCCTGTGGTGGTTTGTGTCAAGTTTCATTCAGATTGTTATATTTCACAAGTTATTGACATTTTTAGATTTAGAAAACCTCAATTTGAGAAAAATGTCTTCCCGGTCCTTACAGCTATGACGTCACAATGGGATTGTAGCTCTACTCGCAACATTGTTGCTATCCAAGTAGCCCTACTGGCCCCAGCAAGTACAATTGCATTTTTTAAAAGTTTAAAAATGAGGGAGGGTGAATAAGGCAACATGAGCAGCCCCTGCGCAGTTGGGGGCTATGGGTGAGTGGTGGAATATTGCGTTGGGGAACGGGTTGCATTGCGGAAATGGGTGAGTTGTGGAATGTTGCCTTGGGGAACAGGTTGCATTGGGGGACCAGGCCTCCCTTGTGACAGGGACCCAACAGGTCCCACTAGGTCTAGTTAACATTTAAAAGGGCTATTCCTTTGCATGTGGCAACTCAAGCCAGTTTTCTGCTGATCATTGTCATTTCTGGCAGCATTGTCTAGTAAAACAGTTGAATATACAAACCAATTGTCTGCGCTTGTAGATTTTACATCATTTCCTGAACATATCCGCATTTCTCCTTGCCTCAATATGTACACGGCATATTTGCATTAGACAATTTTCCCATTCTAAACTTGGAAAGGTGATTGGTATTTGATACGAGGCAAATAATGAAAAAGGTTTTCACAACCATAATTCCATCAGGAACAAGGCTGTGGGAACTGTATGTGGCATTTATACTAACCTCATGGAAATTCTCCTCAGTAATTCCGCTATCTTCAATGTGAAGAATGCTGTTCAGAGTTTGTACATAGAGCAAATCCACCTCTTCAAGATCTTCTAACGAGAGTGGAATACAGCAAAGCTGCTTCCATACCATCGGGGCCAAGTGGAGATCCAGTGGTTTCTTTGTGCGAATGGCAACACCCATAAGAATGCCCAGAAATTTGAACTGCAGCAGGTGCTCTTCTGAACAAGTCGAAGGGTTAAGAAGGAACCTGAAGGAAGACATAGATTTTTAAAATGGGTGAATAATAAAGCTTGTCTTAATTGACAATTAAGAGGGTGGGCTTGCTGGTCGAGCTTGCATCTATGTAGCGACAATTTAAGTCATTTGACCAATGTCATTTGGACAATTCCCAAGGTTGATGTCGGTCAGATAGCTGGTGTCCTTTCATTGATGCAAGATGAGTTATGCAGATGTGAAACTCTAGCGAGCCATGGCAAGTCCGGCAATTCTATAGATGACAACAGAATCTCATTCTGGAAAGACAGAGCCTGTCCCACAACAGATAATGGCACTCATTAATGATGCCAGACGGATTTGTAGTTCAGCGCCATTCCTTATGGTGCAACTACTGGTATCAGGGCAGCGCATTCTTACCCATAGCCCAAGTTGTCAAGTCATCAGCTTTCCACATTATAATTAGAGTCATGGAATCATAGAACATAGGAACAAGCCCTTCGGCCAAACCCGCCTATGCTGACCAAGATGGTACATCTAAGGCAGTCCCATACACCTGCGTCTAGCCCATTACTCTCTAAACCTTTCCTGTATTCATGTATTCATGACAGATTCATGTATCTGTCCAAATTTTATTTTTAAATGTTACTGTCTTCTCTTTCTCTGGCTGCTCATTCAATACACACACCGCTCATTGTATGGAAAAGGTTATCCCTCAGGTCCATATCCCTCTAGTTCTTGAATCCTCTACCCTGGCCACAAACTCTTTGAATCACTTCCCTCTGGAAGGCGACTCCGGACTGTCAAAGCTGCCACAGCCAGACACAAAACAGTTTTTATCCACTAGTAGTTGCTCTACTCAACAGTCAAAAATCTGTAGCCTCCCTTTGATCTGGTATTTTGTTGGTCCACATGCTTGATCAATGGTGTTTTCTCATTAATGTTTTATTATTATTAATGTTTAGTGTTTTGAGTCATTCGTAACTGTCACTGTATGTCATGTTGTTTATTGTGGGTGGAGCACCAAGGCAAATTCCTTGTATGTGAATACTTGGCCAATAAACTTACATACTTACTGTACCCTGGGTAAAAGGCAATGCACATTCATCCTATCGATTCCCCTTGGGGTTTCATAGACATTTTTAACTTCACCCCTCAGCCGCCTCAGTTGACATTGAAGATTTGTGAACATCATTTAAGCAGAACTAGGGGTTCCCTTCTTGACTTAGGCCACCCACTATACAATAGACCCATGTGGATGAGGCTACACTCAGTTTGCACCCATGCAGAGGCAGTAAAGTCCTCTTTGCATGACGAATGCTGGGATGTTTGGCATCATTGCTCCTAAGAGAAAATGAAGGAGGTACCTCTGTTCCACAAGAGATTAAGAATACGATGTAGGCGTTGAAGGTGAAGGTTGTTGAGGCAGCTCCCTAGGCAGCTGTATGTAATCTGTGTTTCATTGCCACACACTGGTATTCGAAAAATGGAGAACTTACAGATCAGCATCTTAAGTTGCAAGGGCAAGTTTCCTGCAAGCCTGATTTACAGTGGCATTATTAAATCAACCAAACCTTTCCAATCTAACCAATGCATGTTTATGTCTGCCCACTGAAGAAACCCAGATTTTACGATGATAGTAATACAGGAGAACTTGGTGTACATGAGGGAAAGATCATTCACAAGTTCATCTTTCTTAGCAACTGTAAATAGCATCTCCCTAATGAATGGTTATTAATCTGATACATTAATTCAGATGCTGCCTGACATAGCTGCAGAGATGTAGAGCACAGAAACAGGTCCTTTGGGGCTCTGACCAGGTTTAGTTTAGTTTTGAGATACAGCGCGGAAACAGGGCCTACGGCCCATCGAGTCAGCGCCGACCAGCGATCCCCGCATATTAACACTATCCTACACACACACAAGGGACAATTTTTACATTTACCAAGGCAATTAACCTACAAACAGAACATCTTTCGAGTGTGGGAGGAAACTGATTTTGGTCGGGGGAGGAACGTACAAACTCCATACAGACAGCAGCCGTAGTCCGAATCGAACCCTGCAAGGCAGCAACTCTACCGCTGCACCACCGTGCCGCCCATAAAGTGCCGACCATCAGGTACCTGTACACTAATCCAATGTTAATCCCTTCATTTATTCTCCCTACATTCTTCTCAGCTCGCCGCAGATACTATAATTCACCTACACACTGCAGGCAATTCCACACAGGGAAAACATGCAAACTCCACCCAGACAGCAGAATTGAGTTTGATTTCCTGGTGCTGTGAAGCAGTGGCTCTACATACAAGCCACAGCGCTGCCAAATCTGTTTATATTTCCACACTTTTCAATTTTCACATTCATAATATCTGCAGGTTTTTGCTTTTCAAAGTTCATAGGTTCTAGGAGCAGAATTAGGTAATTCGGTCCATCAAGTCTACTCTGCCATTCATCATGGCTAATCTAACTTTCCCTCTCAACCCCATTCTCATGCTTTCGCCCAATAGCCCGACACCTTTACTAATCAAAAATCTGTCAATCTCCGCCTTAAAAATATCCATTGACTTGGCCACCACTGCCATCTGTGGCAAAGAATTCCACAGATTCACCACCCTGTGACTAAACAAATTCCTTCACATCTCCTTTGTAAAGTTACATCCTTTTATCCTGATGCTATGGTCTCTGGTCCGAGACCATCCCATTAGTGGTAACATTCTATCCACGTCCACTCTATCCAGGACTTCTGCTCGCCTTCTGTATGAGGGATTGCCGCAGCTTTAGCAGCATGGAGGAAATTTGTTGATCGGGGTTTATTTGTCCTTTTGATCAGCTATCAGTGTGAGCCTATGTTATTCTTGACACTGATGCAGCGAGTAGAACATGCCTATCATCTAAACCCTGCCAGATAACAGCTGCAGCCTCCACAAGAGATTTCCCAGTGGCACTAATCTCCCATATTTGAGAATACAAATTGAAAATTCCATCGACGACAGGCAACAGCCGTTGCAAGTCAAGTGCTGAAAGTTCCATGTTGAGCTCCTCTGTGACCTGAAGCAACAGAAGAGCATCCAACTAAAGGACAATACACCGCTCCTGCCAATATAAAGCAACTGCATCAGCAAGACACCTGATCATATACATTCTGAAGAAAGGTTTATGAAGACCACCGCGTAGCCAAATTTCAAAGAGTTATGGTCACATTAGCGGAGGGTGGTGAGACAATGCCATTTCCTCCGTTTCAACTGTTGTACGTGAAGTGGTCGAGTGGGGATACTGCTGAGTAAGGAAATGTAGCTGCAGGCTCCTTCTGTCACAGTTGACACTCCAATCACCGTGCAGCAGAACAGTGAATCACGCTTCTTCTACAGAGCTTTAGTTTGTTTTGTGCAAGCGTTAGCTTAAGGTTTGACTCCAGCATTACATTTGTACTCGAGGACTGAACTGTTGCTCACTACAGGTTAAGTGCTTTAGGACTGAACAATTTCATGTCCTATTAAAGAGTTTGGAGAATCTTGCCACCCCTCCCCTTCCTCTCTCTAGTTTACACCGAGTAATGGGTAACATACTATTTGCTCATTCCTTAAAAGGGAAGCGCAAAGAATGAAATGTTTTCTTGCATATCAGTAATTAGCAACAAAATAGTCACTGGAATGAAGCAATAATTCTCACCTGTCTCTATTGTAGCCTACTTCAGCCGTCACATTTGGAGTAGGAATCAGCAGGTCAACAATCCCCATTTCAAGCTCCTGTTTAAAGTGGAAAGTGTCATTTAAGAAATCAAAAGTGTCTAGACATGAATCTACATCAATGTCAAACTCTGCAACTAATGGGAACCCAGAACTCAATTACTAAACAAAAATAATTAATCTTCAGGTAACATGAAAATTAAGTGCGTAGGAAGATCTAGGACAGAAAGGTTGGTGTAGGAATGGGAAGGAGAATTAAAGTGCCCAGCAACCAGGAGATCAGGTTGGTTCAGGCGGGCTGAGCAAAGGCGTTTCACGAAACGATCGCCCAGTCTACGTTTGGTCTCGCCGATGTATAAGAGTCTACATCTTGAATAACGGATACAGTAAATGAGTTTGGAGGAGGTGCAAGTGAACCTCTGCCTAACCTGAAAGGACTGTCGGTGTCCCTGGACAGAGTCAAGGGAGAAGGTATAGCGACAGGTGTTGCATTTTCTGCGGTTGCAGGGGAAGGTACCTGGGGAGGGGGTGGTTTGGGTGGGAAGGGATGAGTTAACCAGAGAGTTGCAGAGGGAACGGTCTCTGCGGAAGGCGGAAAGTAGTGGTGATGGGAAAATGTGGCTAGTGGTGAGATCCCGTTAGAGGTGGTGGAAATTCTGGAGGATTATTTGTTGTATGCGACGGCTGATGGGGTGGAAGGTAAGGACTAGGGAGACTCTCTGTTGCGACTAGGGGGAGGGGGAGCAAGGGCGGAGCTGCAAGGTTCCGAGGAGACACGAGTGAGGGCCTCATCTATGATAGGAAAGGGGAACCCCCGTTCCCTAAAGAATGAGGACATCTTGGATGTTCTGGTATGGAACTCCTCATCTTGGGCGCAGATAGAGTCTTTGCAGGAGGCAGGGTGGGAAGTGTAGTCGAGATGGTTGTGGGAGTCAGTGGGTTTGTAATAGAAGTCAGTCAATGGTTTATTTTGTGATGGAGACGGTGAGATTTAAGAAAGCGGAGGGAGGCGTCGGAGATGGTCCAAGTAAATATAAAAGCAGATTGAAAATTGGTGGTGAAGTTGATGAAATCCACCAGACTGTCTGTCCATGTACCCGTCTAACTGCTTCTTAAACATTGGGATAGTCCAGCCTCAACTACCCCGTCTGGCAGCTTGTTCCTTTGTGTGAAAAAGTGACCCCTCAGATTCCTATTAAATCTTTTCCCCTTCACCTTGAACCCGTCCTCAATTCCCCTACTCTGGGCATCTACTCAATTTATTCCTCTCATGATACTTGGTACTTGTTTTAAAATACTAGTAAAACACTAGAATAATACATTTAAAATACTAATACTTAGAAAACTAAATTAAAAATTCAAGAATTAAAATTGTCGCCCTTGCTTGTTTTGAGACACTCCGAGTGGTCATTAAAGGGCACAGACAAAACAACCAATACCTGACATATCTCTGTGATGGTATCGTCAAATACTCCACCAGCATCATCGGCACCCTCCCCCACCAGCTTCACCTTCCAAGCGCGAGACGGTAATCGCAGATCCGACGCATTCAGCTTGACCACTTGTCTCGCGATCTGAACGAAGATAGGTTTACACTTCCGGCCTCTAGGAAGGGAGGTAGACTTGCAATTAAACACGAGGGAATACTTTTCTTCATATGGAACTATTCACATTGTAGGACAGTAAAACACAAGAACAGGCTGTTCGGCCCACAACTTCTGTGCCGGACATGATGCCAAGACCATTACATATCTGCACATAATCCATATCCCACAGTTCCCAGCGTATCCCTGAGCCGATCCCAAAGTCTTTTAAATGCCACTATTGTACCTGCTTCAACCACCGCGTTCGAGGCACCAGCCTCTACTTAGAAAACTTGCCCTGCACACCTCCTTCAAATGATACCCCTCTCAGATTATGCCTCCAGTATTTGCCATAGCCTCGCCCTCCAGACCCCGTTCCCCTGGCACTCGAGCCCTGGCATTTATATCTGGTGTCTGCCCTCTCGTATTTGATGCAGTAATGAAGCAATGCACAGCAAAGATGGTTTGGCTGCAACACACCTGGTAGATATCCTTTTCACAGTGATCTGAGGACCATAATTTTTGCCTTGGACCATTGTCTTTCCTATGGAGCGCACCATGGGAAGAGTATAAACCCTCGGTGCAAGTAAAGGTCTCAGTTGTCCTTGGACTATTCCCCATGTTCCAGCATTATAGTGAGATGTACTGTTCTGTAATCACAATTGTAAATATTAGATCAATTAAAAAACCACGCAATGTGGTTGTTGAAGGTTGTTTGTTAAGTTCACACTTTCCTGTTTCCAGCACTGCTTACCTGATTGTTGGGACTGAGATTCAGTAACCTCCATGAAGAGTACATAAGGTCAGAGAAGTGGTACAGCAATCGTAGCCTGGCCCTGATGGTTTCAATAGATACTTCCTTCAGTGAACTGAATTGTGGCGGAATAGAGTCTGGCAAACCTAATTGCAGAGGAACGGATACACCTACGGAAAGATGGAGCAGATTTTCACATCAGTTACATTTTAGCATTATACCTTTCCAACTTATACAAGTTTAGGTGACAGTAACAGAGTAACTTACAGTGCCAGAGACCCGGGTTCAATCCTGACTGTGGGTGCTGTCTGTACGGGGTTTGTACGTGTGTAGAGAGGAAATGCAGATGCTGGTTTAAACTGAAGATAGACACAAAACGTTGGAGTAACTCAGCGGGACAGGCAGCATCTCTGGAGAGACGAAATGGGTGACGTTTAGGGTCGAGACCCGAAACGTCACCCATTCCTTCTCTCCAGAGATGCTGCCTGTTCCGCTGAGTTACTCCATCTTTTTGTGTCTCGTCTATGTAGTTTGTACGTTCTCCGTATGACCGCGTGGGTTTTCTCTGAGTGCTCCAGTTTCCTCGCACACTCTGGCCTTCATCAGTCAGAGTATTGAATGTACAAGTTGGGAGGTCATGTTGCAGTTGTACAAGACGTTGGTGAGACTGCATTTAGCATATTGTGTTCAGTTCTGGGCACCATGTTAGAGGAAAGATATTGTCCAGCTTGAAAGGGTTCAGTAAAGATTTACGAGAATGCTGCCAGGACTAGAGGGTGTGAGCTATAAGGAATGGTTGAGTAGGCTGGGTCTCTATTCCATGGAGCGTAGGATGAGGGGAGATCTTATAGAGGTATACAAAACCTTGAGAGAATTAGATCGTGTAGATGCATAGAGTCTTTTGCCCAGAATAGGGGAATCGAGGACCAGAGGACATCGGTTCAAGGTGAAGGGGATTAATAGGAATCCGAGGGGTAACGTTTTCACACAAGGGGTGGTGGGTGTATGGAACAAGCTGACACAGGAGGTAGGTGAGGCAAGGGCTATCCCAACTTTTAAGAAACAGTTGGACAGGTACATATATAGGACATGTTGAGGGATATGGACCAAGTGCAGGCAAGTGGGACTAGTGTAGCTGGGACATTGTTGGCCAGTGTGGGCGGGTGGGCCTGTTTCCACACTGTATCACTCTACGACTCCAAAGATTAACAGGTTTCTAGGTTAATTGGCTTAGATAAAAACTGTAAATTGTCCCTTGTGTGTAGGATAGCGCTAGTGTATGTGGTGATTGCTGGTCGGCACGGACTCGGTGGGCCGAATGACTTTACGGGTTGGAGAGCCTTCGGGTTCCTACCCAAAATGTCTCTTCTCCAGAGATGCTGCCCGACACTCTGAGTTATCCCAGCATTTTGTGTCTTCAGTAGAAACCAGAATCTGCAGTTCCTTCCTGCACACGTATAACGTTAGTACCTCCACCAATGTAAAGCACTTTGGCCAATGAGAGTTGTTTTTTAAATGTGCTATAGAAATAAAAGTGACTTGACTTGGCGTGCTTGATTGAAGGGAAAATCGTGCTCAATAAACTTAAAGCTGCTTACATTTACTAATTTTTGGAAAAGCTAAAATGGTAAAAATCTGCTTTGCCGATATTTGCTAAAAATGCTTTCAAAGTGGTTAATGATGTTTGAATATATAGTAAGGTAACTCTTGGATAGATCAATAGACAGTAACTATCTCCCTATATCAGTCACTGACATAGATTAGGTGGGTATGGGTTCCAGTGAAGGGGAGGGTAAGGTGGGTCCCACTCACCTGGTGCTCTGGGGGGTACAGGAGGGGCCGTCCACGCCACACTGTGGCACCGGCCCGCTGAGATCTGCCGAATGCCCTTCCCCTGGAGGGCTGTGATTAACGTGGGCTCTCTCACATGATTGGTGTGGCCCAGGCCCAGCTACATTGGAGAGCAGAGGAACAGAGTTGGTAAACCAGAGACAAGGCACATTCACTAAACTCAAAATATGTTTCTCCACTAAATACCTTCTCCAAAACCTGAAACCTTGACCCCCACTTCTGAGCTTATATTCCAGAAAAAACAATTCTAGAAAATATTTAGGTTGAAATCAATTACATCGACAAGAAATTGGAAAACTATTTCTGCCTTTAAGTGATCTAGTTAAAGTTTGTTATGTTTCAAAATCAGCAAAAGCTGTCCCTACTTTTACTTATCTTCTTTATAAATTAATTGTGTGAAGTCCGCAAAGGACTGAGTATTAGATGTGCATTGTGGGGTGGTAAGTTCTAGTGTGTGAGAAAAGTAAATGCTTCATGGGTGACTCTGCTCAGAAACCTTAGAAGAGCCCCATGGGTAGCACAGTGGCGGGCAGTACAGTTGCTGCCTTACAGCACCAGAGACCCGGGTTCGATGCTGACTATGGGTGCTGTCTGCACAGCATTTGTATGTTCTCCCTGTGACCGTATGGGTTTCTCCAGGTGCTCTGGTTTCCTCCCACATTCCAAAGGCGTGCGGGTTTGTAGGTTCCCAGGCTTAGAACTAAAAAGGCTGAAGCAGCGTTCAGTTTTTATGCTCTACACCTGTGGAACAAGCTCCCTGAACACCTGAGGTATAGCACAGACTGTAAGCTCATTTAAATTAGGCCTAAAAACACTGTTGTTTACTGTAGCTTTTCCATAACCCAACATGCAGGTAATCGTAACCTTCTAATCTTAACACTTTTATGTGCTTTTAAAATTGTTTTATTGTTTTAGTGACTTTGTTTTACTATTCATGCATTCGTCATATTGCTTGTTTTGAAACTTTTGATTATTGGCCATTTTGTTGTCCTGTGTTGTTTGATTGTTCTGCTGTCTTTTTACTATGTTATTCTTTTGTTTTTTTTCCTGTAAAGCACTATGAATTGCTGCTTGTATGAATGGTGCTATATAAATATATTTGCCTTGCCTTTATTCACTTCTGTAAATTGCCCCGAGTGTATAGGATGGAACTAACGATCGTTGGTCGGCCCAGACTCGGTGGGCCGAAGGGTCTGTTTCCACATTATATCTCAAACTAAACAAAATCTCCCAGCCACCTACCTGACTCCAGCACCCCTATTAGGGATGGAAAATACCCAACTCCCATAGATTAACAGTGTTTCCCTCCTAGATCAGAGGAGAAACGTTTGACAAAACCTACCCAATCCTGGAAAATAGTTCAACATTGCAAGCTGAAAGGCAGTAGCTCAGAAACAGGGCCCTGCTTCGTTCATTTGGCCACTGGTAACATTTTATTATTCACAATCAGAATGTTATTACCACTTTGTTTTGGAAAACTTTTATATTGGCAGAAGATGAAAGATGCCAATAAGAATATTTTGCATTTCTCCATCGCTTGGGGAAAATCTCCACTTACTCGAGGCAAGTTTTTGAACCTGTGCCGTCCAATTCCACACCCACAGTCCAAATCAAATAACCTGCTTACACGAGGGATGGGTCAGATTTCTTACCTGCCCTTCCGAGTTGCTGCCCCACCCATAAACATCTCCGGATGAGGAGAGACCCAGTGTGTGCTCAGCGCCCACCACGATGTCCTCGATGAACACTCCATTCAGAGCAGGTACCAGCTGAGGTCTGTTGTGGTTGCGGGCACGACCTTCGGGTAAACCTATCAAGCGATCTGGTTGTACACAGGAGCATTTATTACATTCAATATGTCCTTCCCTAGGCATAAATTAACTATTTTATTATTATTTGGTGAAGAAAGACCACATTCTTGGGTCATCCTGTCCTTACTCATTTACAAATCTCTGTACATACAAGGTTTCCTCTCACTGTAGGAATTACAGTTAAAGGGCCTCTCTGTGAACAATACAACATTCAGGTGTTCAACAGAAACTAGTCATCCCCATGAACCCATCTTCTGTGCAAATATGATCAAAAGTGAATGGGTGGTTATAATTTCTCTGGTTTACCGGCCAGACATCCACTGTTGTCAATTTCGATAATGAATATTGGGCATTGTCAGCACCTCATATTTCACTTGGGCAGCTTACAACCCAGTGAATTAAACGTTGATTTCTAATTTCAAGTAACCCCTCCATTCCCTCTTTCCCACCTCCTAGATGGCCTACTTGTTCCCCTGTTCACACCATTGTATCCAGGGTGGGAGATTGCAACCTTCACGTGGTCCACCCTGTTTTGACGAATGCAATCAACCTGGCGTGCACAAACGGAAGATCAAACAGAACAAGTTGTCTTACAACTTTAGGCTGTGCTCGCCATACACAAGAAGAACTCTTGTATCCTTCTCGCTATCACCTCTTCCTCAGCCAGCAATGGGCTATTTATGGGCTCCAACCTTTCTTGGTCATCTGTTGCCGGCCCTGGTTTGTTCTGGCCTTTTCCCACCTCTAATCCTCCCCCCTTCTTTCACTCTGAAGAAGGGTTCCGACCCGAAATACCACCCATCCTTTTTCTCCAGAGATGCTGTCTAAACTACTTCAGTATAAACCAGCATCTGCATAGAAACATAGAAAATAGGGGCAGGAGTAGGCCATTCGGCCCTTCGAGCCTGCACCGCCATTCAATATGATCATGGCTGATCATCCAACTCAGTATCCTGTACCTGTCTTCTCTCCATACCCCCGATCCCTTTAGCCACAAGGGCCACATCTAACTCCCTCTTAAATATAGCCAACGAACTGGCCTCAACTACCTTCTGTGGCAGAGAATTCCACAGATTCACCACTCTCCGTGTGAAAAATCATTTTCTCGTCTCGGTCCTAAAAGATTTCCTCCTTATCCTTAAATAATGACCCCTTGTCCTGGACTTCCCCAACATCGGGATCAATCTTCCTGCATCTAGTCTGTCAAACCCCTTAAGAATTTTGTAAGTCTCTATGAGATCCCCCCCTCAATCTTCTAAATTCCAGCGAGTACAAGCCGAGTCTATCCAGTCTTTCTTCATATGAAAGTCCTGCCATCCCAGGAATCAGTCTGGTGAACCTTCTCTGTACTCCCTCTATGGCAAGAATGTCTTTCCTCAGATTAGGAGACCAAAACTATGCGCAATACTCCAGGTGTGGCCTCACCAAGACCCTGCACAACTGCAGTTCCTTCCTTCACACTTTCATGTGAGGGATTAAACTGCCACAGGTAAGGTGATGGCCAGCTTATCTTGAACCTGCTCAACCATTCAATGGGATCACAGGAGGTCTGGGCCTAAACTTTGTTTACCACATCTGCTTCAACACAAAGTAGAAATTGCAGGAAATACTCAACAGACCAGGCAGAGTCTGTGAAGAGAGACAGTTTTTGTTTAGCTTCCTAGATATGGACATCCCTGGCAAGGTCAACATTAAATGCCCATCCCTAAAACTACCCGACTTGGTCTGAAGAAGGGTTTCGGCCCGAAACGTTGCCTATCTCCTTCGCTCCATAGATGCTGCTGCACCCGCTGAGTTTCTCCAGCACTTTTGTCTACGGTCAATTTCAGAGGGTGGCCTTGAGTCTGGAGTCACATGTCGACCCCACCAGATAAACTCACCAGATTTCCATCCCATGGGAAATTGGTCAGCCAGGTACATTTTTAAATCAGCAAGCTGGTAGTTTCCTGATCAATATTAGTAAGACTAGCCATTTCTAAATTTCCCATTATTTAGTTAATTAAATTTAACACAGTTGCCGATGTGGGGTTTGAACTCTCGTCTCTGGGTTGTTAGTATAAGTCTCCAGATTATTTTTACACGTTTCAGATTTTCTCAAGAACATATGGACTTGAAGGAACAAGTCCTTTTTACAATCCTTGTTCTCGGGGTATCTAAAGCTAAATTTCATTAGTCGTTTAACTTATGACATCGGATGGAAGTTGCAAACCAAATCTCGTTGCACTTATGTGTAACGACAATAAAATATATTATTATTATTAAGTTGCTCTCTCCACAGATGTTCCTTAATCTGCCGAGGATTTCCATGTTTAAAGTCCGAATCACACAACATGCCAACAGGGCCTGTAGGCCAACTTGTCCATGCCGACTATGATGCTAGCCCCATTTGTCCAAGTTTGGCCCATAACCCTCTAAAGATTTTCTATCCATGTACCTGCCTAAATATCTTAAAAGCGTTGTAGTGGTACCTGCTTCAACTACCTCCTCTGGTGGGTCTGTTCCTTATACCCACCAACCTCAGTGGTGCAGCGGTAGAGTTGCTGCCTTGGAGTGCCAGAGACCCAGGTTTGATCCTGATTACGGGTGCTAACCCATGCTATCCCATGCCACAGGACAGTTTCTGCAGTTAACTGCAATAAATCCCATGACTTCCCTGGTATATTCTAAAGCCGTGGTAATCATCCTACCTTGGCCAAAGGTGTACACATGGCCATCTTTCGTCAAGGCAACAGAAAACTGTGTGCCACACGCAGCCTTCTTGATTGCTATTCCGCATAAACAATCTACTTTCTGCAAAGAGAAAAATTGAAAATCCTTACACCAGACAAAGGCAACAAGAAAGCCCAATGATGTAATTCATTATTTAGACACAGTATTTCCCGTACATTTAACCGCACAAGTTGACTGTAGCCCTTTAAATACTTTGCTTTATTTGAATAAGTTATAACGCATCAGAGAGAGAAAAGTATGAATTCCTGCTATTACAATGGTAAACTTAGGTAAGCCGTACCTGAGGAGAAGACTTGGCCGTCGAGTTGCCAAGGCCCAGCTTTCCATAATCTCCGTCACCAAAGGCCCACACCATCATACCATCAGCGGAGACGGCCAATGTGTGATTTAAACCACATGCAACCTAGGAAAAAGAATGGACCCAGCACGTCACAAGCAGTGGGAAACACCAGAGACAAATAATCATTTGGCACAGGTCATTAATGTTCACCAGTTGAAATCAAAATAGTGTCAAAAGGCAAGAGTGTTTAATTGTCATATGTCAACCCCGAATAATGAAATTCTTACTTGGTGCAGCTCAACAGGCCCACAAATGCTTAAGAAGGAACTGCCGATGCTGGAAAATCGAAGGTAGACATAAATGCTGGAGAAACTCAGCGGGTGAGGCAGCATCTATGGAGCGAAGGAAAGAGGCAACGTTTCGGGTCGAGAGACCCATAGATGCTGCTTCACCCGCTGAGTTTCTCCAGCATTTTTGTCTAGGCCCATAAATGCAATAACATATAGATCATTTACATTCATCAGATAGTGTAGATGGTGGAAAATTGAAAACAGAAAATGTGGGAAATACTCTGGAGGTTAGGCAGCTATCATGAAGGGTTTACAGAGGAATAAAGTCATACAGCGCACAATGAGGCCCTTTGGCCCATCTTATCCATGTTGCATATTACACCCATCGATACCAATGTTATTTACCCACAGGAGGACCCTAGCCTTCTGCGCCGCGGCGATTCAAACACGTTTCCAGAAGCACCATAAAGTGGTGAGGGTATCCACCTCCTGAGGCAGCAAATCACAAGCAATCTGTGTGAAGAGGATTCCCCTCTGATCCCTCTATACCTCGCTCCTCTCACCTTAGCCCCATGCTATCTTGTCTTAAGATAACCTCACCATGGGAAATTGATTCTTTCTCTCTACCCCTTCATAATTTTGCATACCTCTGTCAGCTCACCCCTCAGCTGGCTCTGTTCCTGAGAAAACAAATCAAACCTACCCAATCTCTCTTTGGAACTGAAATGGTCCAATCCAGACAACATTATGGTGAATTTCCTCCTCACCTCCAGCACCATCACATGCTCCCTTTAGCAAAGCGCACAATACTCCAAATATGGCCTAACCAGAGTTTTAACATGACTTCCCAGCTCTTGAATCCTATGCCAGCGTATGTTAAGGTAAGCACTTCACATCCCTTCACACCCCTTCTACCATCTCCAGTATAACTGGGGCAACAGTATAACTGGGGCAACAATATACTAGGGCAACAATATAACTGGAGAGACAATATAACTGGAGCAACAAAATAACTGGAGCAACAAAATAACTGGAGCAACAATATATTAATTAGGAAGAACTGAATGATGAGTTGAACGTGCAGATAGTAGTTAATGAATATGATATAGTTGGGATCACGGAGACATGGTTCCAGGGTGACCAAGGCTGGGAGCTGAACATCCAGGGATATTCAATATTAAGGAGGGATAGTCAGAAAGGAAAAGAAAGTGGGGTAGCGTTGCTGGTTAGAGAGATTAACACAATAGAAAGGAAGGACATTAGCTTGGAGGATGTGGAATCAATATGGGTAGAGGTGCGAAACACCAAGCGGCAGAAAACGCTAGTGGGTGTTGTGTACAGGCCACCTAACAGTAGTAGTGGAGTTGGGGATGGCATCAAACAGGAAATTAGAAATGCGTGCAACAAAGGTAAAACAGTTATAATGGATGACTTCAATCTACATTTAGATTGGGTGAATCAAATTGGCAGGGGTGCTGAGGAAGAGGATTTCTTGGAATGTATGCGGGATAGTTTTCTAAACCAACATGTAGAGGAACCAACGAGAGAACAGGCTATTCTAGACTGGGTATTGAGTAATGAGGAAGGGTTAGCTAGCAGTCTTGTTGTGCGTGGCCCCTTGGGCAAGAGTGACCGTAATATGGTTGAGTTCTTCATTAGGATGGAGAGTGACATAGTTAATTCAGAAACAAGTGGTAAATTGAATGGATTAAAGGCCGATAAATCCACAGGGCCAGATAGGCTGCATCCCAGAGTACTAAAGGAAGTAGCCCCAGAAATAGTGGATGCATTGGTGATAATTTTTCAAAACTCTTTAGATTCTGGAGTAGTTCCTGAGGATTGGAGGGTAGCAAACGTAACCCCACTTTTTAAAAAGGGAAGGAGAGAGAAAACGGAGAATTACAGACCAGTTAGTCTAACATTGGTAGTGGGGAAAATGCGAGAGTCAGTTATTAAAGAAGGGATAGCACATTTGGAAAGTGGTGAAATCATTGGACAAAGTCTGCATGGATTTATGAAAGGTAAATCATGTCTGACGAATCTTATAGAATTTTTCGAGGATGTAACTAGTAGAGTGGATAAGGGAGAACCAGTGGATGTGTTATATCTGGACTTTCAGAAGGCTTTCGATAAGGTCCCACATAAGAGATTAGTATACAAACTTAAAGCACATGATATTGGGGTTCAGTGTTGATGTGGATAGAGAACTGGCTGGCAGACAGGAAGCAAAGAGTAGGAGCAACCGGGTCCTTTTCAGAATGGCAGGCAGTGACTAGTGGGGTACCGCAAGGCTCAGTGCTGGTTTATAATATATTAATGATTTGGACGAGGAAATTGAATGCAACATCTCCAAGTTTGCGGATGACACGAAGCTGGGGGGCAGTGTTAGCTGTGAGGAGGATGCTAGGAGGTTGCAAGGTGACTTGGATAGGTTGGGTGAGTGGGCAAATGCATGGCAGATGGCAGTATAATGTGGATAAATGTGAGGTTATCCACTTTGGTGGCAAGAACAGGAAAGTAGACTATTATCTGAATGGTGGCCGATTAGGAAAAGGGGAGATGCAACGAGACCTGGGTGTCATGGTACACCAGTCATTGAAAGTAGGCATGCAGGTGCAGCAGGCAGTGAAGAAAGCGAATGGTATGTTGGCATTCATAGCGAAAGGATTTGAGTACAGGAGCAGGGAGGTTCTGCTGCAGTTGTACAGGGCCTTGGTGAGACCACACCTGGAGTATCGTGTACAGTTTTGGTCTCCTAATCTGAGGAAAGACATTCTTGCCATAGAGGGAGTACAGAGAAGGTTCACCAGACTGATTCCTGGGATGGCAGGATGTTCATATGAAGAAAGACTGGATAGACTCGGCTTGTACGGCGGTACAGGCTCGAAGGGTCGAATGGCCTACTCCTGCACCTATTTTCTACGTTTTTATGTAAGAACAATGAGACAATACGAATTGAATGGTGAACAAAGCAATCTGAGGCACTGGTACACAAATCTTGTTTTTATTAATAGCAGAACAGCGAGAACATTTGATAAAACACTGATTCACCCTCAGTAGGAGTGTAGAGTTCTAGATATCACACTTCAGGATGTCTCAGCCAGGGGCAGGCTGTGCATGGAATTTATTAGAATGTCAACGGAGAAAAAGGCCTTTCATTAAGTGTACTGATGGGGACTTGGCGGAAGAGTTAAGACGAGATTTGAAAATGGTGTTTGTACAGTAAATGAGCAATATAATAGGATACCTGTCCGACTTGATAACCCTCCAATGCTGCCACCCTCTCCGGCAGCTTTTTGTTGGATGTGTTACCGAGTCCTAAACGTCCATAGTCTCCATTTCCAAAGGTGAACAACTTGCCATCTGCCGTAACCACTGCTGAATGCTTGAAGCCGCACGACATCTGTGTGACACAGAAGCAAATGATGTTGAAACTAAGCAATATTCAAAAATCTTTTAGCTGTAAAGGTAAGATGATCAGATCATTAATAAATACTGGCCTTTCTAGACATGGCCAAAAAGAGGGCGCGTGGTCTAGGAGAGACTGTGCGTTTGTGGGTTGGGGAAAGAGGCTTGGTGGATCACAATTTGTTTGTGGGCATTGTGCGGAATAACTCGAACGCAGTGCCCCGCCAGCTGAACTTTTACACTGAAGGTGGAGCCACTGGATGAGTGATTGAAAATGGCTGAAGATCAGGGGTCGAGGAGTAGGCTTCGACCCGGGAAAACCAAAGGAGGTCAAGGAATGATGGCAGCGACTGAAGTGATCATCCCCCGATAATTAGGTACCCATCACAGTCATTTATATACATCACATTCAGCAGAGATCTCTACGTAACTCCAATGACCACAGACCTCCAGCCTGAATATTGTCCTTTCACCACAACGCTTCTACCAATATCAGTTGTGAATCCATACGAACAATCACTGTTAATCCCGCGCATCTTAATCTTCTAGATCAGCCTACCATTGGGGAATTTTATTAAATGCCTTACTAAAATCCATGTGGATAACATCTACTGCCCAACTGTCATCTAACACCTTCGTCACCTCCTTAAAAAAATCTATCACGTTAGTATGACATGACCTGCACGTACAAAGCCATGCTGAGTGTCCCTAATGAACCCATTCTCTTCCAAGTGCGAGTAAATCCTATCCTGAAGAATCCTCTCCAATAGCTTCCTTACTTCTGACGTCAGGCTCACCGGCCCTATAGCTCGTTGGATTCTCTCTACTATCCTTCTTAAACAAGTCCCCTGGGACCTCGCCTGAACAAAGATAATCTTAGGCATAGAGCTCCACTCCCAATCTTAAAACCATGGTAGTGACACCTCTTGAATGACATCTTTAGACTCGTCATGAAGGATGCTAATATCAATGATTAATGAGTTGGGGGTGGGATCAGAGATAGGTGCCTTCCAGACCCACGTTTAGGTAACCTCTAACATTCCTCGGCCCTCTCCCCCCCCCCTACAATCGCCCACTCCCTTCCCCTGTGCCCCACCTAGTCACACCTATTTCTCCCTTCCGCCTCCATTCCTTCCTCCGGTTACACAATTCACAACTCTTCATCCTTTCGTTTCACACGTTATTTTTTAATCGCTGGCCTTTGTCCAACCATCTGCCTATCGAACCCCCTCACCTGTGTTCAACTATTATCTGCCACGCTTTGTTCTGTCCCTCCTCACTTTGGATTTTCTTCCCCTCAATACACCCAGTCTGAAGAAAGGCCATGACCTGGGACGTCACCTATCCATGTTCTCCACAGATGCTGCCTGACCCGCTGAGTTACTCTAACACGGTGTCTTTTTTTTTTGTAAACCAGCATCTGCAGTTCCTTGTTTCTACCTGGCGGAGAGTGCTTTTACATCACGTTTTAAGTCAAGTTTAAGCCCATGAGTCATCTACTTAATTTTCCTGTACGTAGTCTCACCTGGACAACCTCCTCGCCCTGCAGTGCCTCGATCTGCCGCGGTCTGCGCTGCCGGTCGCTGTTTCCGTGGCCCAGCTTGCCGTAATCCCCATCACCCCAACTGAAGACCTCCCCACTTTCCGTCAGTGCCATCGAGTGGCCATCAGATCCACAGGAAGTCACCAACTGCGTCACCACAAAACCTGTCACATGTACACGAGTAGGAACATATCAGTGCAACCACAGGCAAGAACGATTAAATGATTAACAATAATATCCATTTTTAATAATCAGACGCCACCGTGCCAAGACCGAGTACCTTGGAGTGCTGAAATGACGGTTAAGACGTGAAGATCATCTGAATTTCCCTGTCCAAGGCGACCATAGCTTCCTTCCCCACACGCCATCACAGTCCCGTTAGCCTGGATGACAAAAGTGCAATTCTGCCCACAAATAACCTGCAGATGCAAAAATGCTAATAAAATTACATGGAATGCTTGGAATTTGAAAACAAGATGAACTAGAGGTATCTCACTGAGCGGCGGACTGGCTTGCCAAACAAAAAGGGCTGATGAGCCAAAACCAAAGAGGCCAAAGTCGGGCAACGCCATTGTAGTTGGAGACTCCATTGTGAGAGGTGCGGACAGGGGTTTTTGCGGCAACAGACGGGATTCCAGGATGGTGTGCTGCCTTCCTGGTGCCAGGATCCAGGATGTTACGGACAGAGTGCAGACAATCCTCAAGGGCGAAGGTGAACAGCCAGAAGTGGTCGTGCATGTTGGCACAAATGATGTTGGAAAGAAGGGGATGAATATTTTGCAGCGGGACTTCAGAGAGCTCGGAAAAATGCTGAAAAGCAGGACTTCCAGGGTTGTTATCTCCGGTTTGCTTCCAGTTCCTCGTGCTGGCGAGAGCAGGAACAGGGAGATACGGGACCTGAATGTGTGGCTGAGGAACTGGTGCAGGGGGCAGGGATTTAGATTCTTAGATCACTGGGATCTGTTTTGGAGTAAGGGGGAACTGTACAAAAGGGACGGATTGCATCTTAACAGGTGGGGGACCAGCATTCTGGCCGGCAGGTTTGCCACTGCTACACGGATGGTTTTAAACTGAATAAGGGGGGTGGGGTGTCAAATGGGATAATCGAGAACGGAGTTAAAGGGAAAGAGAGTAAAAGGATGGTTAATGACCCCAGAATTAACGGGAAAGAAAGCTCACAAAGAGATAGGAGAGTATGGCCAAGTGTAATAGGGATCGATGTGAAAGGGGCCACTTGTCAACATAATTGTATAAGGAGTAAGAGTGTTGTAAAAACAAGCCTGAAGGCTTTGTGTCTCAATGCGAGGAGCATTCGTAAAAAGGTGGATGAGTTGAAGGTGCAGATAGCGATTAATGACTATGCTATAGTTGGGATCACGGAGACATGGCTCCAGGATGACCAAGGCTGGGAGCTGAACATCCAGGGATATTCAATATTCAGGAGGGATAGACGAAAAGGAAAAGGAGGTGGGGTAGCGTTGCTGGTGAGAGAGGAGATTAATGCAATAGAAAGGAAGGACATTAGCGTGGAGGATTTGGAATCGATATGGGTAGAGCTGCGAAACTCTAAGGGGCAGAAAACGCTAGTGGGAGCTGTGTACAGGCCACCTAACAGTAGTATTGGAGTTGGGGATGGCATCAAACAGGAAATTAGAAATGCGTGCAACAAGGGTAACACGGTTATAATGGGTGACTTCAATCTGCATGTAGATTGGGTGAATCAAATTGGCAGGGGTGCTGAGGAAGAGGATTTCCTGGAATGTATGCGGGATAGTTTTCTCAACCAACATGTGGAGGAACCAACGAGAGAGCAGGCTATTCTAGACTGGGTATTGAGTAATGAGGAAGGGTTAGTTAGCAGTCTTGTTGTGCGTGGCCCCTTGGGCAAGAGTGACCATAATATGGTTGAGTTCTTCATTAGGATGGAGAGTGACAAAATTAAGTCAGAAACAAGGGTTCTAAACTTGAACAAAGGTAACTTTGAAGGTATGAGATGTGAATTGGCCAAGAAAGACTGGCAGGTGATTCTTAAAGGGTTGACAGTAGATGTGCAATGGAAGGTATTTAAAGACTGCATGGATGAAGTACAAAAGTTGTTCATACCAGTTTGGCAAAAGAATAAATCGTGGAAGGTGGTGCATCCATGGATAACAAGGGAAATCAGGGATAGTATAAAAACAAAAGATGAGGCATACAAATTTGCCAGAAAAAGCAGCCTACCGGAGGACTGGGAGAAATTCAGAATGCAGCAGAGGAGGACAAAGGGCTTAATTAGGAAAGGGAAAATAGATTATGAAAGGAAACTGGCAGGGAACATAACAACTGACTGCAAAAGTTTTTATAGATATGTGAAGAGAAAGAGACTAGTTAAAACAAATGTTGGTCCCTTGCAGTCAGAAACAGGTGAATTGATCATGGGGAACAAGGACATGGCAGACCAATTGAATAACTACTTTGGTTCTGTCTTCACTAAGGAAGACATAAATAATCTGCCGGAAATAGCAGTGGAACGGGGGTCAAATAAGATGGAGGAACTGAGTGAAATCCAGGTTAGCCGGGAGGTGGTGTTGGGTAAATTGAACGGATTGAAGGCCGATAAATCCCCAGGGCCAGATAGTCTGCATCCCAGAGTACTCAAGGAGGTAGCCACAGAAATAGTGGATGCATTAGTGATAATTTTTCAAAATTCCTTAGATTCTGGAGTAGTTCCTGAGGATTGGAGGGTAGCTAATGTCACCCCACTTTTTAAAAAAGGAGGGAGAGAGAAAGCGGGGAATTACAGACCAGTTAGTCTAACATCGGTAGTGGGGAAACTGCTAGAGTCAGTTATTAAAGATGGGATAGCAGCGCATTTGGAAAGTGGTGAAATCATTGGACAAAGTCAGCATGGATTTACGAAAGGTAAATCATGTCTGACAAATCTGATAGAATTTTTCGAGGATGTAACTAGTAGAGTGGATAAGGGAGAACCAGTGGATGTGTTATATCTAGACTTTCAGAAGGCTTTCGACAAGGTCCCGCATAAGAGATTAGCATACAAACTTAAAGCACACGGTATTGGGGGTTCAGTATTGATGTGGATAGAGAACTGGCTAGCAGACAGGAGGCAAAGGGTAGGAGTAAACGGGTCCTTTTCAGAATGGCAGGCAGTGACTAGTGGGGTGCCGCAAGGCTCAGTGCTGGGACCCCAGCTATTTACAATATATATTAATGATTTGGACGAGGGAATTCAATGCAACATCTCCAAATTTGCAGATGATACCAAGCTGGGGGGTATAGTTAGGTGTGAGGAGGATGCTTGGAGGCTGCAGGGTGATTTGGATAGGCTGAGTGAATGGGCAAATGCATGGCAGATGCAGTATAATGTGGATAAATGTGAGGTTATCCACTTTGGTGGCAAAAACATGAGGGTAGACTATTATCTGAATGGTGGCAGATTAGGAAAGGGGGAGATGCAACGAGACCTGGGTGTCATGGTACACCAGTCATTGAAAGTAGGCATGCAGGTGCAGCAGGCAGTGAAGAAAGCAAATGGTATGTTAGCATTCATAGCGAAAGGATTTGAGTATAGGAGCAGGGAGGTTCTACTGCAGTTGTACAGGGTTTTGGTGAGGCCACACCTGGAGTATTGCGTACAGTTTTGGTCTCCAAATCTGAGGAAAGACATCCTTGCCATAGAGGGGGTACAGAGAAGATTCACCAGACTGATTCCTGGGATGTCAGGACTTTCATATGAGGAAAGATTGGATAGACTCGGCTTGTACTCGCTGGAATTTAGAAGATTGAGGGGGGATCTTATAGAAACTTACAAAATTCTTAAGGGGTTGGACAAGCTAGATGCTGGAAGATTGTTCCCGATGTTGGGGGAGTCCAGAACAAGGGGTCACAGTCTAAGGATAAGGGGGAATTCCTTTAGGACCGAAATGAGGAAAACATTCTTTACACAGAGAGTCGTGAGTCTCTGGAATTCTCTGCCACAGAAGGTAGTTGAGGCCAGTTCATTGGCTATATTTAAGAGGGCGTTAGATGTGGCACTTGTGGCTAAAGGGATCAGGGGGTATGGAGAGAAGGCAGGTACGGGATACTGAGTTGGATGATCAGCCATGATCACATTGAATGGCGGTGCAGGCTCGAAGGGCCGAATGGCCTACTCCTGCACCTATTATCTATGTTTCTATGTTTCTAGATTTGACTTCTCTATTTTTACCAACCATTCCCCTTCTCATGCTGCCCAACAATCAAGGGAACAACATGCCATACCTGTTTTTTACCCCATTTCTTCCAAACATTTGTTATCAGGCTGTTATTAGGCAACTAAACCATCCTACCAGCAACTAGTGAGCATTCCTGAGCTACTGTCAACTTCATAGGAGACCCTCTGACTATCTTTGATCAGACTTTATTGGATTTTATCTTGCACTAAACGCTAGTCACGTTATTCCCTTTATCATGTATCTGTACACTGTGGACGGCTCGATTACAATCATGTATTGTCTTTCTGCTGACTGGTTAGCACGCGACAAAAGTTTTTCACTGTACCTCGGTACACGTGACAATAAACTAAGCAGCTACTTGGTAGTGTTTTGCAGTGAAGCTTGCCCTTCTTCCCATCCAATGTACTACATTTCATTCTTACGACCTCAACTCTCATTCAATTTGCAGACTGCCATATTTGTGGCCTGCACTGTTCCAACCAGGCCCAATTTAAATTTGCAGAATATCACTTTGTCTTTCATCTGAGTATTTTCCAAATATCAAATTCCATAACTTCAGGTCAATTTTTCTAGTTGCAACAGAACTGGGCACATCCAATACTGCTTGGTTTGAGGAGCATTCCCCACAGTATCAGGTTCATCAATGGCTCTGACCTGCATTTCACAGCTTTTATCTGTCCCTTTGTGTGTCTCTGTATCTAATTGTCTTCATTAATCCCCTATCTAGACATTTCTGTAAGGAATGAAATCACCATGGCTGTTCTAGCTTCACCCCATTAGCGATGTTCCCTTTGTTTTAACCATCCCTCCCTCCACCCTCTCCACGTCAAGCTAACTTGTTTTCTCACTTTCCTAGTTCAGATGAAGTCTTCACCCTGAAATATTCATTCTGTTTCTCTTTCCGCAGATGCTGCCTGGCCTGCTGAGTGTTTCCAGTTTTTTTCTGTTTATATTTCAGATTTCCAGAATCTATGTTTTTTCCCCTATTTTCAATTAAATATTATTTCCAATTATTCATGTTTTAAAATCACAAAAAGCATCTGTCTTAATAATAAATGAAAAATGAAGCATTTATCTAAAGCTCTCAAGTAACAATGCATTTGTACAAGGACTATCATTTTGAAAGCACGGCTTTGAGTCTGATGATTTAGAGTTCCAAAAAGGGTTAAATTAAGCACTTTCCAATTTTTATAGCAATCCCCAAATGTTATAGCAATTCTAATTCCCAATTTGCAAGCTATGTTTACAATACAAATTCAAAAGTCAAACCTGCTGAGCTTGTGAAAACGAAGGTGCTCCAGTTGGTATCATAACGTTTCTTCCAGCTTCTGCTAACTGCCCATGGCGTCCTGCTCCCCAAAGATAGACGTCACATTTTCCACCAAGGTGCCAATCCTACAAGGATAGACGAGATGAGTTTTAATATTCTTTGCACGTACTCTAAGCACAGGATGTATGTTGCAAAACAAGGGGTTACCTCTGGCCGGGATGTTGCCCAGGACATAATTTGTTCATCCATTCCAGTGAACCATTTACTGTTGTCCTGCAATTGAGAAAAAATTGTCAGGATGTGAATCCTATACATAGAAACATAGAAATTAGGTGCAGGAGTAGGCCATTCGGCCCTTCGAGCCTGCACCGCCATTCAATATGATCATGGCTGATCATCCAACTCAGTATCCCGTACCTGCCTTCTTTCCATACCCTCTGATCCCCTTAGCCACAAGGGCCACATCTAACTCCCTCTTAAATATAGCCAATGAACTGGCCTCAACTACCCTCTGTGGCAGAGAGTTCCAGAGACCCACCACTCTCTGTGTGAAAAAAGTCCTTCTCATCTCAGTCCTCAAGGATTTCCCCCTTATCCTTAAGCTGTGACCCCTTGTCCTGGACCTCCCCAACATCGGGAACAATCTTCCTGCATCTAGCCTGTCCAACCCCTTAAGAATTTTGTAAGTTTCTATAAGATCGCCTCTCAATCTCCTAAATTCTAGAGAGTATAAACCGAGTCTATGCAGTCTTTGTCCATAAGACATCCCAGGAATCAGTCTGGTGAACCTTCTCTGCACTCCCTCTATGGCAATAATGTCCTTCCTCAGATTTGGAGACCAGAACTGTACGCAATACTCCAGGTGTGGCCTCACCAAGACCCTATACAACTGAAGTAGAACCTCCCTGCTCCTATACTCAAATCCTTTTGCTATGAAAGCTAACATACCATTGGCTTTCTTCACTGCCTGCTGTACCTGCATGCCTACTTTCAATGACTGGTGTACCATGACACCCAGGTCGCGCTGCATCTTCCCTTTCCCTAATCGGCCTCCATTTAGATAATAGTCTGTTTTCCTATTTTTGCCACCAAAGTGGATAACCTCACATTTATCCACATTATACTGCATGGCCTGATTAATTGATGAAATGAAACGGCATGGGCCTATGTTACCCTGCTTTTGCATCGATTCCCTACACGCAAGGGGCAATTTACAGAGGCCAACTAACCAACAAACCCGCATGCCTGAAAAGTGGGAGGGAACTGGAGCAGCCGGAGGACACAGAAAGAACGTGCAAACTCCACAAAGAAAGCACCCAAGCTCAGGGCCAAACCTGGGTGTTTGGTGCCATGCGACAGCAGCTCTACCAGCTGTGCCACTGTGCCACTCTCTAAAGTTCCCCCTGAAATGAATTGCATTTTCAAACATTGTTGTGCTTATTAATGATTGTTTTAAATGTTTAAAAGGTAATCATTGAATATAGACTTCAGGTTCCTTGTAATTAATCAACCAACTAGAACAGAAATCTAGAACACTAATAACTAATTCAAATCCTTTTCTTTTTTGTACACTTTGGCCTGCCAGGTATATTCCACAGCATCCAATGAGCTACACATTACAGAGACAAAGCAGCAACCTGATTTTATCTGTTCCTTCTAGGCTACATTCGGCATTTGATACAAACTCCCTTTGTTCCACCCATTATCGTTACCCCAACCTCTCTCCTGCTGTGACTAATCTGTTTCTCTCTTTCCCAGGTCCTTGAACTAAAACATTAACCGTTTCTCTTTCCACAGACGATGCCTGACCTGCTGAGTGTTTCTAATATTTTCTGGTTTTATTTCAGATTTCCAGAATCTGCAGTTTTCCAATCTAATCTAACTGCCCTCGGGAAGATGTGTTTAAGAAATTGATTAAATGCTGTAAAATCGAAGGTAGACAAAAATGCCAGAGAAACTCAGCGGGTGAGGCAGCATCTTTGGATCAAAGGAACAGGTGACATTTCCAGTCGAGACCCTTCCGGTGCTGAGCGACCTTCAGGAAGTATTGAAGACTTTTTCACAAAGGCACTCCCACAATTCTGTTGTATTAGGAATTCCAGAAATTACAGCAGCAATTAAGAGGGAATAGTGACATTTTCATGTCAAGTTAGCCTGCTGCCTGAGGTGGTAGAGGTTGTGGGCTTGGGAGATGCTACTGCACCAGCCTAGCTTTTGCTTTCAGTTTATTATTATCACGTGTACTGAAGCACTGTGAAAATCTATGTTTTGCAGATAAAATGCTGGGGTAATTCAGCGGGACAGGCAGCTGTCTGAAGAAGGGTTTCGACCCGAAACGTCACACATTCCTTCTCTCCAGAGATGCTGCCTATCCCCGCTGAGTTACTCCAGCATTTTGCGTCCATCTTTGATTTAAACCAGCATCTGCAGTTCCTTCCTGCACAATACTATACATAAATACAATCAAATCAAATGTAAATGGTAGGATAACATACAGAGTGCAAAATGTAGTTCTCAGCATTACAGGGCAATAGCGGAGCGCATTCTGTAGATGGTGCACATAACAGCCACCAAACATGGACACAGGCTGTAAAACAAGCATTAAACTGAAGATGGGGGGAGTAGAGAGATAACCCTAGCTCCAACTACAGTCGATGTTATGTGACAATTGCTTCATCCAATACTCTGCCCACTACAACACAATTCAAGTTCCTAGGTGTAAATATCACCAACAATTTGTCCTGGTCCAATCACTTTGATACCAACGACTCTACTTCCTCACAAGGAAAATGAACTTCAACATGTCTTCAATGACTCTTACTGATTTCTGCAGATGTAATGTAGAAAGCATCCTGTTAGGATGCGTCACACATTGACATTGCAAATGCATTGCTCATGACTCCTAGAAACTGAGAGAGTTGTCAACACCGCACTGTCACTCAAACCAGTCTCTCCCTCATCGACTTCATCTATACTTCACAGTGAATAGGGGAAAGCAGCCAACATACTCAAGGATCACTTCCAGCCTGTTCATTCCTTCTCCCGCCAGGCAGAAAATACAACAGCTTGAAAGGTCATGTATCAATATTCAGGAAGAGCTTCTTCCTTGCTGTTATCAGACTCTTCAATGGAACTTCTATATGCTCAGGAGATAATTTTCATCCTCCAATTACCTCCCATCTAACTACTATCTACCTCATTGGAGACCTTCAGACTATCTTTGAAAGGACTTTACTGGCTTTATCATACACTAAATGTCATTCACGTTATTCCTTTATCATGTATCTGTACACTGAATGGCTCAATAGTCATCATGTATTGTCTTTCCGCTGACTGGTCAGCACGTAATAAAAGCTTTTCACTGTACCTCGGTGCACACACGTGACAATAAACTAAACTCAAACCTCGTTGCAGCCTTTGCACTAAAAAAATCTGCACTTTCATTTTAGATCTAACACTATATTCTGCAATCCGTTTTTTTTCTCTTTTGCACTGATGTTCTCAAGTTTAGTATGATTTGCCTGGGTTACAGGCAAAAAATGTTCTTCACTGTACCTCAGCACATGTGATAATAACCAAAGATCCTATAGCGAGCAAGATAGACAACTCGACGAAAAAGACGTAGTACGATCATGGGCAGATTCATGGGTAATTTTCGGCCCCATTTCCGTAACCGGCTTCCGTCTCCGCACCAAAGATCCCGTCATAGCGGAGCAAAGATACTAGTGCAGAGAAGCCGGTTACGGAAACATCTTCGAAAAAATAAAAGTTCTTTGGTAAAAATCTTCTCATCATTTTCAGAATTATAATTTATTAACACAAACTGCTCCCCTGCATCGTTGATTACACTGCGAGTCGGGTCGGGTCGGGTTACTGAAATTGATGAAAAAAAGGCCCACGTTTCGCTCCGTTGCGTACTACACGTCAGTCACTGCATTTAGCAGGAGTGGTCTATCTTGCTCCGCTATAGGATCTTTGATAATAACAACCAATAATAATAAACACGTTACAGTACAAACATGTGGATGATATTTTCTCTCTCCCCACCCAGAAGGAAACAGACCATCTTACCATCACATGTGCCAGCTCGTCTTCCGGCACTGGTTCTAGGTCTGGGACAGTGAAGCATTCTGGCAACGCTGCTCCTTTTGCTAATGCCTCTGCAGCCTTAACAGTGGTGGAGAAACATTCCAACCAGGACCACTCGGCGGAGTTCCAGGTGGAAGAGTCGGGTAGACAACCGGCATGGTGTGGTGGTACGGGTGGGTTACACAAGAGTTGGTCGAGTTGAAGGCCGACAGCTAGCGATGCTAAACATTGCATGTATGGACTATGGATAAGTTGGTCTCCACAGATAACATGAGGCTAAAAACAAAATCAAACCAGTTGTTAGAATAAAGAATGCAATTTTCAATATTTTAAAATTAATGTTGATAGGCAGTAATGGTAGCTTGTCCTGTTCCAATCTTGTTGGTTTCATTACCTTTTCATAGGCATATTGCTCCTGCAACATGATTGGTAACCTTTCAAGAAATGTCCTCATGCACGGCGCCATGTTTAGTCCAATAACTCCTTGTTTCTTCAGTGATGTTCTACACGTTGCTAATACATGGTTACCAGCTATCCATTCATTGGTGCAGTTTACCACCAACACATCCTTGGTCAATCAGAGCAAATAAGTGGTCATTATGATGTGTTTCTCATACAGAATTAGCTAAAATCATTTAGTAAATAATTTAATAAATAATTCAGGAACTATGCCACAAAGTCTATAAAACAGTGTGTAGATCCTGGCTCTGGGGCATATTTTATATAGTTTTTAATTTAGTTTAGAGATACGGCACAGAAACACCGAGTCCGCGCCGACCAGCAATCCCCGCACACTAGCACTATCCCACACACACAAGGAGCAATTTACCATTTTACCGAAGACAATTAAGCTCCAAACCTGTACTTCTTTGCCGTGGGGGAGAAAGCCCACGTGGTCACGGGGAGAACGTACAAACTCCACACATACAGGACTCCTAGTTTGGATTGAAGCTGGGTTTCTGGTGCTGCAAAGGGCCTGGCCCACCAGCATGCAATTGCATGCGTCTAGCACGATCAAACGTGGTCGCTTGAGGCGTACGTGGTCGCTTGAGGCGCGGGGCCCGATTCCACTTTGAACCGCGGAGGCGGGGCTGGTCCCGACATCATACTCACCAATCAGCTGGGCAGTAGGCGGGCCGACTGAATTTGGACGTTGGACGTCGCACAGCGTTGGGCGGTGACGTCATCGTGCAACGCCACGCACTAGGCGTACGCTGTCAAGATGCTGCGTACGCCCTCAATGCGGCTGCGGGCCGATTGGCTGCTGGCGCGTGGAATTTTCGAATAGTGCAGGATTTTCGGAGCCCCGCGCGATGTCGGGACCAGCCGCGCACAACTCCATATGCCTCTGCGGTTTGAATTGGGACCGGCCCCGCGTGGCCGTACGCCTCAAGCGACCACGTTTGGTCGCACTAGACGCATGCAATAGCATGCTGGTGGGACAGGCCCTTAAGGCAGCAACACCACCGCCACGTTTATGCTCTTACTGTTTAACTATTAGAAATCTAACAATCTCCTTTAAATGGGTTCCTTTGTTGTGGACAGTCCAACACCTCCCAAAGTCTTATTCTCACGCTTCTGGAGATTTGAACAAGCTGGGTGCAGAATTTGGCGGAGAGCCGTATTGCTGGAGGTGCCATCTTTTAGACGAGACTGAAGTGATGCTAGATGCTCTCTTACCGATATTTATCAACCAATATTTACTGATCATTCCTCCCTAATGTTACTCTTGTGCAAGTTTACTTTCCCGATTACCAAGGATGTAAAAGTTGATGCACGAACATCAGTTATTTAGCTTTGTATTATGTGGGGGGCACTTTTTAAAACCTCTTTCCTCGACGGAGATGCAATTTTTTCCGTTTCGTATCTCTGTCCGCACTGCGGCTTAACATCGAGGACCTGGCGGCCTCTTGCTGGGGATCGACTTTGGGAGCTCCAACCTTGGAAGCCTGCAGACTTAACATTGTGGAGCTGGCGGTCCTTTGTCAGGGATGGACCTCGGGAGCTCCAACCGCGGGAGCCTGCGAACTTCACATCGTGGAGCTCGCAGTCCCTTGGGTGGGGACTGACTTCGGGAGCTCCAAGTTGCAGGAGCTCCAACTGCCCCGACGCGGCAGCTTCGATCGCCCCGACGCGGCAGCTTCAATCGCCCCGACTGCGGATGGTTCGACTGCCCCGTCAGCCGGGGAATAAGGAGGAAAGAAGATGACTTTATTGCATTCCATCACAGTGAGGAGGCTTTTTTCTGGTATGACTGCATGTAATTCAAATTTCATTGTACCTTAAATGGTACACGTGACAACAAAGGACCATGCACCATGGAGTAAACAAGCTTACAATTTGCAGAACTTCATTTATATTTGAAATATTTATGGTGTATTATTTTACCTATTGAATGTTTGGTATAAAGAGAGTTAAAAGACAGTTCTGAATCGCACATGCATTTAATTTCAATAGGCACTAGGGTTTATCCCCATTAAATTGTGTACATGTGTCATGTCAGGATCATGTCCCATCGGGCAAAAGGTATAGAAGTATGAAAACACACACTACTAGATTTAGGGAGTTTCTTCCCAGCTATTACCAGGCAACTGAATCATCCTACCACAACCAAAGAGCAGTGCTAAACGATCATCTATCTCTTTGATGTCCCTCAGACTATCCTTTACCAGACTTTGCTGGCTTTACCTTGCATTCAACATTATTCCTTTATCATGTATCTATACACTGTCGCTGGATTGCTTGTAATCATGTATTGTCTTTCTGCTGACTGGTTAGCACGCAACAAAAAACTTTTCACTGTACCTCGGTACACGTGACAATAAACTAAACTGAAACTGATTAGACAAAGCTGATTGTAATTGGGTGTTTGCATGCAAACTTTACCAACTAGAAGTTTAACTCAGTTAGGCTGCTATGTCAATAGATCCAAAGGCAGTTCATTCAGTTGACCCTAAATGCAAAGCAATTTTCTCTTGCATAGCTAAGGCATGTCTAATATCCATCATTACCTTTAGTGATGGAGCCATTGACTAATAATTAACACAGTTAAATCATCACACTAGTAAAATCAACTGGGGTTGAGTATAAAGTTTATTCATAGTTTACAAATCCAGCATTGCCTTCCACTCAAGATAGACATACAATGGCAGAGTAACTCAGCAGGACAGGCAGCATCTCTGGAGAGAAGGAATGGGTGACGTTTCCGGTGGAGACCCTTTTTCAGACTCGCCTCAACCAGAAACGTCACCCATTTCTTCTCTGCAGAGATGCTGCTTGTCCCGCTGAGTTACTCCAGCATTTTGTGTCTATCTTTGGTGTAAACCAGCACCTGCAGTTCCTTCCTACACATTGCATTCCACTTTTCTTGAATAGCTTGCTCCAAACAAATAACAGCACAGGAACAGGCCCTTTGGCCCACAATGTCGATGCTGAACATAATGCCAAGTTAAACTAATCTCCTCTGCCACAGCATGATATATAAACAACTTTCACAGAACATTCAAAGATAGATAATCTAATGCCAACCAGATTTCAGATCTTACCTTTGATCTACTGGAGCAAGCCACAACACCAACGTCAGGGATGCAGGCAATGTTCTGAATAGCACCAGATCCTGTTACCACACTCTGCAGCACACTGCCATCCTGTCAGGGACAGAGGAAAAAAAAGAGCTCAACATGAAATTTTAACTGGTAGACAAAAGTGCTGGAGAAACTCAGCTGGTGCATTAGCATCAACAACCTTAAGGGTTTCGACCCGAAACGTTGCCTATTTCCTTTGCTCCATAGATGCTGCTGCACCCGCTGAGTTTCTCCAGTACTTTTGTCTACCTTCGATTTTCCAGCATCTGCAGTTCCTTCTCAAACATGAATTTTTTACGGATGCTCAGTAGCTTGGGCAAGTTCTGCCTTCATTTTAAATGTGCACAACTGCAAATCTGTAGGGAGGCATCAATTTGTGAATAGGTTTAATTATAAGCTCCAAAATTAGTCATAGGATGGAGAGAACTGCGTCACACCAAGTATCCTCAAGTGAACTTCCACAGATAACCAGTTACGGGAAAAGAAGGGATTAGAAGGCTTGTGGAAGCCAAACATACGGAGAATAAAATATAAATTCATTTGAAAAGCCGACCCGAAAAAGCTCACAAAATGTGCAAATGTAAATTATTGGTTCAGATTTATAGTTTTTAAAAAGATAAATTTTATAAAGAGCTTCACAATTCTTTTCTCTGACACTACTCTGGCATTGACACGTTGAGGGGAGAGGAAGTAAAGTTGGAGGAGAGGAGACAGGCAGGGATAGTAGAAAACAAAGTGCTGGTATAGCATGGCAGGTCAGGCAGCATCTATGGAGATCATGAATAGGTGACATTTTGGTCTGGACCCTTCCTCAGACTGAAGTGTCCCTGACACAAACCATCGTTTATCCATTTCCTGCCTGACTTGCTGAGTTATGTCAGCATTTTGACCTCTACGCAAGATTCCAGCAACTGCAGTTCCTCGTGTCTGAGGAGAGATGGCGGTTGGAGGCAAGGGGAGAGAAAATCAATGGAAAGACACTTTCACTCGGAAAAGTCTAGACAGAAAGACTTGCATTTATAAACTATCTTTCGAGAAATCAGGCAGTTACAGCTGATGAGGTAGATTTGAAGCGTGCCATTGTGCAATGTGCACGGGTTGCTTGCAAGGCAGGAATAAGTGACAATGTCCCATTCTCAGTGAGGTTGATTAAGACGTAAATGCTGGTCAGCATTTACTCTACTCTTCTTCAAAATAATACCAGTGGAACTTTTCCATTGATTGTTCAAAGTCTCATCTGAAACGTTGGCGCCTCCAACACTGCGTACCACACTGAACTGGCAGCCAAGACCTTTGTTCTAAAATCTCTGGACCAAACATCTGATCCAAAGGCAAGAGTGAAACCAACTGAGTCATGGCAGAAGTGTCCTCAGTGGACATCTAATTACCAAAATAAGTACATTTTATGAGAAGAACATGTTTATAAAAGATAACAATAAGTGTAATTTCAGAGCATGAATTAACACTTATTTCGAAATCAAGTTTCTCTTTGCACAAGGAGGAGATATAGATATATAAAATATATACTGGGTGCATTAACACAAGAGTCTAATCCCTTACCCTAAGTGACCAAATGTTCATCAGCCCACCAAGTCCTCCCGACACCAAGACCAGCCCATCAGAGTTGAAGCAAACACTTCTCACTGGAGTGAGGTGCCCTTTCAGTTGGTAGACGCACGTTGCCTCCTCAGCTTTCTTATATCCACTCTTCAAATTCCATTGCAACAAAGCATTAAAGAGAAATAGTCAATATTAAATAGTTAAACAAAACATGAAGTTAACTGCACTGAAAAATGACAGTGATGTACTCAAAAGCGGTATAGTCACCGTGTAATTATTGTGCTTGAAAGATAAAAAGCCCTGTCCCACGGTACAAGTTCATTCCAAGAGCTCTCCCGAGTTTGCCCCGATTCGAACTCAGAGATTTACGGTAAAGGCCACTCGTCGGTACTCGGGGCTCTCGTGGACATTTTTCAACGTGTCTGCCCGTGCTTACCTGCCGTTAGTGAGTCTTCCCGTGCTTACCTACCGTTAGCAGCACGTCCCCGAGCTCTGACGTACCCGCTACGTTTATTCTCCATGTTTACCATGAGTTTGATTTTTTTTAGCTCGGGAGAGCTCTTGAATGAACTCGCACCGTGGGCCAGGGCTAATACCAAGAATCAATTTGGTCATAGTACATCAAACAATAATAAACACTGACCTTTCTGTCCTAGGCCTCCATTGTCAGAGTGAGGCCAAACGTACATTGGAGGGACAGCATCTCATATTGCGCTAGGGCAGCTCACAACCCAGCGCTATGGCATTGATTTCTCTAATTTCAAGTAACCCTTGCATCCCCACCCTCTCTCCATCCCTCCCCCACCCAAGTCGTACCAGCTTCAAAGTTGTCTTGTTGAGTCTCATTGTCTATATTCATTTTCACCTATGCCACAGCTAACAATGGCCTGTTTCCTTGATCATCATTATTGTTTGCATATCTTTCATTCATTTGTTCTTTTTCTCTCCACATCACCGTCTGTCTATATTTCTCGTTTCCCTTTCAGTCAGAAGAAGGGTCTCGACCCAAAATATCACCTATTCCTTTTCTCCAGAGATGCTGTCTGAACCACTGAGTTACTCCAGCTTTTTGTGTCAATATTTGGTTTAAACCAGCATCTGCAGCTCCTTCCTGCACAATAGTAAAATATTTATACATTTCTGAGATAAAGAACCGCTTTTTTTAAACCTCAAATGAATTATTGAGTGGATGGATGGCGGGGGAAGTTTTTTTTAAGAATGTAGAAGAAAGAAACTGCAGATGGCGATTTACACAAAAGGACACAAAGTGCTGGAGTAACTCAGCAGGTCAGGCAACATCTGTGGAAGATATGGATAGTTGACGTTTCTGGCCGAGACCATTCTTCAGACTTTTTTTTCTAATAATAATATCTTTTATTGTCATTACACACAAGTGCAACGAGATTCGGTTTGCAACTTCCATCCGATGTCACAACTTAATCGACAAACACATTTTAGGTTTAGATACCCCGAGAACAAGGTTTGTGAAACGAACATTAGACCAGTAAAGTCAAACGTTTCTAGGAATCCCTAGTTTCTTGGGATACAGCATAGAAACCGGCGTTTCAGCTGACCGGGTCCAGGCTGACCATCGAGCACCCGTTCACGCTAGTTCTGGTATCTCACTTTATCATCCACTCCTGACACATGAGGGGCGGGAAAATTACAAAGGCCAATTAACCCACAAACTTGTAAATCTTTAGGATGTGAGCAATCTTTAGGAAGAGATCAGAAGAATTGGAGAAAACTCATGTGGTTACTGGGACAACTTGTTAACTCCACAGACAGCAACCGAGATCAGTTGGAAACTCATTTCATACAGTGGAAATGAAGCCCTTAATACTTTAATTTGAAGGGCTCATCAATATGCTTTCAATTTTACAGAGATTATATAGTAAGTGCGGGGTTGGGGGGGGGTAGTGAGTGGATGGTGAAAGATTTAAAGTCACAAGAGGGTAAAGCTTTCCTTTTAGCACTTGCAAGAATTGGAATGTGATTAAACTGAAAGGTATAAACTTCTAAATATCCTTTCAGACTCCCAACAACATTAACCCTTCACTGGCAGGGCAAATTGGATGAATGAAATGGCAGGAAGAATTCACCTTCATTTGGCTCTTTGGTCCTGGCTCCCACCATTCTTCAGAGCTGCTGGAAGCGGACAGTGATATTTTGGAAACATCCTGGGGAACAGTCCAGACACACACCAAACCATTCTGACAACCACTAGGGAGAGAGAGAGAAAAAGGTTGTTCATACAGCTGGCCCACCCATGTCACTCTATCACATTCATTGGAGATCAAGCCACTTCGCAGGGCTTTTTTGCGCAACGCTATGACCTTCCAGATCATCCCTTTTGGATTTGGCTGGTATGTCCATGCGAACAGCCCCGTCGAGCAACGAGAAGGGGTGGAATGGGGCGCAATAGTTGCCTCTTCTTGATGATCCCGGTGGATCGCAGCTTCAGGGGGAGTCCGCCAAGCCACTCCCTCACATCCAAACTAAAACGGGCAAACTGCAGCCCGCAGGAGGAAGCTGCCGAGCCAGCCTCCAACTTGTTGGACCAGATGCACCCACCGGCCTTGGAGGGGGAAGCCGCCATGCCGTCCCCTACGCGTCCTCCAAAGACCAGAAGGATGGAGACAGTGATGATGGACGTGATGGTTGAGGAGCAAGGCCGGTAGGAGAGGAGAGGGAACCGGGGTCTGGCCTACCACGCCCTCCCCGGTCGGCATACCCAGGGAACAAAGGTGGACACACAGCAAGGAGACGGACGTGGCATCCTTGGAAGGAGATGGCTGAAGATCTGCGATAGCCTGGGACTTGCCTGGAATAGGCACCGCTCATAAGATGTAGAACGAGGACTTTGAACATGGCGCCTCTTGCATGCGGGCTCAGTAGACTATTTCTGTACATTTGCGATACAGGAATAAGGTAATACTCTGCTGGACTGTTTGTATGAAAATTAATTTCATTGTGTTAGCACCACGTTTGTGACAATAAAAGTATCACTGAACCATTGAGATGATTCATCTCATTCAGGCAAAAATTTAAAAGATCCTTGATCAAAAATTACGAAGTACATGCAGTTATTAAGTCAGGCAGTTAGGGCAGCAAATTAATATTTACTGATATTATTAATGCCAGCTGCAAAAAAATAAATAAAACTTTAATGATAATGAGACATGGGCCACCCAATTATCATTCCTATTCCTCGTCAGTACAAGGCGTGTGCTGATAGCACCCACATTATGAAGGTCCCATCCACGATGCTACTGGAAATGCCACAGCTCTCCCTCAGCAAGGAGTTCCAAAAGGTCCATTAATAAGGGAAGCAAAAATAATCTTAAACACCCTGGAGGAACTCAGCGGGTGAGGCACCAACTATGGAGAAAAGGAATAGGCGATGTTTCGGGTCGAGGCCCTTCTCTTCAGTTTGAAGATGGGTCTCGATCCGAAAGGTCGCCTATTCCTTTGCTCCATAGATGCTGCCTCACCCGCTGAGCTCCTCCAGCATTTTTGTCTACCTTCGATTTTTCCAACATCTGCAGTTCTTTATTAAACTTAAACACAGACAAGGCATCTAATGATGTGTCGGAATGTAATAATCATTTTGATTGTTATGGACATATAAACAGGTGATCAGTATGTCTGCGTTATGCCCTAGTTCAAATTTTAGCACCAATAAATGCTAATGATGTTTGAACGGATGTGTCAGAATAACTACAAAAAGCCCTGGGCACTTGTGACCCATTAACATTAAACACCATGCTTCTATTCTCCATGTCTTGGGCTAGTTGTTTGACCCTACTTGGCTTTGTATCTGTATCTTACAGACTCCCTGGTTTACTCGTGTCATTGATGACCTAAGAGATTACCAATATCCAAGAAATTACTTTGATTTACTGAGGTCATTTGCGCATCATCTATTAATCTCTAACCTTTTTTCCAGTTAAAATCAAACTGCTGCAGGGGACATTGTTGTAAAAATCAAAGGATTCAGATCACTCGTGCAGGAAGGAACTGCACATGCTGGTTTAATCCAATGATAGACACAAAAAGCTGGAATTGCTCAGTGGGACAGGTAGCATCTCTGGAGCGAAGGAATGAGTGATGTTTCGGATCGAGACCCTTTTTCTCCAGTCTGAAGAAGAGTCTCGACCCACAACACCACCCATTCCTTCTTTCCAGAGATGCTGCCTCTTCTACTCCAGCTTTTTGTGTCTATCATCGATTCAGATCGCTCTCTCTAAAAGGCTGAGAACAATCAGAGTAGTGTTTATGTTTCTGATTCTCAGTATCTGTTGTAATTTGCATAATATTTCATGAAACGTATTTACCTACTGCTCTCTTGCTGCTTGGCCATTTCATTTAACCCTCTAAATGAACCGAATCCTCCACTTGCAGTTCCAATGTTTAGTATTACACTGTCAGCATCATGTCATGTATGCAAACTAAAGTTGGTTTGAAAGATTATTTAAAGGAAGCCCTGTCATTAATATTACGTAATAATAAAAACAACGAAACATGACGTAATTAGGTAAATAATTAATTCCACCGCGATACTCTTACTAATATCCAAAATAATGTTCTCAGCATCAATTTCTGACTGACATTTAATCAGTAAAGAAACTGTGTTCAGGAACAGTAAAAGCTTTGAAAGTGGAAACCTTTGTACCCACCTGGCCAACATGAGCCGCAACTTGCATCCCTTGCCCAGATGACTGCACCAAGTGACGTTATTCACCAACGCTGGATGACACAGCTTGTATAGACAATTCCAGCTGTCACCCGCAAAGCTCCACAGTTTGACGGTGGTTTCTTTGGCACAGCTCATAAGCAACTGTCCTAACGGGTCCCACTTTATACAAGCAATACTTTCCTAGTGTGGAGAGGATACAACTGATTACATTCTATTATTTTCAGAGAATTTACAAATCTACTAAAATTTTCAAATGAAATAGTCTGCAAATCTATGCCAACATTGTAACTATCTTGCTGTTGACACTACAGATTTTTGCACAATAGCCTTATATGATAATAAATATGCACAGATATTAAGAAACCAGCAACAACCTATCTGGCTCCTTCACATAAAAGAGATGGTGGTAAAGAGATGGGATAGCCCTGGTATTAAAGATAGAATACACTCCAAAAACGTACAGGTTTGTAGGGTCATTGGCGTCGGTAAAATTTTAAATGTTCCCTAGTGTGTAGGGTAGTGTTAATGTACGGGGTGATCACTGGTTGGCGCAGACTCAGTGGGCCAAAGGGCCTGTTTCCTATGCCGCATCTCTAAATCAGTTTGGGTGGGACGAACAAATAGCAAGGGGCGGAAAACATTGGTAGTTCCTCAAATGTTGGTAAAGTGGAGCACAGTAACAGGGTTAAGATAACCATTGGGAACTTGACGTATGAAGTAGACAAATCAAGTTAGCAACAGAAGTGGAGGCCAAATTTGTGGAGTGAATTAGAGAGATTTTCAAAATGAGACCCATGAGAAAGCAGTGAGGGCAGAAGCAGGCTTCTGCGATGTATGGGAACAGCTCAGTGTCAGATCTGTAGATGTTTCACCTACCTTGTGTGCATCTATCATAACAACTGTTCCCTTCTCCAGAGGTTCCTTGGTGCCAATCAGCAGTTTCCCATCTGCGTATCCCACCGCAAATGGCTTGTCCTCACTATACCACGCGATGGCCATGACAGCAACTGCAGACAGCAAACAGCAATTGTAAGAACACCCCGAAACCTAAACCGGTAATCGTCGACCAATACCAACTCCTATCTTCATTATAATCATTTCTGAAATGCAAAGCACCAAATCTAGAACTATGTGCAAGGAAAAAACAGGTACAATTAATCATAAATGAGACCAATGCATTTTTACGAGCATTTACTTAAAGTTCAACTTAGCACATTGTGGCCTGCATTCAGTAACTTGTACACCCAGGAATGAAGGAGACTACAGAACATGGCATTCACTACCCTGTCCCATCACAGGTACTGACCTCCACATCATCAGAGGGTTCTATAGGAGGTGCTGCTTCAAACAAGATCCAGAGGTTTACGAGAATGTTCCTGGGGATGATTGGGTTAACATATGATGAGTGTTTGATGGCTCTGGGCCTGTAGTTGCCGGTATAGAAGGTTGAGGGATGGAGGGGGGGTTCTCATTGAATCTTACCATATAATGAAAGATCCAGAAAGGGCAGGGTCAGAAGCAGAGTTTGGGTAACAATTACAAACTGGCAAAGAAAGACAAATCCCAGGAAGGGCACTTACCATCCTTCCTGTAGCAGTGTTCGAGCTCGACCCGGTGCATGGTACAGGAGTCTACCACCTCAATCAGCCCCAGACTTCCATCCATTCGCCCCACAAGTAGAACTTCTAAAGTGTCACCTGCCCAGCTTGCTACGGGACCTTCTTCAGGCCAAGCAAGAGCAGAAACCCAGTGTGGCTGGACGTCCAAAAGCCCCTTGCCTCCTGCAGAAGAAGAATTGATGGCTAACTACATAGAGTTTCCAAAGAAAACAGATGGAGGTTTATGGTGCTCCACTTTAGTTGCACAGTTGGCAAATACATGTGGTACAATTCAAAGCTTTTTAAATGCAGCTTTAAAGGGTATAAAATAGGTCACGAGTCATACCAGTGATTTGCCAGATGTTGACCACCTTCTCCAATGCCGCTGCAATGTATTTTCCGCTAATGCTCCAGCAAACAAGGGACAAATTCGGATCACAAGGTGATCCCAGGGAGCCCAGGTCTTCTGCACTAACTTCTCTATTTAAAGACAAAGCAAGTTTCACCATTACTTGTGTAGCCACAATGCATTTTACTTGTGTTTACTGCAAATAACTCACGGTAGTAAAACGGATGGGAATGATTGTGCATGAGTAATTATCCCGAGGCACATTCAAATTTCACCGCCCAAACAGGATTGACTCAAACGCCTCTCCGAATCACTACAATTATCAAAGGAAAGAAGGCATACACCCACCAAGTCCAGGCGATTTTTAATTGCTCTCTGAAGTGCCACTCACATTATTCACTTGTATCTATACCTAACTAAAATTAAAATTGACAGACAACGATCTGATATGTCAGGCAATGATGCCGGCAGTCGCCAAAATAAAATCACCAAGTGGGATAGGTCCTTAACTCTCTGTGTAGGAAGGAACTGCAGATGCTGGTTTAAACCGAAGATAAACACAGGCGCTTCCGAAGAAAGGTCTCGACCCGAAATGTCACCCATTCCTTCTCTCCAGAGATGCTGCCTGTCCCACTGAGTTACTCCAGCTTTTTATGTCTATCACTTACTCTTTGTTGGCTGCTCTCTGTCGCCTGTTTGGGTTTTGCCTGCACCTTTCACCTCCAGACCCATTACAGCAATAGTCTAATTACTGACAGGAGAATCTAAATCCAGACCAGTGTGTCTTTGACATCAAGGCACCATGACTCATCAAGGAATCAAATTGAAGTCAGTGGAAATGCTCCACTGGTCAATGTCATAAAAGCCCACAGGCTGTAGCTGCCGGGGGTCAATAATATTGGGCCAAACTCATTAAAGCAGGAACATAAGAGCAATGTACCACAGATACTAGAAATCTGAACCAGAAACAGAACATGCTAGAAGCACTCAGCAAAGTGTATTGGCAGTAAATGAGATGTCACTCCCACATCCTGTATTTAAATACGTGAAAAGCTACTTACGATTTGTTGAAAATACAGGTTTGCTGTAAAGTGTAATGATTTTTAGTGACGCTCCACACTCTAACAGTTCCATCATTGGCACTAGTTGCAAGGAGACCTTTTTTATTGCACCATTCACAAGTAATTACCTTTAAAGGAATGAGAGAAAATTACCGTTGGAAACTCATTTACATCAATGCAATTAGAACAACCAGGCCTAATGCATTTATAACATTGTGATCGATAGCACACCCTATAAATGTTAACACTGCTAAATCGCTCTCTCACACGGACACAGACTGGTCTTCACTTTTCCCTTCTAATCTATCCATTTAAAGTCTAGCCATTTGAAGAACTTTATTGTCTCAAAAGAATATGGGAGCTTAATCTACAACTGTAAAAGTATAGTAATAGCTGGAGGCACATTGGTGCAGCTATAGAGTTACTGTGTCACAGCACCAGAGACCTGGGTTTGATCCCGACTACGGTGCTGTCTGCATGGAGTGTGTGTACATTCTCCGTGACTATGTGGTTTCCCCGGGTACTCCAGTTTCCTCCCACACTCCAATGACGTATCGGTGTGTAGATCAATTGGTTTCGGCAAAGTTGTTAATTGTCTCTTGTGCATGGGATAGTGTTTGTGTGCGGGGATCACTGGTCAGCGCGGAGTCTCGGACTATTTGGCCCGAGGGCCTGTTTTCGCGTTGTATCTCTAAACTAAATGAATATAAACATTTGATCTTCGAGTTACAAAAGCAAGTTTCTTACCCTGGGTACACAAAATGCTGCAGAAACTCAGTGGGTGCAGCAGCATCTATGGAGCAAAGGAGATAGGCAACATTTTGGGCCAAAACCTTTCTTCAGACATCAGACCCTTCTTCAGGTTTCGGCCAGAAACGTTGCCTATCTCCTTCGCTCCATAGATGCTGCTGCACCTGCTGAGTTTCTCCAGCATTTTGTGTACTCTCGATTTTCTAGCATTTGCAGTTCCTTCTTTAACAAGTTTCTTACCCTATTCTGATGTGCTTCCAGCTTGATGAATGGACATTTGCGAAGGTCCCCCGACATGTCAGCAAAAGTCTGCGGTTTGCTTTGGTTATCACGGTCGTGTGCTGCCAGGGTGCGGACGAGCTGCTGAGCAACCCACTGTCTGTGCTGGGAAGATAGTCTAGAGGAGAGGCAGCAAGCTGCTAAGGCATTAGCCAGTTCCAGAGGGCCTACAGCAGAAGGATCATAGGAAGGATGGGCATACAAATGGGCAATAAAACCTGCTTAAACAAAACAGTGAGACAATACCCAGTGAATGATGGTCAAGAAAGCAGCAATGATGATATTGCAATTATCTAAAGCGACATCATTAATTAATCAAAATGCCTTAATAAAAATATACAAAGCATGAACATTTCAAAATGGATATATTTTTATTTTCAAGTCTTTAGGAGCAAGAAATATAACACCTCTAGTAAAATATAATACAGTTATAATGACGTATGACTCACTGGTCATTGTCTCAATTTGACGACTGCATGGCAGGAAAACTGATGCTGTCAAATTTATTACAGATGCTAAATGCACACATCAAATCCAATTATTACCTCAAAATAATTATACAAAACTTTGAGGCAAAACTTTGTTAGTACAGTGCGCACCTCATTTACCTTCAGAGAACGACCAAAGAGACAAGACGTACCTCTTTTCTCCATCTCTGCCTTGTCGTAGGTTGGTCTCAGCCGTGCACCCTTGTCAGCGAGCAGTGCCACCAATGCTTGAGTCACAACAAAGTTGGGCGAGGTCACAAGCTTATTTTCCTCAGCAATGCCTCGAAGGAAACTGGGGAGAAACTTTCTCTGAATGGGATCATCTATGGTTGTGAGATTCATGCCCGTCGCTGCCGAGATCAAGTTCTGGAAAGGTTGAGACATAAAATATTGGACAATGTTTTTACACTTTTAGCGATACAGCACTGAAACAGGCCGCTGAGTCCACGCCGAACAGCACTCACACTTTTCCCAATTCCATCCTTTTTAAATGAAGCTTTCAAAAAAGTCCCATATTGAGATAAGCACATTAATACAAACGTTACTGCCAAGTAAACAACGAAAATAAATAAAAAAATTGAGTAAAATGTTCATGTCAAGCTTAGAACTGATACAAGACATTGCAGTTATGAGTTTTATTGGTAGACATCACTTTCGTTGGATTAAAATAATACTTTAATATGACATTAACCAATCGCAAAAGAGTTCTAACCACGCATGACAATTTTAAAATACACTTCTCCAAATGTGAAACATTAATTTGTAACATAAGCAAACACATAATGCACAGTAGATACAAAATGTAACTCAGTGGGACAGGCAGCATCTGTGGAGAGAAGGACAGGCAGCATCCGTGGAGAGAAGGACAGGCAGCATCCGTGGAGAGAAGGACAGGCAGCATCTCTGGAGAGGAGGACAGGCAGCATCCGTGGAGAGAAGGACTGGCAGCATCCGTGGAGAGAAGGACAGGCAGCATCTCTGGAGAGAAGGACAGGCAGCATCCGTGGAGAGAAGGACAGGCAGCATCCATGGAGAGAAGGACAGGCAGCATCTCTGGAGAGAAGGACAGGCAGCATCCGTGGAGAGAAGGACAGGCAGCATCCGTGGAGAGAAGGACTGGCAGCATCTGTGGAGAGAAGGACTGGCAGCATCCGTGGAGAGAAGGACAGGCAGCATCCGTGGAGAGAAGGACAGGCAGCATCTCTGGAGAGAAGGACATAATGCAGTGCCGTACGGACATAGAGGACGGGTGAATGGAGATGACTGATGAATTATGCGGCGCCGGCCAAAGCTGGAGGTCAAATGCAGGCGCCTCTGACCAACGCTGGTTCACCATCAGACCCAACCACAGAGCACTGCCCTGCTGAAGAGAAGTCCACGTGTGTTTTGCAGCCTCCCTGTGCTTTATACCAGGAAAGACGGGTACAATAACAACTCTGAACACAGCTACTGACCCAATGGAAAGGATTTGTGCAGATCGAGTTATTTAATATTATTTTAGTGTTCTCTTTGGCTGCATTTTAACAGCTTCTTAATTAAATATGTATTTGTTAACTGTTAATTATTTAACTCTTCAAATAATTTTTGAATATATCTATCAGATACATTTAAGAATGGTTGAAATGCCTTGAAAAGCTAGCTTTGGCAAGAGGGGATAAGCTTTGGGATACGCTGCTGAGACGACTCAATAGTCTGGAGTCTGCCTCGCCTCTGATCAGCTTGTCCTACCCTCCACATCTGGACAAGTACTGGCACGGGGACCATGGGCCACAGGCTAGATCCAGAACAACCTAGTCCAACCAGTCTGTGGCAATGAATGTCGGACAGAGGCGGACTGATGGATTTACAGACTGGCTGATCCTTTCAATGGACACGTGTGAACGCAGTCCACTGCCTGACAAAAAGGCTGGTTAAAAAAAAATCAACGCAATTGCAAGAAACCAAGTGGCTTGCCGGCATGGTTGTCAACATTTTAATGCCTCTTAACTGTAAAGCGCACTTGGATGTCCTGGTTAGTTTAGAGATACAGCGCAGAAATAGGCCCTTCGGCCCACCATGTATGTGCCGACCAGCGATCTCCATACACTAGCACTATCCTACACACTAGGGACAATTTACGATCTTTACCGAAAAAGCCAGTTAACCTACAAACCTGTACATCTTTGGAGTGCGAGAGGAAACTGGAGAACCCAAGGCAAACACAAGCGGTCAAGGGGAGAACATACAAACTCCATACAGACAGCACCCATAGTCAAGATCGAACCCGGTTCCCTGGCGCTCAAAGGCAGCAACTCTACCGCTGCACCACTGTGCTGTGTGCTGAAGCATGTGATGCAAATGCAAATCTTTGCTGCATCAGCCTAACCCAACAACAATTATGCAGTTAGAAAAAAAGTTACCTGTGTGCAGAGCTGAACAAGCAACTTGGCCGCACTTGGACTGTTGGAAGCTAAGCAGCCAACTGCAGTGCTCAAGTAGGCCAGGCAGGAGATTGGCTTGTTGACTTTGCTGTGAGCTCCACGCGGGCGTTCTGAAAGGCTGCTGGTCCCTGGACTCGGGGTGAGACCTGCTCGGCCCGCTGCAGCCAGACACATCAATCGAACCAGGGTCTTGATATCAGTTAATCCCAAGGACTCCAGACCTGCTGCCAGACTGCAACTAGAGCCGCTGCAACAATGAAGGGGGGGGGGAGGAAATACACCATCAAGAAGCCAGTTACATTTCTGGAGAACAGAAGCATTCACCTTTACCACTATCAACATAAGCTATTGTGTGAGAGACTCAACATGTGAAAGCTCGTAGAATTGGCTGGATGCAGAGGCTTCCGACTGCTGATATTTACTGTGTGATGTGCAAGATACCTGTAGTATAAAAGGGTGCCAGCCTCTACCTGTGGATACAGAGGTAATTTTAGAGGAAGTGCACAGCAAATGTGTTGTGGAATTGTGTAGGGAGGAACTGCAGATGCTGGTTTACAACAAATAGACACAAAGTGCAGGATTAACTCAGTGGGACAGGATTACAGATGCTGGTTTACACCGAAGAGAGAACTCCCCGTGTCCCGTTGAGTTATTCCAGCATTTTACGTCCATCTTGTGTTGTGGAATAGACTGTCTGTGAGAGGGGTCAGTGACGAAGTGATGGGTGGGCGCTGTGGACTACCAGGGATAAAATATTACATAAAGAACCTACCTCGAGGAAGATAAGTGCTCCATTTTAAGAACCCCTTAAATTAAGAAACTTGTAGGCATACAAGGGTTATACCTGCTCTTGGACACGTGGTAAAAGATTGTGCAAGGGAAATTAATTAAATACTACCACTGAACCTACTCAAACAATCGTGGAACCAGAGTAAGCATGTCACACTGCCTTGCATGAGCACCAAGTACTTGATCGCACTGTGCACTCGGATTCCACTAACAAATCACTCATGTACTGCTTAAAGATGCTCTTATAAGTAAAACAACATTCCCACGATTACCTAAAAAGTCTTAATACAAAAGGAAGATGTTGTACACTTATTTGATGGCGAAGAAAGCAACTTGCTAAAAGTAAAAATGTACATACATGGCTGACTATGCCTAGTAAAATCATTCAAAAAGAAGATTTGATGACAAAGGAGGGTGCAAATCATATTGCAACCTACTAGTCACATCTGCAATATACATGAATGATTATAAAAATGACATGTATTTGTTAGGAACTCAGAACTATTTTAAATGTGTGTTAAATTGGTTTGTGTTCTCAGTTATTCATTAAAGAAAGTCCAAGTGTCAGCCTAAAAATGACTGAGATACAAGTTGAATAGATAGTTGACTGCTTATGTTGCACACGAATATGGTTAGGCTGTTCCCTTGTAACAGGCAGCAAAATAACATTCAGTATGAAGGCAGGTCAAATTGCTTGATGATGGGAGAGGTCTCCCAAGTGCCGTAAACTGAAAGCAGAACAACCACGACAGCTCATTCTCAGCCAATTTATAGTCCATATGTTATTCACCACTTGGATGGATGAAAAGAATACCTCAGCAACAGTGTACTGCATCGTGAGAAACAAATTACACTGCTGAGACATTTGCAGAAATGTGGAATTGGAGAGGAATAAGGAAATGCAGTAGGTTAGGCAGCAGTTTGTCCACCCCTCTGCATCATGGATGCTACCAGACCCACTGAATTTCTCCAGCAGTTGTTCTTCGCTGTAGCTTACGGCAACTTCAGTCTCTTGGGACTCACTCTATCTGAAAGCTTATCAGATCATCATCTCATTTTGAGTCGGGAATTTCTTGAATCTGTGAACCCATGAAATTAATGCTAGTTTTCTATCATCCTGACAATTATGAAGACACACTGGGTTCAAAATGATAAAAAATAAATAGGTAATTTTTAGAATGCATATTTCCCCATTGCAAATGGCTTGGAGTCCTTTGTTCATGAGTCAACTGAGCTCCTAGACACATCATTAAGCAGGAATTGTGTGATGTGAGAATTTTTACATCAAAATGTTAAAGCGATAATATATGTGGGATTTATTCAAAGCAGGCTCAAATATAATTATTTTGATTAATTTTTCATGCTCCCGATAAACACAGAAACAAAGAAAAGTTCTGCTTTGTAGAAAGAAAAATTGCCAGTTACCAACGAACATGCATTGTACCCTTTAATTGAAATTAAACTACAACAAATCTCATGTTTCTCTTTGACAAGACTTATTTTTATCATAAGCACGTCCGGTTGAGATTTTCTACAGCAATTAAGATTTCAATTTTAAAGTTATAGAATATTGGCAAAGAACTGAATCAGTTCAGCAGACAAAAAAAGCTGGAGAAACTCAGCGGGTGAGGCAGCATCTATGGAGCGAAGGAATAGGCGATGTTTCGCGTCCGAAACCTTCGCTCCATAGATGCTGCCCAGGCACGTGCCGTGAGTAATTACTCAGGGTAGGCACACAGTCCGCTTTAAACCGCGCATGCGCAGATTGTTCTCCCCGTTAAATAAATAAATAAATAAAAACAGTGACATTTCAATTTGCCCAAGGCTTCCTAGTCCAATTGGGGGACAGTTCCTTTCACAGCGTGTGGAGAGTCTGTGCCAGGGGTAAAGTTGTGGGGAGGGCACGAGTGTTGAGAAGGAGGGTGTCGGGGATACTGCCAGCGCTGGAAAGGACACAGAGAACATTTACGAGGAAGGTGCCAGGACTAGAGGGTCTGAGCGATATATAGAGGTTGTAGGCTGGACATGTGAGGAGCAATGGTGAAAATCGCAAGGAAGTACTTATCACAAAGTACTGGAATCTTCACTCCCTCACCGCTGCCGCAGCTCTCCAGGTGCGAAGCCACGCACTGTAGCTGGGGATAGAAGCAGCTCGGGGAGCGGCCACCGGGACCCGACAGCTGAACTGGCCGCCACTTCAGCGCCTTCTGCCGGCCCGCTCACCTTTGGCAGTGCTCTCCGTCAGAACACCTGTCACCTGCCGTTCGCCAACTTCGCTCATGTCAGCGACTTCCTGCAAATCCTTAAATTCCCACAGCCGAGTAACCTCAATCGCGCTGTCAGAATTTAAGGACATGAGTGAGGCCAGCGAGCGGCAGGAGAGAGGTTTTTAGACGGAGAGCTGCCAGAGGTGGGCGGTTGGTTCTGGAGCTAAGGTGGCGGCTGGTTCCGCTGTCCGGCCCGGCGGCCGCTCGAGCTACTTCTCTCTCCCCCCCCCTGGCCTCAGAGCAGTGTCATTGCACGCCCCCTTGCAAGGAACGTCGCAAGTGGATGCCCCCGGCCCCTCATTCATAACATTCATGCCCTCCCCGCAACGTTACCCCGGGCCAGACTCCCCAAACGCTATGAAAGGAGCTCTCCCCCCCCCCCCCCCCGGCAAATACGGTATTAAAAAAAAAAAAATCACAAAATGTACTTACCACATCATTGGGACACGACAAACCATGGTTGAAAACCCCGCCAATAAACTTGCGCTGCGCATGCGCAGTAGACTGATGCGCATGCGCAGTGCTACAAAGGCAGGATTTCAGCTGCCTTCAGCCCCGATTAAAATTGACGGCTTCAGGCAGCGCTGACGGCACGGGGGCTGCACAGAGCTTCCCGTGTCACAAGCGCTGCGAGTGAAAGGCACGGGGAATTATGCCTACCTAAGAGATCAGTCTCTTACATAGGCATAATTCTCCCATGCCTTTACTATTTATATTTAATAATTGCCATTTCATAATTTTAGTCAGGGTAGGCAATGCCTACCTTGCCTACCCTGACGGCACGTGCCTGATGCTGCCTCACCCGCTGAGTTTCTCCGGCTTTCTTTGTCTACCTTTGATTTTTCCAGCATCTGCAGTTCTTTCTTAAACAAATCAGTTCAGCAGTTAAGTAATCCATCAATGGCCATTTATTTATAGAAATCATCCATATGAAATGCCTTTTGAGGTACTTCACTGCATGCCAAATTCCAAGTGAGATTTGAAATGATACAACTGCTCACACTTATTTGAGCGATGTTATGAGCCAATTTGTCTGATTTTTGAACATTTACAATTTTTGAGACTTCCATGATGATTTGATACATTTGTTTAATTGATGGAAGAATCTTAAGCAGTTTTCTCACTGAGCAAGTGTTTTTGTAAATAACAGTGTTTCTGTACATAGGATGTTGTCGTCCAACACTAGAATGGTTTTAGGGGAATGTTTAATAGAGATGTGTGATGCAAGATTTATTTTTACACAGAGTGCGGTGGGGCTTGGAATGCATGCCAGGGGTGGTGGTGCAGGCAGGTGTCATAGTGGTGTTTCAGAGGTTAATAGATAGGCGCATGGACGTGCAGGGAATATTATGGATCATGTACAGACAAATTAATCAGTTTAGCTGATCATGTTCAACACAAACATTGTGGGCCCATTCCTTGCTGCATTGTTCTGTGCTCCATAGTTGGGCAATATGCTGGGGCAGTGAAAATAGGATGCCTTACACCCTTTCACACTGTAGTCAAGGAGTTGCACTGACACATTGCCCAACATAAGCATCCTCTTGTGCATGACAAAAGCACCACAATGTCAAGTCTTTGGAGACTCTTGCAAGGCAGATACCATAACCTATGAAAATACAAATTTGTAAATTATGCCGGGCACAATCATGGATTAAGAAGAACTATTTTTGTATTCCAAAAAGGATTTCAAACAGTTGATATAAAAATGTTATTGCATAGAATTTATTTCTGCTGGGATAAATGTGAAATCTTGCATTCGATCACATTGCATTCAGTTCCAGTGACTCATATTATATATGTGAAGAATACAGAAGCACTGAAGCATTTCAAGCAGTTGACAGCATAAGATCATAAGTGATAGGGGTAGAATTAGGCCATTTGGCCCATCGTCTCCGCCATTCAATCATGACTGATCTATTTCTGCTTCCTAACCCCATTCTCCTGCCTTCTCCCCATAACCTCTGACACCCGTACTAATCAAGAATTTATCTCCATCTTAAATATATCCTCCACATCCTTCTGTGGCAAAGAATTCCACAGATTCACCACCCTCTGACAAAAGTGTTATTGAAAAGCCGAAAAAAAAAACTAATGACTTGAAGATCCAGGACTTCCACATATCATTCTAGGACTAAGCAACACTTTGGTACAAAGGTGGATGCTCTCACCTGACGGAGAGTAATGAGAGAGCTCTCATCACCATGGTCCTGGCGAGGAGAACCTGTGCTGCTGCCGTCACTCTCCTCAGGGCCATGACCCGGTCGTGCGGGTTGAGCAGGGCAGCGGCCTGTTCTCCAAGCGTTACCCGACCCGATGAATATTTATCTACCGACCCAAGGCAACCTTAAACAGAGAACATGAAAATTATCTTACATTGTGAGAAAAGTAGGAGAAATGGAAAGGCGCACAAGGGATATGAAGTGTGTGGGAAGGAACAACAGTTGCTGGTTTACACTGAAGATGGTGCTGGAGTAGCCCAGCCAGAAAAGGACTAATAGTTTTGGACTGGATGTTTTGGACCCAAGGATATAAAGATGCACAATGATTTGCGGAGACAAGGAGTACATACATAATGTGATTCAATGCAATGGTAGCTACATTCCATAAAGTGCATACCTGTGGAGTACTTCCGGTCTCCAATACCATGAAGGATATATGTAAAAGCAACTCAGCGGTTGAGGCAGCATCTATGGAGCGAAGGAAAGATGCTCCATAGATGCTGCCTCACCCGCTGAGTTTCTCCAGCATTTTTGTCTACCTTTGATTTTCCAGCATCTGCAGTTCCTTCTTAAACGTTTGTCTGCGAAACCTCCTCAAGGTAAGCCTACTTTGAAGAAGTTCTCCTCCTTCCTCCGAAGACAGTTTAACAACCTCCTCTCTCACTGCCCCCCCCCCTCTGTGCTCCCTCCGTAACTCCCTGGTCAATTCGTCCCTTCCCACCCAAACCACCCCCTCTCCGGGCACTTTCCCTTGCAACCGCAAGAAATGCTACACTTGTCGCTTTACCTCCCCCCTTGACTCATTCAAGGACCCAAGCAGTCTTTCCAGGTGTGGCAGAGGTTCACCTGCACCTCCTCCAACCTCATCTAGTGCATCTACTGCAATTATGTCAGCTGCTCTACATCGGTGAGTCCAAGCGTAGGTTTGGCGATCGCTTCGCCGAACACCTCCGCTTGGTTCGCAATAACCAACCTGGTCTCCCGGTGGCTCAGCACTTCAACTCCCCCTCCCATTCCGAATCCGACCTTACTGTCCTGGGCCTCCTCCATGGCCAGAGTGAGCACCACCGGAAATTGGAGGAGCAGCACCTCATATTTTGCTTGGGCAGTCTGCACCCCAGCAGTATAAACATTGGCTTCTCTAATTTCAGGCAGTCCCTACTTTCTCCTCCCCTTCTTAGCTCTCCCCCAGCCCACTGTCTCCGCCTCTTCCTTTCTTCTTCTCGCCTCCCTCCTTCTCCCTCCTTCCCCCCCCCCCCACGCCCTCACGTTGTCTATTTCCTTCGCTCCATAGATGCTGCCTCACCCACCGAGTTCTTCCAGCATTTTTATCTACCTATGTAAAAGCAAGTTCTTTATTTTGTGGCATCAGCATTTGTGGAGCGTTATTACTGAGACAATAAGCACTCTCCCTTGATGAAGCTCTCCTGTTGGTTAACCTTCTCTGCTCCACAACATGCATCACATTTCCCCTTTCAGATCACTCAAATTACTCTTGCAGCCCAACAATCGCACAACGTTGGCAGAAAGACAATGGAACAGAACACGCACCATGGAGAGAAGTGATGTCAAAAGCCAATAAGCAAAACAGGGAGTTAAAATATGTGCAAAGTCTGACGGTTGTGCAAAGGGAACAGTCAACAGTCAGCATGCGAAGCATACTTATTATGATGAATGACAATAACACAGCAACATAATATCTCCTTGCAAAGCTACCACCATCAAAAGTCAGCGGAAAGAATTTGTTTTGAGAAGGGAAATATTAAACCAATGATTTCGTTGATTTTATAATTTATGTTGCCAATTACTAATTATTTTTATAATTTTCAGCAGCAACAGTCCATGAATGAAAGAAAATAATCTGTTTGAAAACAGCTTTGGTTATGGTCCATCTTCACACTTCAATAACCCGCCTTGAACAATTTTAATTTTTACTTTATAAGATCGGGCGGCACAGAGCCAGAGACCCGGGTTCTATCCTGACTACGGGTGCTGTCTGTATGGAGTTTATACATTCACCCCGTGACCAAGTGGGTTTTTTCCAGGTGCTCCAGTTTCGTCCCACTCTCCAAAAACGTACAGGTTTGTAGGTTAATTGGCTTTGGTAAAAATGGTAAATTGTCCCTAGCGTTTAGGATAGTGTTAGTGTACAGGGGAAATCGCTGGTCAGTGGGCCGAAGGACCTGTTTCCGCGCTGTATCTCTAAACTAAACTGTAAACCTTTTAGACCAACCTATTTGTATGAGAGTCTCTTCCATACTGTTGGCTGCTGTTACCATGGCGACGGATGCTCCCAGCGGATCACTGTCAGGAAACTGCACAGGCTCGGGTACGATTCTGCGATCACTCAGGCCAAGAGGCCCCGCTAACATTTCAAACTCTTCCTCTCCGGTCAGCTTCTCATCTTCATCAAGGTCCAACATATCCCAGTCTTCTGCAAGAGTAACAAAATAATGATGACAGGTAATGAAGACAGGAGCATGACATGGAGGAGGTTAACTGACGTTAGAATGCTCAGTTTAGGGGGCTGACCAAACAATTGGGAAGATATTATGGGCAATAATATATGCAAACACCAATGCAGAACAACAAGGGAACATTTTCTAATACGATATCCAGTGGGAAAGAACAAACTATACACTGATGAATAAGGGGAGCAATTGACGGAAAGGAGTGCAGGATAAGAAAAATGATGGGATTAGGAATTTAAATTAAAAAATCAGTGACACAAAGAGGTACAATGAGAGTAACTTAAGAAACGTAAAACAAAATATTAGTCAGAACAGAGATTTCAGGAAACTGAACACTCTCCAACACAAAGCTGCAGATAATAACCTAATTAATAACATTAAAGCAAATTGAAGATTTTTGCCAAGGCAATGAATGAAGGCAGGTACAGATCAGCAACCATTTAATGGAACAAGCTAGAAAGGGTGCAGAGAAGATTTACCAGGATGATGCCAGGACTCGAGAGCCTGAGCAAAAGGAGAGGTTGAGCAGGCGAGGAGTTTATTCCATAGTGTGCAGGAGGATAAGTGATGATCTTAGAGAGGTGTACAACATCACAAGAGATTGGGTAAACACACAGTCTCTTGCTCAGAGTAGGGGAAATCGAGAACTAGAGGGTATAGGTTTAAGGTGAGGGGGGAAAGAGGAACTGTGGGTAATTCTTTTTTTACACAATGTGTGGTGGGTGCATGGAACAAGCTGCCGGAGGAGGTGGTTGAAGCCGGTACTAACGCAACGTCTAAGAAACATTTAGACTAGTACCTGGATAGGATAGGTTTAGAGGGATATGGACCAAATGCAGGCAAGTGGGAGTAGTGTAGATGGGGCATGTTGGTCAGTGTGGGCAAGTTGGGCCGAAGGGCCTGTTTCCACACTGTGTCACAAGGGCTGGATTGGCGAATGCTACTCCTCTGTGGGAAGTGGATCATATATCACTCTCATGTATCATTTGTGCTTGTTCACAATGGTATAGTCATAACACCAGGACACAGTACTACCACCAGCTCTCTCACACACACGGCTTGGGAAAAATCAGGAAAAATACATTTTTCATCCGCTAATGAAAGTACAAATTACTAATGTATCGTAATCTTACTAATGTATTTGGTTATATCCATCAATTTAACTGAACGAGATAAACACAAATAGAAAATGTTGGAAATACTGAGCAGGGAAGACAGTCTCTGGTGACAGAAGTTGATGATTTAATTGATCAGTGATTGATTACCTTCATAGATGCTCTCTTGCTTGCCTATCAGATCAGGTGCCTGGCCTTTGTATCTGTAAAACAAATCCAAAATCATCAGACAAAATATATCTGACAAACTATTTCAATGATGTTGTGGGTGGAGTTGTGGAAAGGTGGTCAGCTTTTGGTGTTGCCTCAAGGGTCAGGGGGAGTTTGGCTGGAAATTGTGATGGGGAAGGGGGAGTATAGGGCTGTAGGGTGACGGAATGGTAGTGATGGTAGGCAGGTGCTGTTGCAGGTCCCCAAGGGAAAGTTGGCACAACAGTAAATGTTTCCTGTTGGGGATTCCCAGCGCATGGCTCCAGGAACGGACTACTCCCATTGCAGTAATAAAGGTGGCGGCTTCATAACATCATGAGAGGCCTCCAGTATCCAAAGGCCACACAGACTTAAACCACCATCAAGGAAGCAGCCTGCAGGTGTGGTTTGCACTCTGCGGTTGCCACAATGCAAGTCTGCGTACGGAAGGAAAACAGACATTGAGGAATTTGGGCAGTACAGTGGCGTAGCGGTAGAGTTACTGCCTCACAGCGCCAGAGACATGGGATCAATCCTCACTATGGTTGCTGTCTGTATGAAATTTGTACGTTCTCCCTGTAACCTGCACGTAAACTGTTAGTATTATTTCAAAAAAATATTATCTTGCAAATATTCTTCATTTTTTGTATGATACATGCTCCATGTGTTGGACTGATTTGAAGAAAAATCGAGATTGGGTGCTGTGTTGCTGTAGGTGGTTCCCCCCCCCCCCCCCCCTACGCCCATTAGACAATGATCAAAGCTGAAGCTAAAGAGATCTGGCAGGCAAGGAGCTTAAAGGAGCTAATTTTCAGTTTTAGTATTCATGGAAAAATGTGAGAAAAGTTCCTTGGAATTTTTAAGGAGGTGGATTATGTGACAACCTTTTATTTGAAAGCCTTTCCATTGATCTTCCCTTACCTTTCTGAAACTGGGACCTTTGTCTTGCTCTTTGTAGCAAGGTACTTGTCTCTGCAGCTGCTGCACAAGAGGTAATATGGATTGCCGCTCCCGCACTCTCCACCAAACCAGCCATCAACGTACGAGCCATTGCTTCGGTAGCCCTGCCGATTGGCACTGCGTCCACAGCCGGGGTGGTTTTTCTTCATGTGATTGTTAAACTGCGTAACATTGGCATCGCAAAGTTCACAGATGACCAATTCGTCTCGTTCGTCAGACTCACAAACATGCTGCAGATAAACAAAGGGTCATCTTGAGCAGAAACTCACCAAAAAATATTCTACAATTTGTTTTCTAAAAGTAATCAAAAGCAATTTTTAATGTGCAGCAATCAAAAGCAAACTGGTAGTATTATTTCAAAAAAAGATTATCCTGCGAGTATTCTTCATTTTTTGTATGATACATGCTCCATGTGTTGGAGTGATTTGATGAAAACTAGAGATTGGGTGCTGTGTTGCTGTAGGTGGTCCCCCCTGCGCCCGTTAGACAATGATCAAGGCTGAAGCTAAAGAGATCTGGCAGGCAATTTGTAAATACACAAGTCCTAGATTATTGCAGAATGAGAGGAAACAGTGGTTTGTGGAAAATGTAAGTCATTAAGAAATGCATTATTTATATTGTGTAGCCAGCATGAATGTGCTGCACTGGGAGACCTCTGTGGCCATTGTCACTGAGCTCAGCTGCCAGTATAGAATCACGTGGAATAATAGCAACCAGTTCAAGGTGCTCAAACATAGTGAAGGTAGATTTGACCATTATTGAGCACAAAACAGTGGAATAAGGACGAATAAACATCCCCTTTACAATCAATTCTGCAGCCTGTCTGCATTGCTGAATGCTCTCAGCCACCTGCCTAGCTGCCCTTTCTTTGGCCAATGTTTTCTTATCTCTGGCTATGTTGGAAACAAATGTCAAAATTCTGAAAATTACTGCTGAAGACAAAGTAACAAGAGTGCTATAAAGCTGTTCACTTCTGTTACATGCGATGATAGATAAACCCCAGGAAACGGGTGTAGGTTCACGTAAAACTGGGAAGCAACTGAGAACCGCAATAAATCATAACACCAACATCAAAAATGGGTGATTAATATTAAACCTTCAGTTTGCTAACTCTGAACTAAAATTTAAGCCATTTAGAAACAAGGCAACAGGTTCAAACACACTCAATGGTGGATGAATTTATTGGTGGAACACCAAGTCGATGTGTCTATCTAATATGAATGTGACATTATTTATGGCCAGCAGGATGGCAGGCATGAAGCAATCACATGCTATCTCAATAATATTGGTTTTTTGGGCGAACACCCTCAACTTTGCTGCTATGCTTGCCACATTACAGTGACTGAACTATAAAAGTGATTATTTGTCTGACAAGCCCTTGGGGAAATCATGAAGTGTGTCAAATAAGAGGAAGTTTGTTTCAATGAAGGATCTGGCTTATCTCAGCATCATTTAGCACCAAAGGTATGTGACACCATCATTTTTAACCATACAGTTTATGCTACAAGAAACAAGAGGTGGTGGGTAAATTAATCTGAGATTCATGGCATTGCTAATGTAGACTTTGTTGCTCTTATCCAACGTTACTGAAGAAGCATTTTTGTTCGGTAACATTTCGATTTTAAGAAATGAGAAAATCTTAGTTTTGCAGAAACTGCATATTTAACTCTAGTCATCAGTGACTGAATAGATTTCTTTACTTAATGCAAACTGACCAAATGATCCTCACAGTAGATTCTAATTGTAATATATATAGCTGAAGTGAAACATGCAAAGAGTAAACTTTTACATAAAACTGCAACTCAGGAAGATAGGGTTAAAAACAGCGGCTAGGTCAGACTCATTATGGCTTCAATGATAGCTTTTTTATATATTTCAGGGAAAAGCAAGTTTTTGTGCAAGGGGATGTCTAATGTTGAGAGGCAGAAGGTTAAATAGCTTTCACGTGAGCAGTGTGTTCTTTAGCCCAAAATTTCCTTCGAACTCCATCTGTTCCTCTGCTGTTTTAAGATATTGATAACTGTAGATATAGTGGGATTGTGCCTTTAGAAAGGTTTCAGCCCAAAAGCAAATTTGGACCACCACAGTGGCGCAGCAGTAGAGTTGCTGCCTTACAGCGCCAGGGATCTGGGTTCGATCCTAACTACGGGTGCTGTCTGTACGGAGCTTGTAGGTTCTTTCTGTGACCACATGGATTTTCTCCGGGAGCTCCGGTTCCCTCCCACACTCCAAGGACGTACACATTTGTAGGTTAATTGGCTTCGGTAGAAATTGTCTCTAGTATGTAGGATAGTGTTAGTGTACGGGGATCACTGGTTGACGCTGGTCGGTGGACCGAAGGACCTGATTCCGAGCTGTATCTCTGCACTAAACTAAAGGCCTTTTCATGTTTCTCCCTAAGCAAACAAATCATGCCTGTCAACGTGTTTTCCACCGATATTATCTTTCCAGAATTTAGATTGTTTTGTCCAATTTTTACCAGCATGATCAACAAGGGTTAAAGCTACTCCACACAGTCAAAGCAATTGTGAGGCATAAGCTTGAAGCAAGTAGGCAAAAGCAGCAGCAGCTGCAGCACACACCCATGTCGGCCAGTCCAATACCTCTGGAATCCACATTCCCAATATATCACTATCACTCGCAAAGTCCTGACCAAACATGGCTTCCATTGCTTCATCGTCCAGGTCAATCTCCAATTCCTCATCAAGGCTGAAGTCATAGAGGGCACCTGGATCTTGCGGTACTGACGTCCCCTCGCGTCGGGTTTGATTTCGATGAGCCTGAACTGAACGATACAGACCTGCTGCAAATGTAAAATAAATGCTTTATCAAATTATTAAACGCATTAAAAAAATGATATTTCTAGTTATATTTTCATCTTTTGCAGAAGTTACATTATCGAGTAATCCTTTTTAAAGACCATAGAGGAATGCTGTTAAAATAGAGTAATGGACTTAAATTTGTAAACTGTGCATACTGCAATGAACCAAAGTTAATTAATAATCACCGTACGAGAACACAGAGCAAGTACAGCATGGGAACTGGCACCTAGACTCACAATGCCTGTGTCGAAGTTGATGCCAAGTTCAACTAATCTCCTCTGTCTGCATGCGATTCAAATCCCACCATTCCCTATCTAAAAGTCTCTTAAATGCCACTATCATATGTGGCCCCACCACCCCTCACAGCGCATTCCAGGAACCCACCACCCTGTGTAAAATAATGCGTCTCGCACATCTAGTTTAAACTTTGCCCTTCTCAAACTAAAATGAAAGGTAGACACTAAAATGCTGGAGCAACTCAGCAGGTGAAGCAACATCTATGGAGAGAAGTAATGGGTGATGTTTCGGGTGGAGACCCGAAAACGTCACCCATCCCGTATCTCCATAGATGCTGCCTCACCTGCTGAGTTGCTCCAGCATTTTGTGCCTACCTTCGATTTTACCCAGCATCTCCAGTTCTTTCTCTCACCTTGATACCTTCTGGTCCTTGAGATTTCCACACTGGGGAAAAAGGTTTAGACCGTCTACCCTATTGATGCCTCTCATAATGTTGACGAAAATGCTGGAGAAACTCAGCGGGTGAGGCAGCATCTATGGAGCGAAGGAATAGGTGACGTTTCGTGTCGAGACCCTGTTTCTTAAGTCTGAAGAAGGGTCTCAACCTGAAACGTCACCTATCCCTTCGCTCCGTAGATGCTGCTTCACCCGCTGCGTTTCTCCAGCATTTTTGTTTACCTTCAATTTTTCCAGCATCTGCAGTTCTTTCTTGAACATCTCATAATGTTATACACTTCTATCAGGTCCCTCCTCAATCTCCTACTACCCTGCCTTCATAGCGTCATTTTGTAACTGAAAATGAAACACCTTCTCCAGTTAGTCGAAGCCACAGATGGTCTTGAGTTTTCTGTGTAGGAATACTTGAATCACCTGCACGCGCCAACAGTGTCCGAGCTGCCAACTCAAACTTTTGCCTCCGAGTGACAGTGGAACGGCTTCGGGAAGAAGGCACACTGGCAGATGATCCGTTCTCCTCAAGATCCAGTCCATCAGGGCTGCAAAAACATTTTTATTCAAATGGGGAACATTTAAAAAGCTGATTTTTAACAAACAAACAGCACTGACATCATTGTAAGGTTAAGCCACAATGATAAGAAAAAAAAAGATAAATTAGAAATTCCGATTACAATGAGATCTTGATCAATTTGGGCAATGGACGAGGAATGGCAGATGGAGTTTAATTTGTTAAATCGAGAGGAGTTACATTTTGGTAGAGCAAATCAGGGCAGAACTTGCACAGTAAATTGCAGGAGCTTAGGGATTATTGTAGAACGTAGGCCTAGGGTACAGGTGCTTAGCTCAATGATATTGGCGACACAGGTGGACAGGGGTGATGAAGGTGGTGTTTACCGCACTTACATTGATCGGTCAGTACCAGGTACAGGATGAGGGACACGATATTACAGCTGTACAAGACGATGGTAAGTCCACATTTGGAGTACTGTGTACAATTCTGGTTGCTCTACTCCAGATGTCATTAAACTGGAAAGCGTGCAAAGAAATTGAGGATGTAATCAGGTCTGGAAAGTTTGAGCCAGAAGATCACAAGTCTGAGAGATGATCTAGGTGAGATATAACAACATGAAGGGCACAGATACAGTCTTTTCCCCAGGATAGGAGAATCTAAAACTAGAGGGAGTAGGTTTGAGGTGATAAGGACCCGAGATTTATTTATTTTCCACATTGAAGCTGGTGCATCCATGGAATGAACTGGCAGAGGAAGTGGAAGAGACCGGTACCATGACGACATGAAAGACATTTAGACAGGTACACGGATAAAATGTTTGGATGGAAATGGTCAGGCGAGTGGGACTAGCATGGTTAGGTAACGTTGAGCTGGGCTGGAAGCTTGCTTCCGTGCTGTTTAGATCCAACTCTAAAAATCAATGTACTTATGGATTCTGGATGCCTCGAAAAAAATAACCCCAAACGATTTGGTACATTGCCATCTTAGAAAAGTTATGTTAAATATAGAAAGACTTGAAAACTCAGGAAATAATAGATCACCATGCTCTGGACTGGCATTCAAGTTATGTTAAATAATGGAACGTTACATTGAAAGAAATATAAACATTGCTGCAAAATGAATTAACACACATGGGACAATAAAGAGCCGAGCTCTGTTGTGGACCCAGGTGTACTGTGAGTCATGTACTCCAGCGAGCAGGACATTGGAGAAGCTGTAAGTAGTTTTAAGCTAGGTTCCGATAATGAGATGTTTAGCAACTTCAAGGAAGGTTTTAGCAGGGATTGATAGCAACACGTTTGTCAGCGTTTTAAAGGTGCTTGCAAGCAGTTTATTTTGTTAGCTGGGGCAAAGAGTTGATAACAGCTTATTTTATGACCTTCTCAGCCCGAGTGGAAAGTCGATAACAATTTGTTATTCAGTCAAGCATGAATTAAAAGATCTTGGGAAAGTATGGTCTTCAGCACCCAGGTCCACAGCTGCATAATTAAGAGACAAAAAACACAGGTCAACCTTGGATTGACTGCCTATGTGTCAGAATCCAATGTTACAGAGGATATAAATATTTCAGTCAGAGAACATCTTTCTCATCCACCCCTTCAAATTCAGTTGCCGGGTACAGATTCAGGACAGGAAGGCGTTATGGAAGTTGCAAATGTACAATCAACACCAGTTCATTGATCCGTTCTGATTTGGCAACGTTTCTGACGTGACGAGTTGAGTGATTTGCTAAGAGCAACTGCCCCAATAAATGAAGAAACTGGTTCTAAATCTTTCTCTCGCCGAGTTAGGTTTCCAACTACCTTAATCAGCAATGGGTCACTGCAAAGGCCAACAGAATTTAAAGATTATTTTCTTAATTTTTTTTTAGTAAATAAAAGGTATCGTTGGATATTTTCTCAGTGCGCACTGTTAAGGCCTTCAATACACCTACTTGTTTGATAGACTCGCTACTGATATATGAACTGTTTTATTTTGAGTCTGTGCCTATCTGAGTAAAGCCAGATACAGGGGACGGGTAAAGCACAAAACTCCCCCCGACAATATGAACACAAATGGAACCTTGTGACCAACACACTTCACTATTTGCCACCATTCTTAACATAACAGGAACAGAACTTCGAATGGGGTCCATAAATTGTTAGGTATGGAATACCCTGTTGTTGGGAAGTGAAATGCAAGCCACTATGATTCTCAAGTGGGCAGGAACGCAATTGTGGCATTCAGGGTAAATATTCCTATCCTGCCAAGGTCACAAGCAGTGTTGCAATGGCCATTTGTGTTTCAGAGCGAAAAGGTGTCACAATGGTGCATTATTCTCAGCGAAGATAGATACAAAATGTTGGTGTAACTCAGCCAATCAGACTGCTTTTGTGGGGGAAAAGTGATGTTTTAGGTCGGAACCCTTCTTTAGTCTCTGTGGAGGGGGAGCAATGGGAAAGGGGTTGCAGAACTCTTTTAGAGAGGAGAAGAACGTCTTCAAATTAGGCATAACTCACGGAGATTTCACAGTGGAGCAGACAGAATGTGTAGAAAGGAACTGTGGATGCTGGTTTCCACTGAACATGGACACAAAATCCTGAAATAATTCCGGGGTTGGGGGGGGTTCGAACCCTTTTTCAGACTGCCGACCCAAAACATCACCTATTCTTTTTCTCCAGAGATGCTGCCTGACCCGCTGAGTTCCTCCAGCATTTTGTCTATTTTTGGTATAAACCAGCATCTGCAATTCCTTCTTACACGGCAATCTCAGCGACCCTGTCCCTACTGCTCTGAGTGGAGTTGGTGGGCATGTGATAGAGAATAGGTCACTGGAAAGGGTCAAAGAATGAGATGCTCGAAGAAAATACATTACTCAATAGGCTGAATATCCTCCTCTATTATGAACAACATTCAACCTCATCTTTGAAAATGAAATTGCACAATGACTACATTTGTGTAGGTTACAAGGTTGGCGTGGAAAGGATTAAGGTCGGTTCTCAAATTAAGGTCCTAGATTGGGGCAAGGCTGATATCAATAGTGTAAGAGAGGTCCAGGCACAAGTAGACTGGGAACAGATGCTTGCGGGTAAAATTATAGCTGATTAAACGTCTTTTAAAATAATGTAACTATGAGGGTTGCAAAGGAGCCAGATGCTATGGTTGCCTTCATAGATCAGGACATAGAACATATAAGTTGAGATGTAATATTGCAATTTTGCTAAGCATTGGTTAGACTGTACGAAGTATTGTGAGTAGTACTGGCCACCACACGATAAGTATGTGGTTGCACTAGCAAGGGTTCAGAGGAGATTGACCTGGATGTTGCCTGGATCAAGGACTTGACTTAGGGAGGCAGATTGAATAGGCTGGTTCGTTTTCTCTGGAGTGAAGGAGGTTTAAGAACAAGGTGAGATGAAGGAGGTTTAAAAGGGGTTTGAAGAAAATAAAAAAACACAGGATTGATATCTGGAACTGAGAGGCGGAGGAGTCAGACACAATCACTACACTTAAGAGACATTTAGACAGGCACTTAAATATGCAAGGCACAGTAAGATGCAAACCTAATGTGGGAAAATGGAATGAGTGTAAATGGGGGAAAATGTCAGCATGGATGTGTTGGGCTATAGAGCCTGTTTCTGTGCTGTTCAACCCTATATCAATGACATAACATGATATACAAGATGCAGCACAGTGCAAGGGCAGCACATCGGCAGAGTTGCTGCCTTACAGCACTAGAGTCCCAAGTTCGATCCTGACTATGGGTGCTCGTCTGTACGGAGTTTGTACGTTCTCCCTATGACTTGCGTGGATTATCTCCAGGGAGCTCTGGTTTTCTCCCACACTCCAAAGACATACAGAGTTGTAGGCTAATTGACTTGGTATAAATGTAAATTGTCCCTAGTGTGTGTCGGATAGTGTGTGAAGGATCGTGTGCGGGGATCGCTGGTCGGCATGGACCTGGTGGGCCGAAGGGCCTTTTTCCACACTGTATCTCTAAACTAAACAAGATGTAACCTTTTATTTGCAAAGACACAACAAACCAAGCTAATAACATCCAAAGATACAATGAACAGTCTCATTGGCCAACACGCCTCCCAACAAGCGGTTGTTCCATCCCTTCCTCAAATCTTCAACATTACAGGAGCAGAATTGAGGGAGTTAGGTGAAACTTAATATTTTTATATCATTTTGGGAAGTTAAAGTACATTATAATTTCCCATTTACTAAAGGTACAATAGAACTGCAGATGAAACAAAGAACAAACTACTGGAGGAACTCCGCTACTTGAGCAGCATCTGTGGAGGGAAACGATCTGTCGACATTTTGCATCAGGACCCTCCACAGAAGTTTCTTGACCCGCTAAGTTCCTTCATCAGTTTGTTTTGCACTCTGTTAAATCTTTAAATGGAGCAGATAAATCCCAAGAAGTGGAGGTCACCACTTACCCCTCACTGAAACCCTCTTCCGCTTCAGTGGCATCAGCAGCAGGTATTTCCGGTGACTGCAGGCAGCCTTGGTCTCTGGACTTGTCCCCATTGCCTGAAGCAGTTGCCCCATAGCATGAATCTGTAGGGACTGTCGACTGTGGCTCATCATCCTCTTCCGTGCCTGGGTGCTCGATCATCCACATGGCCAACACAGTGATGTTCTGGGCATCTGCCTCTCCTCTAGCCCCTTATACAGTTACATAAATACAAAACCATTCAGTAAACTCACAACTTGGGTAACGTATTCCCTCAATTCCACCTCCAACATTTAAAGCAACAATCTAAGGACAGGATGGTGGTGGCTATACATGCTGTCAGAGGAAGTAACTAATGCAGGAATTATAACATTTAAAAGACTCTTGGACAGGTACATGGATAGGAAGAGTGATATAGACTAGCCGCTTGCAAATGGAACCAACTTCGATGGGGCAGCATGATTGGTATGGAGAAATTAATCGGTACGGAGAAAAGGGCCCGTTTCCCTGTTGTACGTCCATGATAGAAAGCAAAAAAACGTCATGATCATCTGGAGTAATATTCGCCATAGTGCATACAACACAGACAGGAATATCTCAGCACATAATCCCCGTGGGAAAACAACCTTGCACTGAATACGGAAAATAGTTTTCAAAAGTAATGATATTGTCATTCCCATTATTTGAAGCCCTTGCTTTTCTTGTTGGTAGACAAGTCCTGTTGGTGTACAAAATCGGGAGTAATAGATCGGGTCAACGCAGTCTCTTGCCCAGAGTAGGGGATTCAAGAACCACGCAAGCAATTGTTTTTTTTTTTTTTATACACACAAATAATACAGGGTTAGGAATTAGTCGTGTAACACGTCTCATTTGAAGGTCTAGATCAATTATCTAATACATGGTATCTCAACATTTTTTCTCTTCCACTAGTTTGATCTATCACAGCAAAGAAAATAAGCCAGTAATGAGCTTTTTACGTGTAAATGTGGACTTACCCGTGGCTTCCATGGCTTTTGTAATCTGCCTGAGAGAGAAACCCATTTCCAAAAGAGGAACAGCAATGGGTGGTGGCGGTGGTGAAGTTGACAGTCTGCTACTAGGATCAGATGAAGCTAATAAAATAAGGAACATTTAATTATCTGCTGGCATGTAACAATTATACTGCCAGTCTCTGCAGCAGTTTGTAACGTTGATTCATCGGATTTGAGGACTGTCAATTGCTTTAACACATTTTGCTCGAATGTCACAGCTCTTGATATTTTGAAGCCAGATCATCGGATATCAAACACAAAAAGTAATCGTGCAATGCATCCTCTTCCAAACGCTGTAAAAGAACTATTGAACTCATTTCCCCCTCCATTTTTCCTCCCACATTTTGTCAATGAAAATAATCTGGTCCATTTTTTATTCAGAGTGTGTATGTGTGCTAACAGCTCCAAACAGAGCACCATCAGAATGCTAGGTAGTCAGAAATGCTGGAGAAACTCAGCAGGTGGGGCAGCATCTATGGAGCAAGGGAATAGGTGATGTTTCGGGTCGAGACTGATGTGGAGGTTGGGGGGGGGGGGGAGAAGAAAGGAAGAGCCAGAGACAGTGGGCTGTGGGAGAGCTGGGAAGGGGAGGGGAAGGAGGGAGAAAGCAAGGACTACCTGAAATTGGAGAAGTCAATGTTCATACCGCTGGGGTGTAAACTGCCCAAGCAAAATACGAGGTGCTGCTTCTCCGATTTGGAATACTCTTCTTATTTAAAGCAGCCTGGGATTATGCCCCAAGATAATGGAGCAAATGAGCAGATTTGGGAAATGCATGGTCTGAATTGATCAATGGTGTGTATTCTCAATGAAGTGAAAATTTCGATTGAACAGCTGAAGAAGGAAAACCACCAAAGCCGGGCCTTATCCCAGCAGCACATTCATTGCTTTCAGTACCTGTTCGGTTTGTTGGTCGGGTTGGCTGTGAGTCTGGAGACGTGAGGCTTTGACGTCTACCCACCTCTTCCGTAGGCGAGGTTGGCAAGGAAGACATGGGTGGAGTTTGCGCCCGTCGATTGGGCAGCAAGGTGGTAGTTGGGTAACTGGAGAACATTTGGCTGGCAGAGACAATATTATGGATTACTTTCTCCAACAAAAAATGTATTAGACCAACAATATTAACAATGAAACTACTCAAGTGTTCCTCATCTAATAAGGGCTACAGTAAAGAATATCAAATGTATTATTTTGAACATTTTTTGTTTCATATACAACTTCAGAGCTTCTAATTGTTTTCCCTCACATAATTGGGTAGTCTAGAAGATTAAGACACAAGGGACTCAAGGCATGTTGGTGAAATGGATCCAAAATTGGTTTGGTGATGGGAGGCAGAGGGTAGTGGTGGTGATGTTTTTCTGCCTGAAGTCTGTAACAAATGGTGTATCACAGGCACAGAGGCTATGAATTGTTGCTTGTAATATATATAGGATGAAAATATGGCTGATTTGATTAGTAAGCCTGCAGACACCATGAACATTTATGGAGTCATAGATAGAAAAGGAGTTTGGAATTTAGCAGGGCATTGATGTAGCTGTAGCAGGAGCGTTAAGCAGAGATGTGACAGATGGAATCGAATCCGAGAACTGAGAGGTAATGCACTTGGGAAAGTCAAATTCTGGTAGGACAAGGAGAGTATATGACACAGACCCTTCAGGCACTGATGTACAGATATACTTTGGGGTGCAAGTCCATAACTCCCTAAAAATGTTGATGCAAGTGGATGGAGTAATGAAGGAAATACTTGAGTGTGCTTGCCTTCATAGGTTGGAGCATTAAGAAAAAGAGTTGGGACGTCACATAATAGCTGCACAAAACATTGGTCACGTTCTATCTGGAGTACAGGTCCCCCACCGATTTTCTGGCAACTGGTGGTCTTACACCTCCTTTAATCCGTGCACTTGAAATCCCCCCAAAAATGTTGCATTAAGCTCGGGAGAGGTGGCTGGTCTCGACCTCGTTGGCAATTCTGCGCCCACCGGCAGGTCGAATATGCCCCCTGCAGCCGGGGCTCTGGAATTCCGGCCCAGCCGGAGCCGGCAGAACGTTCCTATAGTTGACTTGCGAGGCCGACCTTGCAGGCCGGTATCTCGGCCCCTGGGCAGCCTTAGACTCCTCTGTTCTGTTACCGTTGGACTCCTCTCAGAGGCCATGACTTTTGTTGGTCTGGTAAAACAGATAATCCAGAAAGACTGTAGAATCAAGGGTACCGGACCTGTGTTGTATACAAATACAATGTCTGAAAGGCATTTGGAAAGGTACATGGACAGAAAAGGCCTAGAGGGATATAGACACAAGGCCGGCAAATGGGATTCATGTGGATAAACATCACAGACAGCATGGGCGAGGTGGGATAAAATGCCCTATTGCTGTGCGTATGATTCCACTACTCTAGTACAAAAGCACATACCGTAAAAGGCTGAGTGGCATTACACTTGGTGATTCTGAGGCAGGCACAGTTTCTGTGTCAGTGACAGGGGTGGTAGCAGTGGTGGTGTCTTCAAGAGAGCTGCTCATGAACGAAGTGGTGCTGGAAGCAGACGGGCTGGTAGTAACGGGTGTTTGAGCCTGCACAGCTGTGTCCATTTCCTCAGGCTGTTGGGAGGCATCTGCCGGGAATACGCAAAAGCAGCAATAAATTAATAAACCACAAGTAATATTATAAATGAGATTTACTTTGTAATATCCATATCCTCTGCAAATAAACCATAATCCTTCACCCATATAACATTACTGACAAACAACTCAGGATTTAATCTGGGTTGGATCACATGAAATCGATCTTGAAAATAATTAAATTAAATTGAAATTAAAACAAATCATTCCTCAATGAACATAATTTCCCCTGCTTGCAGGATCTTCTACTTAACTACAATATTCACAGTGACGTTTAGAAATGCAGCGCGGAAACAGGCCCTTTGGCCCACCAAGTCTGCGCCGACCAGCGATCCCCGCACACTAATACTATCCTACATACAAGTGGGAAGTTTCAAGGTCAACTTATCGTCACATGTACCAATTAAGGTATAGTGAAATTTGAGTTGCCATACTAGGGCCAATTTCTCCCAAAGCCAATAATCCTACAAACCTGTATGTTTTTGGAGTGTAGGTGGAAACCGGAGCACCCGGAAAAAAACCACGGGGTCACAGGGAGACCGTGCAAACTCCGTACAGACAGTGCCCGTAGTCAGGATCAAATCTGGATCCCAGGCGCTATGAGGCAGCAGATCTACCACTGATCATAATTTGTCACATTTGATCATAATAATTCAAGCTTTGAAAATCAGGCAGTTTGCTAATGGATCGTAGGTAGATACAGATTGCTGGAGTAACTCAGCGGGTCAGGCAGCATCCCTGGGGGAAAGCAATGGGTGACGTTTCAGGTAGAGACCCTTCATCAGACCGGAAACTTCACCCATTCCTTCTCTCCAGAGATGCTGCCTGACTCGCCAAGTTACTCCAGCATTTTGTGTCTACCTTTCGATTTAAACCAGCATCTGCAGTTCTTTCCTGCAAATGGATGGTTACACCAGCACGGGTTCAGATGAACAAACACTGCGGTGCAAAACAGAACAGCATACATAGGCATTTACAGGTGGGATCTTTTTCTCTGGGCCCACAGGAGGAAAAAAAACAAAAAAACATGAACTTTGAGCAAGTTTTCCTACTTTAAATTCTCATTAGCCTCATCATTCTTGACCCTTTCTACTGCTTTTGATATGATTGACCTAATCCTCATCCGGATGGGTAGGACTGTATTCATCTGATCAGTGGAAAGGCTGCAAAGAGATTCACCAGGATCTTTCCTTGGCTTGCATGCTCGGAAGAGGCTGTGACTTTTTCTTTTGGAGATAGGTGGCTGAGGGGGTGACCTTTGAGGTCTTCAAGATTATGAAGGGCATAGATAAAGTGAACAGACAGTCTTTTTCCCCAGGGCAGAGGATTCTAAATAGAAGTTACTGTATTTAGAACATGCTACAGAATGAAACTATACAAACAGATGCAATTACAACTTTTTTAGTTTAGTCTAGTTTAGAGATACAGCGCGGAAACAGGCCCTTCGGCCCACCGAGTCCGTACCGACAGTCTGCTCCAACTAACCATCCCTGCAAATTAACACTATCTGACATACACTAGGGACAATTTTACACATATACCAAGCCAATTGACCTACAAACCTGTACCTCTTTGGAGTGTGGGAGGAAACCAAAGATCTCAGAGATCACGCAGTCACGGGGAGCACCAGTAGTTGGAATCGAACCGGTGTCTCTGGTGCTGTTAGGGGGCAACTCTACCGCTGCGCCACAGTGTCACCCTTTAAAAGATGATTGGATAAATGTGTGGATTGGTCAGGGTTCAGAGGAGTATAGGCCAAGTGCAGGCAAATGGGACTAGCCCAGAATGCCAACTTGATCGGCAAGATTTGCCGAAGAGCCTATTTTTGTGCTGTACAGGATCAGTCATGATCTTATCGAATGCGGAGCAGAATCAAGGGTTTGGGTGGCCCTCCACTGGTCCTCTTTCTAACATTCTTACTTTACTTTCATGCACGTGTATTAATTAATCAGCACGCATGTAGAACAAGATGACATTCATTACCGATCTACTAAACCTCTGAGACAAGTGGCGGCTGACCGGATATACATTAAAAGTAACTATACCTTGTTTCGTTTTTCCGCCACAGTGATCGTCCAGCAATGAGCTCACAATTAGTTTGTAAATCACAGCCTGCGCACGCTCCAGATCAGACAGCCCCAAAGCTCTCTTAATTGGCGATCGCATGATGGCCCGTTTCACCATGTGGCGCATCAGGAACTGGAGCGCAGATCTCATCTCCACGTCATCCTGAATAACCGGGGAGCCAGCACAGTCCGAGTTGTGGCTATTCTCAGTTAAAACCTTCGGGATCAGCAGCAGCTCTGCATACTTACTGCAGCTCAGCAGTGCACTCAGTGTCTTCATAGCACCAAGATACAGGTAAGACAACTGAACTGCACGGATTTCTGACTGAACTAAATCGTGATTTCTGAGCAAGTGCTCGTGCAGTTTTCGTTTTCCCTCAAGAAAATGCTGATGAGAATCTAAACTGAGATGTACGGAGTCCATAGTGCAAGTTGAAATATCATTTTCTGATCGGGAACTGGAAGCGCCACATTGCATAAAACCCTTAGTTTCCTCAGATGATTGAGTTATTGCTCGCTGATCAATGGCTTCTTTTGTGGAGTCGGCCTCGGGTTTCTGCTCCACTTCCGCTTTTTCTTCAGATTCGTGCCTGTGTTTTTTCTCATGTCTTCTCGCACTCTGTTTGGTTCCATCTTCGTGGATGCCAGTTAGATACATGAGATCTAGCAGCAGCGAAGCAGTCAACCCACGGAAACGCGACACATCGAACGGCAGAGGATCACAGGGCTCCAGGTTGTAGAGTGGCGTGTCACTGGGTGACCAAGAAGTTGGGAAGCTTTAATCAGATTCGGAATGACACAGGAAGAAGCAAGTGAGGGATAGACAAGAGGAATGTACACAAGACTATGTTGTTATAGAAGCATATGGATGCAGAAAGGCATGAAGTTTATGAGCAGTGTAGAAAGAAATCACTACATTTACTTCTTAAAGAGAGGAGACAGAGATAAATGACAACTTCCTTCAAACAAGTGCCTACTCTTTTAAACCAAGCCCAATTTTGTGGAAATGGTTGTCAAACTTAAATGTTCATTAATTAAGCAACAATGCTAGAAACAACTAGTAGTGAATTTAAACTGATTACAAGAATACAGCAATTAAATATGGGCAATTAGCAAATATTTATCAGCATTACATATGCATACCAAACTCAACATTGCTGAGTTTTCCAATTCCACAATGTATTACAAAATATACAGATGGAGTTTTTAGAACCCAGCAAAGGGGGAAAAGAAAGTGGCATTTGTTTGCAACATCTGGAGGTCAAGGAAGCAGCTTTATCCACCAACTAAAGTTCTTGCATTTTTGTTACATATGAAATCGACCCAGTATCAACGGTGTCAAGTAGTGGGTTTCAATTGAGTTAGCAAATGGAAAGGAGGCCATTCATTCTGCACGGTCTGTGTACATACCGTACACGAGGGCCTGGAAACATCGGACTGGTTGTGGGGGCCACAAATAGGCTCCGACCTCGGGTGATCACAGAGGAAGAGGCCTGAACTTTCTACACAGTAAAAATATTTGATTCTGCTGTGGGAGGACGTTCATGTTAAATTATTTTTAAAAATGTTCTATGGATGCATGGAAACCTCATTTATTTCTTCTATGTAAAGCATTTTGGTTTCAAATCGAATTGATTTAAACGTGCTATATAAATAAAATTTACTAACTACTTATTTACTTACAGGTGACCTGCAGGTTACTGGCAGGGGAAGGAGTGTTGCACTCCCTTGAAACAGTCCGTACCGTGATTTTCTCTAACGGGAAACCATCCCACCACATACGGAAAATAATACATTTTTGCGTTTATTTATTTACTTTTCTTTTGCGTGTAAATTCTGTAGGAGCTAATTTTATTCCATACATCAAATGTTTGGGAAATGATCTGTGAGTTCTGTAAGGCCGAATTTCCATGATCTGAACAGCTGTAGCCGGATGGAGGAGGTCACCAGTAATGGGTTCTGTCAATGGAGAATCTAGAGTATATTTGAATGAATAACAGTCCCGACCAATATCACCAAAAATATTATGCGCATAGGTATCGCATCCTGACGTAATATACTGGTAACAATTTCATTATTCAGTTGTGCTGTTGCAAGTTATGCCCGTCCCACTTAGGAAACCTGAACGGAAACCTCTGGAGACTTTGCGCTCCACCCAAGGTTTCCGTGCCGTTCCCGGAGGTTTTTGTCAGTCTCTCCAATGGCCGGAAATGGTTTCCGTTCTAAAAATCGGTAATTTTTTTAGTCGAAGCCGGTTGCGATGCTAGTTGAAGGTGGTTGCCGGAGGACAAAAACCTCTGGGAACCGCATGGAAACTTTGGGTGGGGCGCAAAGACTCCAGAGGTTTCCGTTCAGGTTTCCTAAGTGGGACAGGGGCATAAGAATTTAATTGTTCTGTCTGGGACATATGACAATAAAACACTCTTGACTCTAGAGAATATAGCTGCTCCTCTAACTCCCATGTCGTGGCCAGATAATAACAAATGCACTAGAACAATAGGCAGAAAGCGGTTATTGCCACTATAACAACTAGTAACTAAGCCAATGAGCTAGATCAACATAAGACTTGCAATGTACCTACCTTATGGTTATTTCCGCATCATCCCACTGCACCTTGGCTGAAGCACTCCCTTCCTTGACCACACCTAAAAGAGTAGCATGTCTTCCTGTTTGCTTGTGAATGCACCTGCCTCCAACCCGTAGACCTGTGTCCACACCACCGATTACTGCCAGCACCGGCCAGACCTCAGTGCAGAGAGTCCGCAGCTGGATTTCTGTCAGCTCCGTCAAGCCATGCTTGCTGTGCTTGGCCTTTTCATCCTCCTTACTCTCTTCCTTCATTTCATGCTCCTCTCTGCTTTGCACAGAACGGCTCTTCTTCAGTTTCTGGCTGACATCTTTAATGCATGATTTGACTTTCTGTAAACGATCCATCATGTTTTTATTTATACAGCGAGTCCACTTATCGGTACGGTGCAAAATGCGGATGAGTTGGATGGTGGCCTCGGCCAGCACGGTAGCCACAGGGCTACAGATAGGATCGCCGGGCAGTAGATCTCTGGGCGTTCCCCGCATTTGCATCTCACATATTTTAACCTAGATGCAAAAGAAAGTCAGCAAATGTACACACAATAGGCTAGAAATTAAATACATTTTAATTGGTATTGGAGATAGACACAAAATGCTGGAGCAACTCAGCGGGTCAGGCAGCATATTCTTCAGTCTGAAGACCCGTAACGTCACCTACTCCTTTTCACCAGAGATGCTACCTGACCCGCTGAGTGGCTCCAGAATTTTGTGTCTATCTTCGGTGTAAAGCAGCATCTGCAGTTAATTCCTACAAATTAATTGGTATTGGCATTAGTTCATGCTGGTTTATTGTTTTAACATGAATTAAGATACAGTGAAAAGCTTTTGTTTGCACGCTGTCCAATAAAATTAGAAAATACTGAGTACAGTCAAGCCATACATGAGTCCAACAGGGTTACACAAAAAGCTGGAGAAACTCAGTGGGTGCAGCAGCATCTAAGGAGTGAAGGAGATAGGCGACGTTTCGGGTCGAGACCCTTCTTCAGACGTCTGAAGAAGGGTCTCGACCCAAAACGTCGCCTATCTCCTTCACTCCTTAGATGCTGCTGCACCCGCTGAGTTTCTCCAGCTTTTTGTGTAACCCTCGATTCTCCAGCATCTGCAGTTCCTTCTTTAACACATGAGTCCAACAGGTTGAGCGAAGAGAAAACTACCAGAGCACAGAATATAGTTTGCAGCGTTGCAGCATTACACTTCCAGAGACACAGTGGCACAGGGATAGAGCTGCTGTCTTACAGCGCCAGAGACCTGGGTTTGAAGTGCTGTCTGGACGGGATTTTGTACATTCTCCCTGTGACCGCGTGGGTTTTCTCCAGGTGCTCCGGTTTCATCCCACACACCAAAGACCTACACGTTTGTAGGTTAATTGGCTTCAGTAAAATTTTAACTTTTTCCCAGTGTGTGTAGGATAGTGTTAGTGTATGGGGTGATCACTGGGTGTCACGGACTTGATCGGCTGAAGGGCATACATCTCTAAACTCTAAAAAGCCAAGGTCCACAATGAGGTAGATTTAAGGATTGCCACTGCATCCTAACTGATGGGAACACCATTCAGAATTCATATGCAACCTATATTGTCATAAATACTATAATAACATTTTTAATCGTTGCAAAACATTTCTGGCCGTTTCTATATTTTTGATTAATCTCAAGAAAAATGTACGCTAATGTCCGTGACAGGTTTGGTTATGATACAGAAGCTAAATTATTAAATGAGTAATCGAAGACCAGAGTTCAAATTCTACCATAGCAGTTGCAGCATTTAAATTCTGTTTACAACCTAGAATTTGGGGCGAGAATAGGAAAACTACTAGACTGCAATAGAAACACATGTGGTTCACTAACCAAAGAGCACAAACCTGTTGCAGGCAGCAGATATCAAAAATTCCAATGATACGGATCATACTGATAACCGACCATTGTATACGCAACTCATTTGAAGCAATTCATAAACAGCCAGTGTGTCGGAAGCAACTGCAGATGCTGGTTTAAACATGTTATGGCTACTGAGAAGATCAGTAACTGCACTTCCTAAAAAATGTTAATTCACATCACAACCCACTGTTTCAACTTCATAGGGTCTGGAACTTTAGTGTCATTCATAGAATCATAGAAAACTTACAATACAAATGCACCCATTTGGCAATCGTATGTGAACTGGTTGAGAAAGAGCTACCCAGCTTGTTCCACCTTCCAGAATGCAGTCCCGTATCTAATCTTTCTTCCTAGATAAAACCTTCCAGAGCTGGCAACATTCTTGCTATTCTTCGGCGCACCTTCTCTAGTGCAATCACGTCATGGGATAGTCTTGGCTGAATTCTGAAATAGCGGCAAATATATCCAAGCTAGCTCAAATATGAGAACATAAAGTAGGCAGAAGAAGGGGCTCTCCATTTTAACTGCAGCTCAGTGGTGTATTTGTGCTCACATAGGCTTGCTGAGGGTGTGCGCACCAATAGGGGAATCGCTGGTGTTGCTCGGAGCAATGCTTCTCCTAGTACCTCCACTCCGTCATATTATAACAGCAAATGTGCCAGGATAAAGCAAGATCAGCCACTCAGATGAAAGATGGAACTTTCACAAGCTGACACAAGGTGGCAGTGTCTCCCTCCATTCCAAGGGACTCCAAAGTACTAAAGGTAGACAAAAATGCTGGAGAAACTCAGCGGGTGAGGCAGCATCTATGGATCAAAGGATTAGGTGGCATTTCGAGTTGAGACCCAAATACTGAAGTAAGCCATCCTATTGCCCTCTGTCGTCAAGTCCAGATTTTAGTGCACTTACATTGTACCCATGAAGGGAAACCCAAAACATAATAAAACAGAGTAACATCCACTAGTCACTTTTTGGGCTTTATGAAGTTTCTCATTGCTATTCAACAATAGAACAACAAAAATAGACACAAGGTACTGCAGATACTGATTTACAAAAAAATACACACTGTACTGGAGTATTCAACATGTCAAGCAGCTTCTCTGGAGGACATGGATAAGCACGTTTCATGTCAGGATCCTTCTTCAGATGGACTGTGATAGTGGGGAAGGATGCTACGAAGGACAAAGCCAGAAAAGTGAAGGGTAGATACAGGCGAGGGGGTTGGTGGAAAATGTGGTTGCATCCTGTGGGACTTAGGGAAAAGAGGAAGGAAAACAGAGGGGTAAGGGGTTTTTTGGTTAGTTACCCAAAATTGGAAAGTTTAATATTCAGAACTGTAAGCTACCCAAGTGGATACGAGGCACTGTTCCCTCAGTTTGCACGTGACCTCACTCTGGCAATCGAGGCGGCCCAGGACAGAAAGTTCAGTATGAGAATGGGAAGGAGAATTGAAATGGTGAGCAACTGGGAAATCCAGCAGGCCTTGACTAACCGAGCACAGGTCCTCAGCAAAATTGTCACCTAGTCTGCACTTGGTCTCACTGAGGTAAAAGATCCCACAGTGGAAGCATAAACACAGTAGGGGGTGCATGTAAAGCTGTCTCACCTGGAAGGGATGCTGAGGTTCCTCAAAGGGTGTGAGGAAGGTGGTATGACAGGTGTTGCAGGGGAAAGTATCTGAAAACGGGGTGGTTTGGGTGGGAGATGATGAATGAACCAAGGAGTTGAGGCAGCAGTGGTCTCTAGAAAGGTGTGGGAGAGAACTACACATGCTGGTTGAAATCAAAGGTAGACACAAAATGCTGGAGTAACTCAGCGGGACAGGCAGCATCTCTGGAGAGATGGAATGGGTGACATTTCAGTTCTTCAGACCCTGTGCCTCTGTGGAAAGGTGTTTTACACCCAGTTAAAATACGAGGATATAATGGCAGAATAGCAGGAGGTAGAGGTGAGACCTCAGAAAGCATATACATTTACATACACAAGAAACACAGATAGGGTGGACAGTCAGAACCTTCTTCTTCCTCAGGGTGGAAAAGTCAAGGAGCAGAAGTCATAGGGATAATGTGATAGGGGCAAAGATTAAAGCAGACGTTCACGTCAAGTTTTTTTGTTTTACACACACAGTACTGGGCACCTGGAATGCGCTGCCAGGTTGTGGTGGAGGCAAATACAATTGTGGGATTTAAGAGGCTTATAGATAGGCACATGAATATAGAGGGAACAAAGGCATATGGATCACATCCTGGCAGAGGAGAAAGTTTAATTTGGCATCACGTTTGGCAGACAGTGTGGGTTGATGGGCCTGCGCTATATTCTAGTACTGTAATTGGTTCAGTGCAGTCTGCATTATTGACAAATTGTAGTCAAGAAATAAATCTAATTTTACATAACTTCATTCTACCATGATCTTTGCAAAAGATGACTCTATAAAGTAAAGTCTATAGATGAAGAAAAATCAACTGGTAGCGATGTGCAGCGATTTTGAACTTTTAACCATGTTTGATCAGGACTTTGTGAGTGACAGTGATATATTGGGAATGTGGATTCCAGAGGTATTGGACTGGCCGACATGGATGTGTGGCTGCAGCTTCTGCTTACTTGCTTCAAGCTCATGCTTAGTCATTGCTTTCACCGTGCGGGGTGGTTTTAACCCCTGTTGACCATGTTGGCAAAAAATTGGCAAAAACAATCTACTCTAATATCAGATGAAAACACGTTTAGATGCATGACTTGTTTGCTTTACATAGAGAGTAACATCATTAAGTTTAGTTTAGAGATATAGGGCGGAAATAGACCGTTCATCCCACCGAGTCCACGCCGACCAGTAATACCCGCACACTAACACTATCCTACACACACAAGGGACAATTTACAATTTTATAGCCAATCAGCGCACAAACCTGTACTTCTTTGGAGTGTGGGAGGAGACCTGAACATTTGTGGAAAACCCATGTAGGTCATGGGGAGAACGTGCAAACTCTGTACAGACAGCACACACAGTCAGGATCAATCCCAGGTCTCTGGCATTGCAAGGCAGCAACTATTACAGTTGCGCCACCCTTAAGTCTTGTTCAGAATTAGTTTCAGCTCGTAACCTGAAGGCACAGTGAGAATCTGACTGTATCTACAGTAATGTAAGATGTTACAACAACAGAGGAACAGATGGAGCTCCAAGGTAATTTTGGACTGAAGAATTTAATTGCCCACGTGAAAGCTATTTAACACTCTGGCTCTCAATATTGGACTTTGCACAAAAACTTTCTTTTTCCTGAAATATATAAAAAGCCTACAATTGAGGCCGCAATGAGTCAGACTTGGCTGGTGTTTTTAATACCAAAATCCCTGTCCTCTCTAGTTGTAGTTTAATGTAAAAGTTTATTCTTTGCACGTTTCACTTCAATGATATATTTTGCAATTAAAAAACTGGGAGAATCATCGGTCAGTTTGCATTGAGCAAAGAAATCTATCCAGCAACTGATGACTAGGTTTAAGTATGCAGAAGGTTCTTGGAAACTCTAGAACGTTTTGATTTCCTAAAATACAAATGCTGCCTAATAAAAAGAGTGGGGAGTGGTGCGGAGCAGATTTATGCAGATGTTGCTAGGACTCGAGGGCCGGAGCTTTTGCGGGAGGTCGGGCAGGCTCAGACTTTATTCCTTAGAACGCAGGAGGCAGAGGAGTGATCTTATGGCAGTGTATACCATCATAAAAGAAATAGATACCGTGAAAGCGGATTCTTTTACCCTAGGTATGGGAATCAGGTATCAGAGGACCAAGATTTAAGGTGAGAGGGGAAAAGATTTAATAGGAACCTTAGAGACAACTTTTTCCACTCAGAGGGTGGAGCGTATATGGATAGAGCTGCCAGAGGACGCGTTTGAGGCAGGTACTATAACAGCATTTAAAAGTCACAGAGAGGAAAGGGTGAGGGATATGGGCCAAACCTGGGCAAATAGGACTAGCTTAGATGGGGCATCTTGGTTAGCATGGACAAGTTGTGCCAAAGGGCTTGTTTCCGTGCTGAACGACTGTATGGTTCTGATAAAGAGATGCTTGGAAAAGGCAGGTCCTTCATTGGAACAAACTTGCACTTACATGCCGTACTTCATTATTCCAGGATTTCACCAAGGGCTTGTAAGACAACTAATCTCTTTTCAAGTCCCGTCACTGTTGTAATGCAAGAAGCTTGGCATAAATTTATGGTTACGAGCCAAAAAAGCAATTATTTTTGAGAAAGCGGGCATGAAAATATCACAAATAAGGTCACATACATGTCAGACGTCAACCTGGTGCTCCACCAATAAATTCATGCACCAGAGTGTCTTTGAACCTGTGGCTCAGAGTTAGCAAACTGAAGGTCTAATATTGATCACACATTTTAAGAAACATAGAAAATAGGTGCAGGAGGGGGCCATTCAGTCCTTTGAGCCAGCACCGCCATTCATTATGATCATGGCTGATCGTCCCCAATCAATAACCAATGCCTGCCTTCTCCCCATATCCCGTGACTCCACTAGCCCCTAAAGCTCTATCTAACTCTCTCTTAAATCTATCCAGTGACTTGGCCTCCACTGCCCTCTGTGGCAGGGAATTCACAAATTCACAACTCTCTGGGTGAAAAAGGTTTTTTCTCACCTCAGTCTTAAATGGCTTCCCCTTTATTCTAAGACTGTGACCCCTGGTTCTGGACCAGCCCAACATTGGGAACATTTTTCCTGCATCTAGCTTGTCCAGTCCTTTTGATGATGGTTTTACAATTTATCCTGGTTCTTGTCGATGTTGCTTCCCAGTTTTACGTGGAGAAGCAAATTGGCATAGGATCGAGAAGATTAAAGAGTTGAACGCGTGGCTCCAAGTTTGGTGTTGGAGAAGTGGGTTTGTATTTGCGGGACATCGGTATTAGGGAGCAAGGACAGACTACACTTGAACCCTGCAGGGACCACAGTCCTGGCAAACCACAGAACTTGGGCCGTAAATAAGGCTTTAAACTAAATAGTGGGTTGGTGGGGGGAGGGGGCAACAAATTGGAAATGTACGGATGAAGCTAAAGGGAAGGAGAGTGCAGAAAGTTTAAGACGGGATACGAGTCTTTACCTGTTGCAAATACGACATGCCTTAAAGAGGTCACATTCCATCAGAGAGACAGACAGGTGGGCAGAGGGGGTGGGGTAGCTCTGCTGGTAAGAAATGAAATTCAGTCCTTGCAATGACATAGGATTGGAAGATGTATTACCTTCGTGGGTAGAGCTAAGAAACCGCAAGGGCTAAAAAGACCTGTTGGGAATTGTATACATGCCTCCGAACTGTAGCCAGGATGTAGCGAATCAGGAGATAATACCGGCATAAAAGGCAGGCACTGTTACAGTGGTCATGGGGGATTTCAACATGCAGGTAAACTGCGAAAACCACAGATCTCAAGAGAAGGAAGTTGTAGCATGCCATGAGATGGTTTCTTAGAGCAGCTTGTAGTCGAGCCTAGTTGCAAAAAGTCACTTCTGGATTTGGTTAAGAAGGAACTGCAGATGCTGGAAAATCGAAGATAGACAAAAATGCTGGAGAAACTCAGCAGGTGAGGCAGCATTTATGGAGCGAAGGAAATAGGCGGCATTTCGGGTCTTGACCCCAAACGTCGCCTATTTCCTTCGCTCCATAGATGCTGCCTCACCCACTGAGTTTCTCCAGTATTTTCATCTACTCTGGATTTGGTGGCGTGTTACAAACCGGATTTGATTATGGAGCTCAAGGTAAAGGAATCCCTATGAGGTAGTGACCATAATATGATAAAATTCAACCTGCAGTCTAAGAGGGAGAAGATGAAATTAGATGTGTTGGTATAACTGTTGAGTAAAGGTAACTACAAATGCATGAGGGAGGAGGTGGCTAAAGTTGATTGGTAAAGGACCCTGACGGGACTCTTTACTCCCCTCTCTACCCTTGTCGCACCTTAATGCATCTATTTCTTCCACTCTGCTGCCCCCTTTCCTTCTGCCCCCTTCCACCTATATTCTTTCCTCTGGCTTCACATTTCATGCCTCCTCTACATATCTCTCAATCTTTTCATCTCTGGCTTTCGCACACACATTTGCCAATCAAGCCTCCTCATCTGCATCACTTGTGTAGAAAGGAACTGCAGCCGCTGGGTTTATACCAAAGACAGACACTAAATGCCAGAGAATCTCAACAGATCAGGCAGCATCTCTGGAGAAAAGGATGAGTGGCGTTTCGGGCTCCAAGAATGTTAGCATTTGTTGTTCTCCAGAGATGCTGCCTGGCCCGCTGAGTTACTCCAGCACTTTGTGTCCACCTATCACTTGCCAGGCTTGTCCCACCCCCACCTCGTTGAGCTTTCTCTCACCCCCCCGCCCCCCCCAAACAATCAGTCTGAATAAGAGTCCTGATCCAAAACATTGCCTATCCATGTTCTCCAGAGACATTATTAGCCTGCTGTGTTACTTAGCATTTTGTGTATTTTTATATATAACTGCAGCAGGTGTTTAATAGCCTCTTGGTAATGATTGTAATCATGAGTTGAGCTGAAAGCTGTGATAAAGGCACGATACGTATTCTTGCATCAGGCATATCTGAATGATACAGCTGCTAGAAAGTACAGCCAAATCACCAGGACCAGCGGGAAGCAGGCACACGAGGCTGCAACACATTGACCAGCTGAGCACCAAGAAGCAGAGTGGCTAATAGTATTTAAGCAACAAGACAAGCATTTCAATCACCCAGGCATGAAGGCAATTGGCCAAGTGCGGAATGATGAGTGTTCACATCTATACAGTAGGACGAATGGCCTGTTTCCATGCCGTATTATCCCAACAACTCTACTGGCTCTTGTTAACAAAAGGCAATCACAAGGGAACACTTGCACTCTCTACATTTTCCCCACTCAGCATTTCAACTAGCTGGTCCAATAGTACAGTTGCAGCCTTGCAGTGCCAGAGAGCCTTGTTCGATCCCCACTATGGGTGCTGTACATATGAAGTGTACACGTTCTCCCTGTGACCGCGTGGGTTTTCTCCAGGTACTGCGGTTTCCTTGCACATTCCAAAGACATGCAGGGTTGTAGGTTAATTGGATTCTGCAAAATTGTTGCTACTGTGGAGGATAGAACTAGCGAACGGGTTCACTAGTCGGCACGGACTCGGTGGGCCTGTTTCCACGCCTCAACTCTAAACTAAAAACATGCAGCTCATTTTCATGTTGCCCTTTTAGTTTAGTTTAGAGATACAGTGCAGAAACAGGCCCTTCAGCCTACCGAATCCACACTAACCAGTGATCCCCGTACACCCGCACTATCCTGCAAAAAATTTACAATATTTACCAATGCCAATTAACCTACAGACCTGTACGTCTTTGGAGTGTGGGGGGAAACCGGAGCAACCAGGTAAAGCCCATGTGGTCACGGGGAGAATGTATAAACTCCGTACAGACAGCAGCTGTAGTCAGGATGGAACCCAGGTCTCTGGTGCTGTAAGGTAGCAACTCTACAACTGTGCCACCGTGCCGCCCCTGAATGCCCTGCAAGGGGAGGAAACCTAGAAGTGGGCTGGATTGGGTTCAGATTTGACATTTCAACTTCTTTTCGGACTTGACCCCAAAGCAGCTGCCATTTTCCTGGCAAAACACTGTTTCATGAAGCCCTTTTCAAATAATTCCAAAATACAGCTTTACGTTTGATTTAGTTCAAGAAAGCCCACAGAGGACCGACCAGCCAGTGAGGAAATTGTCTTTACCTTTTCACCAGGATTACTGCTGTAGAACATGACACAAGGGTACAGCTCTGCTGCATCCACATCTTCAAACGCTAACTTAGGTTCCTAAATGGAAATAAAATGGGACCTTTAAGAAAAGCTGCTTCAGTAACACATCCATGAAAACAGCTACAATTTGGAACTGTATCTGTAAGCAATTTCCAGCAGGCGCACATTACATAATTAAATATCAGTAATATCCAGACGGACTGTTAAAAAAAAAAGCATTTCTGCACAAAAGTTACTCGTAATCTGAAAAATATTGGAGTTCTCAGCTTTTTAGTCGTTTATATTCTGTGCATGCTGCACTATAAAATAAAATGTTCATGCCAATTGATAATTAATTCCAGCCTGCAGCCAACAGTAAGCAATCATAATGGCATATTAATGCATGAAAGTACACGGTGCCCTTTGCTGCAATGCTTCCTGCTTCAACACCAACCTGTTCCACAATCTACCGGTATATAGATTGCAACAGAGATTATTTAGCCAGCAGAGAAAAAAAGTAAACTAGCACCATTGGCAGAGAGATAAATCATGTCTGATTGGTATAACAAAAGCTCAGTTGACAGGGTAACCCTGGAAATTATCCTGTCTGGTCAATAAACTGGGAATACAAGACCTGAATAAGGGTCTCGACCCAAAACGTCACCTATTCCGTTTCTGCAGAAATGATGCCTGACCCACTGAGTCACTCCAGCTTTTTGTGTCTATCTTCTGCAAATGAGGAGCATATTTTATAAATTATGACAGGTTATTAGCGGAGATTAGTTTAAATTGGCATCATGTTTGACATAGACATTGTGGGTTCGAAGGCCTGCTCCTGTGTGGCTATGGTCGTAGACTGGGCTATTGTTTCGCTGAACACCTTGGACCTACAAGATTTCCCTGTTGCCAAACACTTTAATTCCCATTCCCACACAGACCTTTCTGCCCTCAGTCTCCTCCATTGTCAAAGTGAGGTTAAACACAAATTGGAGGAACTGCATCTCATATTTCGCTTGGGCAGCTTACAGCCCAATGGAATGAATATTGATTTCTCGAACTTCAAGTAATCCCTGCATTCCCTCTCTCTCCGTTCCTCCCCACCAACTTCTCATTCTCACCTAGCAAACAGCTAACACTGGCCCGTTTCCTTTATCATTGGTGCTTTTTTTGCATATCTTTCATTCATTTGTTTTATATCTCTCTACATCACCGTCTATATCTCTCACTCCCCTTTCCACTGGCTCACAGTCTGAAGGGTCTCAACACGAAATGTCTCCAGAGATGCTGTCTGACCCGCTGAGTTACTCCAGCATTTTGTGTTTATCTACGGTCTGTTAAGATATCAGCACAAAACTGATTCCTGAGGTAGTGGACTGACTAATGGAGAGAGATTGAGTCATTTGAGGAATCTCATAGAATACAACAGGATTGGAAAGGTTTGTTCCAGGAAGGACATTTGTGATACCAGGGAGCGCAAGAATGAGGAGTCACAGCAGATCAAGGAACAAGATGTTTAAAACTCAAACGAGGACAAATTTCTTCTCCCAGTGAGAGGTGAAAACATGAAATTCTCTATGACAGAGTGCTGTTGAAGCCAAATCATTAAATATACTTTTTTTTTTAATAAAGTTGGAATTATTTGGAGTAGAGCGCTCAAGGTTTATGGGGAGAAAGCTGAACATAATTTTGAAGTAGATGAGTAGACATGATCTCATTACATGGTGCAACAGGCTTGAAGGGCTGAATTATCTACTCCTGCTCCTTTTTTATGCTTTTTTTTATATTAAAATTTGAAAGTGAATCCTATTTTGCAATTTGTTTGGAATTTGCAGATGGGGCGGGGGAGGGGGATGTTTGCAATAAACCACTTTTATTGGCATTTAGAGTTTACAAATAGCTAGAACATTGGGAGAGTGTTTACCTCTCCGTTTTTCCCAAATGAGATTGTCCTGGCTTCCATGTCGAGGACGCATGTTATGTAGTCTCCTTGAGTAAAGCTGAAGAGAGTCAGCGTCTGTTCACCATTGTGGTAAAGATTACCGCTGTAAGCCCTGTACAGCCACATGTCCGAGGTAGTCCGATGGTTGAAATCATGCACAGGCCAGCGGGATACTCCAACACACGTGCCTTCATTACCTCGATTCTCCTTCACTATATAAAACTAGGAAAGACATTTGGAATGTGTGATACGCTCAAAATATATATTAAAAGAGACATAATGCAATGTACGCATTTCAATGCAGACAGAATTCAAAACTTGCTACTCGTAAATATTTTTGTTTACATTTTCTGCATTTTTAATTTAGATGTACCTTCCACTGATAGCATCCTGAAGCAATGCCAGTTGATGCGAGACCATAGCCCTTTCCACCACTCCCATGGGTCAGTACTTGTCCATTCTCCACCGCACAACACTGGGTTTTCTCAGGATCAAAGGATACTTCTTGGATAGGAAGATTTTCATCTTCTTCTTCTATTTCTCCTTGCTTCTATTATAGTTACAAAAAATATATAATCATTAAGCAAGTTTCTAAAAGTACAGGATAATTATACAACATATAAATCCTGGCAATAACGTTTTCACAATGGGCACAGACTTGCATAATTCAAGCCTGATCCAACATTTGTGGCGGGAGCCTTGCGGGTCGACGAGCCTCGCGCATCGGCAGAGCCCGCGGCTGGGGCCTGGGCCACGGAGTCATCAGGAGGGGGGGGGGGGGGGGTCCCGGCGGTGATCGTGGAGGAGGTCGGTGCAGCAGTCATCGAGGTCGATCGTTGAGGGCACCGGCTGCCAAGGACAGGTCACGTGGGAGTCAGAACACAGGCCACGGGGAACATTGGAGGACCTGGTGAAGGAGGACCGCTGTGAATGGTGTGGGGAATACACGCGCACACACACACAGGAGTGGTGTGGGGGAAGAACAAAGGAAGACCCTAGATGTGGAACCACCGTGGGGACGGGGCAGAATAAGGGTGGGCCTGGTGCAGGATGCGTTGTAACTTTGACAGTACCCTTTATATAGCAGCTATTTGCATACCTTGGGTTTGCAAGCAAAGAATCTCACTGAATACTTTATTGTCACATGCAACAAGTCACAATCAATTCAATTCAATTTAAAGGAATATTTAAACTCCACACAGGAGAGGGAATACGGACAGTGGCTAAATGAATGAAAAACACAAATTGACACAATGGCAACTAATTTACATTTAACTGATTGTGTTTCAGGAGAGGGGGGGGGGTCACAGAAATGAGCTGTTTTTGACAGGTGTGTCAGTGGTTGTTACATTTAAATGTAACCCAATCTCAGAGGTTGATGATTAGTTTGGATTTGAAAGGTTGTAGGTCAGTAATTCCCAACCTCTTTCGTCCCTTTTACCCCTGGCAACTTTAATAGCATTTAACAATGTTAGTTCACTTATTTATGAACAACTAATGATGAAGATACCAGAACCAAACACAGTCAATCAATGAGAAAAAATATGTACAAACCCAGAATCAACAAACTTACCCCCTGCGTAGGCAAAATTTACCCCCAGGGGTAAATCTACCCCAGGCTGGGAACCCTTGTTGTAGGTAAACACGATAAACCAGCATATAATAGGAGTTAGCAGGTAAGTACATATCAGTGCCATCTGTGAGCAAGACAGGGAAACACTTGCTGGGGGTCTGGCTGGCATTTAAACCTTTACTGGACCACCTGAGCTCCCACAACCACAGACAACTCTCCCTTTTGATGCATTGCCATCATATCCTTCATGGTGATACCTTCTCTCCTCTCTACCCCACGCCAGTGTTCTTGTATTGCTCCAATGTAATTCCTCCTCTTTTATTTTCCCTCTGTGTAATCAGACCTCACCTTGTAATCAGCCCCAATCTTTTTTAATGGTTTTCTTGGCCATTGTTGGTCAGCAAACAGAGGGGGAATAAAGATAGACACAAAAAGCTGGAGTAATGGGCCTGTCACGCTGTACGAGTTGATTCAAGAGTTCTCCCGGGTTTAAAAGAAAAAAATCAAACTCATGGTAAGCACGGAGAATGAACGTAGCGGGTACGTCGGAGCTCGGGGACATCTCTTAGCGCCTCGTAACGCTAACAGCAGGTACTCGGGAAGACTCTCTAACGGCAGGTAAGACTTGTGAAAAATTTTCAACATGTTGAAAAATGTCCACGAGAGCCCCGAGTACCGATGAGTGGCCATTACCATAATTTCCGAGTTCAAATCAGGGCAAACTCGGGAGAACTCTTTGAATGAACTCGTACAGTGGGACAGGACTTTAACTCAGTGGGCCAGGCAGCACCTCTGGAGAGAAGGAATGGGTGACATTTCGGGTTGAGACCCTTCTTCAGTCTGGCCCGCTGAGTTACTCAGACTTTTGCGTCTATCTTCAGTTTTTATTAATTAATTAATTACTAAACCAGCATCCGCAGTTCCTTCTTACACAGAGGGGTAAAAAAACCCAATGTGTTGTTTGTTGATTTTGAGGCAATGCTTTATTATTTCACATTCCACCCAACTTCTACTCACTATTTTACAAATTCTCTTCCTTACAAATTTTACTTCAAAGTATTTGCTGGCCCCTGGATTTCAGTAAATACTGTCAAATGAGACTCTAACCCGAAAACACAATACAGAAATCTCCGAGTGTCCTTTTTAACATGGCTTTATATTTGCCATTAGACGGTGATCCATAGACGGTCAAGATTTAAAATGGGTAGAAATTTCTGAGTTCTATTCTAATAAGTCATTAAACAAATGCTGGTGTTCTGGCCACCTGTCATCCACCCACAATGAACATCTTCAACAAGCAGCCTTAAACCCATTTCCTTTACTCGGATTCACGTCCTTATGGGTCATCCAATTTTCCATGCAGTGGTTTACATTTTGAACTTTTAATCTCAGTTTGAATTCATTTAAAATACATTAATTGTTTATAAGGCTAAAGAGGAAAGTATCACTATTCCTTATAAATAGTTCAAGTCAAGAAAAATGTATTGTGATGTACATGGTCAGTAAAAGAACATACGTTCACCAGTTCCAGGAACAGAATTAGGCCATTCGGCCCCATCAAGTTTACTCTGCCATTCTATCATGGCTATCTATCTTTCCCCCTCTACCCCATTCCCCCCCGACACCCGTACTAACCAAGAACATGCAGGGTCTGGTACCTGTAGTTTCGTTGGCTGCTCCTTCTCCTTGACCTGAATTGTGTGTTTTGCCTGGGAAATGGGGGCCTCCCACATGCAATTAGAGATGAGCAAGAACAGGTGTTCCACCACCTGGAAAAACAACACAAACATCCAAAAATAATTACTGTGCTTTGCACCTGACAAAAGAAACATAGACATAGAAAATAGGTGCAGGAGTAGGCCATTTGGCCCATCGAGCCAGCACCATCATTCAATATGATCACGGCTGATCATCCAAAATCAGTACCCCATTCCGGCTTTTTCCCCCATATCCCTTGATTCCCTTAGCCCCGAGAGCCAAATCTAACTCTCTCTTGAAAACATCCAGTGAAATGGTCTCCACCGCCTTCTGTGGTTTTTCCTCATATCCGTCCTAAATGGCCTACCCTTTATTCTTAAACTGTGACCCCTGGTTCTGGACTCCCCAATAAACCACTACTGCACTACCAGAACGTTAGTAAACTGTGCGCACTAATCATCTTCCAGGCTTTAATTTCAAAGACCATTACTGATTTCATCACTTCTGACTGTCTGTGTTCCACAGCCTCCAACAGTATAATTTCCCAGCCCCATACAGCCTGGTTTTACCTTCTCCCAAAAATCCACAAACACAACTGCCCTGGGACACCCATTGTTTCTGCCTGCTCCTGACCCACAAAAATATTTCCACATACCTCGACTCCATCCTAACCCCTCTGGTCCAATAGATACCTCGCACGCCCTTCGTCTTTTTAATAACTTGCTTTCCGAGCCCCCACTCCCTCATCTTTACTATGGATGTTCAGTCACTCTACGCCTCCATCCCCCACCAGGAAGGCCTTAAAGCCCTCTGTTACATCCTCAACCGCAGAAACATTCAATTTCCCTAATAGTCTACTAGTCGCTTGGCGGAGCTAGTCCTCGCCCTCAACAACTTCTCCTTTGACTCCTCCCACTTCCTCCAAGTCCACTGCGGAGCTATGGGCATCCGCACAGGCCCCAGCTATACCTGCCGCTTTGTAGGGAACATTGAACAATCAGTGTTCCAGGCGTACACTGGCCCTATCCCCAAATCCTATCTCCGTTACCTCCTGCACCCATGCAGAACTCAAGGACTTTTTCAACATCACCACCAATTTTCATCCTGCACTCAAATTTACTTGGACCATCTCCGACACCTCCCTCCCCTTTCTTGATCTTATCACAGGAAATAGATTATTGACTGACATCTAATACAAACCCACTGACCCCCACAACTATCTCGACTACTTCTTCCCACCCTGCTTCCTGCAAAGATTACCCCCTACTCCCAATTCCTCCGTCTACGCCGCATCTGCGCCCAAGATGAGCTAGAACATCTGAGATGTCCTCATTCTTCAGGGAACGGGGGACCCCCTCTCCCATCATAGATGAGGCCCTCAATCATGTGTCTCCTCGGTACCCTGCAGCTCTTCCCTTTCTTGCCCGCCCCCTAGTCCATACCCCATCAGCCATCACATACAACACATAATCCTCCAAACTTTCCGCCACCTCCAACGAGATGGATTAGCCACATTTTCCCATCTCCACCCCATTCCGCCTTCCACTAGAGACCGTTCCCTCCGCCACTCCCTGGTTAACTTATCCCTTCCCACCTAAACCATCCTCTCAACAGGTACCTTCCCCTGCAGTAGCAGAAGATGCAACACCTGTCGCTATACCTCCTCCCACGACTCTGTCCAGAGACATTGACAGCCCTTTCAGGTTAGGCCGAGGTTCCCTTGCACCGCCTCCAACCTAATTTACTGTATCAGTTGTTCAAGATGTGGACTCCTTTACATCAGCGAGACCAAACACGGACTAGATGATCGGTTGGCGGAACACCTTCACTCTGCCCGAGTGAACCAACCGGATCTTCCGGTTGCTGGACAATTCTCTTTCCCATTCCCACACAGACCCTTCTGTCCTAGGACTCCTCCATTGTCAGAGGGAGGCTAAACACAAATTGGAGGAACAGCATCTCATATTTCGCTTGGGCAGCTTACAGCCCAGTGGTATGAATATTGGTTTCTCTAACTTCAAGTAGCCCCGGCATTCCCTCTCTCTCTATCCCTCCCCCACCCAAGTCGCACTAGCTTCTCATTTTCACCCTACAAACAGCTTATAATGGCCCGTTTCTTTTATCATGGTAACTTTTTTTGCATATATTTCATTAATTGTTCTTTATCTTTCCGCATCACCGTCTATCTTGTTTCCCTTATCCCTAACCATTCTGAAGAAGGGTCTCGACTTGAAACGTCATCCATTCCTTCTCTCCATAGATGCTGCCGGTCCTGCCGAGTTACTCCAGCTTTTTGTGTCAATCATCTTCCTTAACTGGGTTTAGTTTAGTGATACAGTGCGGAAACAGGCCCTTTGGCTCACCGAGTCCGCTCCGACCACCGATCCCCACACATTAACACTATCCTACACACATTAGGGACAATTTTACATTTACCAAGCCAATTAACCTACAAACCTGTACGTCTTTGGAGTGTATGGAACAAGCTGCCAGAGGAGATGGGTTTAGGCTAGAACGTTTAAGAAACAGTTAGACAGGTACAAGAATAAGACAAGTTTGGAGAGATATGGTCCATACACAGGCAGATGGGACTAGTGTAGCTGGGACATGTTGGCCGGTGTGGGCAAGTTGAGCCGAAGGACACGGGTCCACACTGTATCACTCTATGACTCTAAATACTAAATCAGACAGGATTAAGAGAAAGATAGAGGACCTTTCAGTACATGATACGGAAGCATTTCTAACACCAGTCTAAAGAAATAATTCCTAAGAGTAGCTACGTTACCTGTATCATCTGATCATCTTCTACACTCGACTCACAGGCAGGCAACACTGCTTCCAGAACATGAAGGGCCAGCAATCTGGTTCTGAGGTTGCCAGCCAGTGGGACATCTGCACGACAGAGGACATGGTTTGCAATGAATTCAGAAAGCACAAGAGATTCACGCAAACAATCAAATGGTGGCTTTTGATCAAGTGTACTGCTAAATCGTAATTGATTACACGAGACATACACATAATAAGCTTCAATGTTATAAATATGGAAACATTTGAAAGGAACAGTTTTGAGCATTACAATCTTCCCAAAATGGCAGAGGCATTTATTAATAATTGCAAACCGTTATCAGATATATTCTACATGTGTTTAGTGCAGCACAGGGAAGAATTAGATGCAGAGCTTTGCCATTATCCCAGTATTGACATTTTCCAGGGATAACAACCCAAAGCCAACTCAGACCAAGTGCACGACATCAATTTGACATGGAAGCATACCTCAAATCTTTGAGTAGAGAATACTAATTCATTTGGACTGCAATGTGAATCTAAGTTCTCATCAGGAAAGCTCCTTAAACTGTTGAGTTTTGCAGCAATTTGGCTCTGTAATCACTGGACCCAGGAGCCATTCACCATTCACAGCTGAACGTGAGCATCAATATTGCTTTAACACTTCATCCCCACATCCCTCAAGTTACTAATGTCGCAGTTTTTATAACCATATAACCATATAACAATTACAGCACGGAAACAGGCCATCTCGGCCCTTCAAGTCCGTGCCGAACAACTTTTTTCCCCTAGTCCCACCTGCCTGCACTCATACCATAACCCTCCATACCCTTCTCATCCATATGCCTATCCAATTTATTTTTAAATGATACCAACGAACCTGCCGCCACCACTTCCACTGGAAGCTCATTCCACACCGCTACCACTCTCTGAGTAAAGAAGTTCCCCCTCATGTTACCCCTAAACTTCTGTCCCTTAATTCTAAAGTCATGTCCTCTTGTTTGCATCTTCCCTATTCTCAAAGGGAAAAGCTTGTCCACATTAACTCTGTCTATCCCTCTCATCATTTTAAAGACCTCTATCAAGTCCCCCCTTAACCTCCTGCGCTCCAGAGAATAAAGACCTAACTTATTTAACCTATCTCTGTAACTTAGCTGTTGAAACCCAGGCAACATTCTAGTAAATCTCCTCTGTACCCTCTCTATTTTGTTGACATCCTTCCTATAATTGGGCGACCAAAACTGCACACCATACTCCAGATTTGGTCTCACCAACGCCTTGTACAATTTTAACATTACATCCCAGCTTCTATACTCAATGCTCTGATTTATAAAGGCTAGCATACCAAAAGCTTTCTTTACCACCCTATCTATATGAGATTCCACCTTCAAGGAACTATGCACGGTTATTCCCAGATCCCTCTGTTCAACTGTATTCTTCAATTCCCTACCGTTTACCATGTACGTCCTATTTTGATTTGTCCTGCCAAGGTGTAGCACCTCACATTTATCAGCATTAAACTCCATCTGCCATCTTTCAGCCCATTTTTCCAACTGGCCTAAATCACTCTGTAGACTTTGGAAATCCTCTTCATTATCCACAACACCCCCCATCTTGGTATCATCTGCATACTTACTAATCCAATTTACCACCCCTTCATCCAGATCATTGATGTACATGACAAACAACAAAGGACCCAACACAGATCCCTGAGGCACCCCACTAGTCACCTGCCTCCAACCCGACAAACAGCCATCCACCATTACTCTCTGGCTTCTCCCATTCAGCCACTGTTGAATCCATCTTGCTATTCCTGCATTTATACCCAACAGTTGAACCTTCTTAACCAACCTTCCATGAGGAACCTTGTCAAAGGCCTTACTGAAGTCCATATAGACAACATCCACTGCTTTACCCTCGTCAATTTCCCTAGTAACCTCTTCAAAAAATTCAAGAAGATTAGTCAAACATGACCTTCCAGGCATAAATCCATGTTGACTGTTCCTAATTAGACCCTCTTTATCCAGATACTTATATATATTATCTCTAAGTATCTTTTCCATCAATTTGCCCACCACTGAAGTCAAACTAACCGGTCTATAATTGCTAGGTTTACTTTTAGAGCCCTTTTTAAACAATGGAACAACATGCGCAGTATGCCAATCCTCGGGGACTATTCCCGTTTCTAATGACATTTGAAATATTTCTGTCATAGCCCCGGCTATTTCTACACTAACTTCCCTCAATGTCCTAGGGAATATCCTGTCAGGACCTGGAGATTTATCCACTTTTATATTTTTCAAAAGTGCCAGTACTTCTTTTACTTTGAAACTCATAGTATCCATAGCTACTCTACTAGTTTCCCTTACCTCACATAATTCAATATCCTTCTCCTTGGTGAATACCGAAGAAAAGAAATTGTTCAATATCTCCCCCATCTCTTTTGGCTCTGCAGATAGCTGTCCACTCGGTCTCTCCAATGGACCAATTTTATCCCATGTTATCCTTTTGCTATTAATATAGCTGTTGAAACCCTTTGGATTTACTAATATAGCTGTAGAAACCCTTTGGATTTACGAAAACTAAATCTGCTTTTCCGTTCTTCCAATGAAAATTGATAATAATTATGCATTTCCACTTGTACCTCATCCATCACCTTTATGCTCAGTCATATGGCAGGTCTTATAACCCATTGCTAACTTTTCCTGCCCTCCTTGCAATCTACAATCTAAACTTGTGCAACCCGACAATAGACAATAGGTGCAGGAGTACGCTATTTGGCCCTTCGAGCCATTCAATGTGATCATGGCTGATCATCCCCAATCAGTACCCCATTCCTGCCTTCACCCCATATCCCCTGACTCCGCTATTTTTAAGAGCCCTATCTAGCTCTCTCTTGAAAGTATCCAGAGAACCCGCATCCATCACCCTCTGAGGCAGAGAATTCCACAGACTCACCACTCTCTGTGAGAAAAAGTGTTTCCTCGTCTCCGTTCTAAATGGCTTACCCCTTATTCTTAAACTGTGGACTCTATTTCTGGACTCCCCCAACATCGGGAAAATGTTTCCTGCCTCTATGTTTCCAAACTCTTAACAATCTTATACGTTTCAATGAGATCCCCTCTCATCCCTCTAAACTCCCTCTCTTCCTTCTAAACAGAGTGTGTGGTCTCATCAAATACCTTCCTTAACGCCCAAGTATTGCCCATTTTCTGGTTCATCTTGCCACAGGGCCAGTTTCACATTAGCATATACGTTTTCAAATAATAGTTAACTTAAGTTTGATTTTAAGCAGTGCAAGTGTGAGCACTTTAGGAGGTCAAATGTGAGGGGAAATATACAAATAATGGCATGGCCCTTAACATCATTGATGTACATAGGGGTCCATCAGGAGTCCAAGTCCATGACTTCTTGAAAGTGACAACACAAGTACATAAAGTGGTTAGGTTATATAAAATGCTTGCTTTCATAGGTTGGGCCATTGAGTATAAGAGTCAGGAAGTCATGATGCAGCTTTATAAGACTGGTTAGGCCATATTTGGAGTATTGATTGTTCTGGTTGCCCCAGTATAGGAAAGATATGGAGGCTTTGAAAAGGATACAGAGGAGATTTACCAGAATGCTGTCTGGATTAGAGGGCATTAGCTGCAGGGAAAAGTTGGGCAGCCTTGGATTGGTTCTCTGGAATGCCAGAGACTGTGGGGAGACCCTGATAGAAATATATACAATTATGAGAGGCAGAGAGGATAGACAGTCAGAACCTTTATCCCCAGAATGGAAGAATTTAATACTAGAGGGCAGAGCATTAAGGTGACAGGGGTAAAGTTTACAGGGTTGGTGGGCTGATGCAGATTTAAGACACTTAAATAGGATAGACAATGGATAGGCATATGGATATGCTGGGAATGGAGGGATATGGATTATGCACAGGTAGGTAGGAGGTAGTCAAAAATGCTGGAGAAACTCAGCGGGTGTGGCAGCATCTGTGGAGCGAAGGAAATAGGCAACGTTTCGCCCCGAAACGTTGCCTATTTCCTTCGCTCCATAGAAGTTGCCGCACCCGCTGAGTTTCTCCAGCATTTTTGTCTATCTGCGATTTTCCGACATCTGCTACTCCTTCTTGAACAGGTAGATAGGAGATGGCCAAAAGTCCCTCGTGAAACCCAGATAGTTTAGTTGGAGTTCAGTGTTCAATACCGTGATGGCCATTGGGAAGAAGCTGTTCCTGGACCTTGAAGCAATGAAATTATTGAACAATATACCACAACACTTTGCTAATTAGGATGAATTGGCAGAGATAGAACGAAAAGAATAGATAATAGGTGCAGGAGTAGGCCATTTGGCCCTTCGAGCCAGCACCACCATTCAATGTAATCATGGCTGATCATCCCCAATCAGTACCCCGTTCCTGCCTTCTCCCCATATCCCCGGACTCTGTTATTTTTTAAGAGCCCGATCTAGCTCTCTCTTGAAAGCATCCAGAGAACCCGCCTCCACTGCCCTTGGAGGCAGAGAATTCCACAGACTCACCACTCTCCGTGAGAAAAAGTGTTTCCTCGTCTAAACTGTGGCCCCTGGTTCTGGACTCCCCCAACATGGGGAACATGTTTCCTGCCTCTAGCGTGTCTAAGCCCTTAACAATCTTATGCGTTTCAGATTAAACATTAGATAAGCAACAGCAAATATAAGAATTCAACCCTTGCACCTCTATATATATTTTCTACATTGCATGCATTTTGTCATGGATGCAAAATAAATCTCTATAATAAGAGCTTCAGAAGTTTGAAATTTGCTTGCAAACCATCTGATATAACATCAACAATTACTGTACTCCAGCACAAGTTACTGCAGCCATGCAGAGCTTCCAAACCACACTCTCAGGCCAACAGAATGGCCATGCAAGACACCCGGAGAGATTCTCCAATGTTATCCAGTTCCTGCGTTCAAGAGCTGAGAAGTTGCATACCCGAAAAATACTTCTGAGCAGCAATGTTAAGTAGCACTTCCGTCCATTTAGGCGAGGCCATTTTCGACTGAATAGCCTTCGAAGACACAACTCTGCGGAGGAAAACAAGAAAGTCCCCCAGCTGCAACTCAGCGGTGTGCTGCTTCCGAAGAATTGCTGGAAAGTAAAGATAAGAGTTAAATAAACTGCTTTCTCCATTCCCTGCACATTACTGAAATCAATAAAGCTTACAACCAAATCAACAATTTATCTGTTATACCAAGCAGGCAGGAAAATGAGATCTTGATTTATGAACGTTTGATTTACGAATGTTCACTATAAAGCACTGTCCCCATTTACTAATTTATATTTTAGTGTCTGAACAGCATACCAATTTCACTTGTAGGCATACATTGCATTAAAATATCTATTATGCACATCGCCCACCCTTTTCAATTTATTAAAATCCATGGAATTAAATATTTTTCAGGAATGTATACCTTTTAGAAATTGGGGAGTGTCTGCATAGGAAATTAGTTCAGTTTCAAGATTAGTACCCTGGCTGGCCAACGACATGCCAACTGGCTTCCTTCTGAGCATCTGGTCTATGGGTTTTCAGAAATCTTAAATACTTTATTATTATTCTTTTCCTTTCCTCCAGAGATGCTGCCTGAGCCGCTGAGTTACTCCAGCCTTTTGTGTCTGTCTCCTGTATGCTGTAGTCTCTTTTGACCCAAGACAGAGCAGAGGAGAAGGTTGGAGAACAGAGAGACCCTGGGATACAAGTACATAGCTCCCTGAAAGTGGCATTATACTCAAAAAAGGTGGGGTAGAGATGTTTGGCTCGATTGCTGTCTTGAGTTAGGGCATCGTGTTATACATGTGCAAGACATTGGTGAGATTGCATTTGAAGTATTGCATGCAATTCTGGTCGCAAGGATACGATTCATCTAGAGTGGAGGCGCAAAGGATTCACAACAGTGTTGCCAAGATTGGAGGACTTAGAATCAAAGAAATAAAACATACCCTTCGGCCCTGCCTGTTCATGTGCCTGTGTAGAGCCAGGAACACATTGTTTAAAAAGACAGTAATATGGATAGGAAAGATTTAGAGGAATATGGGTGAAATGCAAGCAAAGTAGACCTACTCAGAAAGACATCTTGGTGCCATATAACACTGCCGATGGCTCTCTATGTGTTATTTGGACAAGATCCCATTAAACCCAGTGGAAGACACAGGACATGATGGTTGCGAATGGTACCATCTAAGTAAAGTGGATAGGTATATGGATGGGAAGGGAATGGAGGGGTATGGTCTGAGTGCAGGTAGATGGGACTAGGGGAAAATAAATGGTCGGCACGGACTGGAAGGGCCGAGAAGGCCCGTTTCCGTGCTGTAATTGTTGTATGGTTATATGGTTATAAGAACTAAAAGGTATTGAGGTCTTGGAGCATATAAAGGCTACCACAGTGGAATTCAAACTCAGTGGTGATTTGGTCTATTGGCTAACTCCCGCACATTATTACATGTACCTCCCTTTACCTCATCTACCCTTAATTTTAACAAGTACTGTAAAGCTGCATACGCTTCATACCTCGAAAATCCTTTGCATCCTCAGTCTCACCAGCGTCATCCAGTTTGTTCTCTCTGTTTCCGTGCAAGGGTGTTAGCTGCACTCCAGCCTGGGAGAGCAGGTTCTTCAGCTGACTGCACAGCAGATCCAACAGAGACTGAACCACCTTCGGGCTCAGTTTGTCTGCGTACGTTCTACAAGAATAAAGCACAAAGGAAGCACAATTGTAAACCTGAAATGGTGCAAAATAAACCATTTTAGTGTTCATTACATTTTCACACTGCTCCGTGGTTTACTGAGCCACAGCATTTAGTGGATGGAAGATTCAGGCTACAGTACAGTGCATGAGGTGTGCATGCATGACAATGCAACATAACTCCTGTGGGAAGCCTTCAATTTCATACATTTTCAACAAAGGCAGTTGGGGTTTGTAGGAGTATTCCAGGTTAATTTACTGGATTCGGCACATCGATTATATGAAGAAAGGCTTGGATAGTGGAGAGGATGTATCCGCTAGTGCGAGAGTCTAGGACTAGAGGCCATAGCCTCAGAATAAAAGGACGTACGTTGAGAAACAAGATGGAGGAATTTCTTTAGTCAGAGGGTGGTGAATCTGTGGAATTTATTGCCACAGAGGCCTTCAATGGATATTTTTAAGGCGGAGATTGACAGATTCGTAATTAGTTTGTGTGTTAGGGATTATTGGGAGAAGACAGGAGAATGGGGTTGTGAGGGAAAGATAGATCTGTCATGATTGAATGGTCTAATTTGCATATAACAAACTTTGGAAGAGACTACAGAGTTAGGAATGTTTATATTGTGAGGTTTAAGATAACTTTAGTACGCAGAATGATAAAGCTTGGGATAGACACACTGACCTTCACTATGCTCAGCATATTTTGAGAATCTACAAAGGGCCAGATTGACGTATGATTATAAAACTAACTCCTTGGAATGCAGTCAGTGTGCAAAATGAAGAGTGCTAGGAAACTGCGATGATGGCTCCATCAGCAAATTCAACAGCAGGTTGATAAAGCTACTAAAAAAAGGGCAAAAAAAGGAGGTAATGTGGTTTATTATAGGATGCATATTTTCCGAGACCCAGGACTTGAAATTCTGAAGAGCCTATTTGGCTTTTCACAAAACATATCGTGCAAGTGGCAGCTCAATGTTCTGGGGTACAGGAGCTTCAGCACAGACAGGCGAGGGAGAGAGAGGTGGGGGGTTGCATTGTTGGTTCAGGAGGATGTCACGGCTGTGTTCAGACAACCTTGTCCCACCACAGACATTACGGACGGTTCGTCTAGTGAGGCTATATGGGTGGAGCTGAGGAACAAGAATGGGATTATCACTTTGTTGGGGGTGTACTACAGACCCCCGAATAGTCAATGGGAATTAGAAGAACAAATGTGCCGGGAGATTGCAGACAGCTGCAGGTCAAATAAGGTTGTTGCAGTAGGGGATTTTAACATTCCCAGTATAGACTGGGAAAATCATAGCGTGAAGGATTCAGATGGGGTGCAATCCATCAAAAGTGTTCAGGAGAGTTTTCTTCAGCAGAACGTGGAGGGCAACGCTGGACCTAGTATTGAGAAATTGGGAAGGGCAAGTTAATGAAGTGTGTGTGGAGGAGCCTTTTAGGGACCAGTGACCACAGTTTGATTAGGTTTAAGATAGTTATGGATCGGCACAGAGAGGAGGGTCCACGTGTTAAAATGCTCAACTGGGGCAAGGCCAACTTTGAGGGTATGAGAGAAGGTCTCGCTCAAGTTGACTGGAGCAGGTTATTAGATGGGAAAGGAACATCGGCCAAGTGGGATGTTTTTAAAAGTGAGCTGAAGAAAGCTCAGGATGTGTACGTCCCCGTTAGAGTGAAGGGCAAAGCAGGCAAACGCAAGGAAGCTTGGCTGACGAGGAAAATTGAGATGTTAGTCAAAAACAAGAAGGAATCATGGGACAGGTATAGGCAGCTGGGATCAAGTGCATCCCTGGAGGAGTTTCAGGAACAAAGGAGCAAACTAAAAAAGGAAATAATAAGGGGCCAGGAGATAGCTCTGGTGGGTAGCATTAAGGACAGTCCCAACGGATTTTATAAATACACAAGGGGGAAAAGGGTAATTAGAGAGAGAATGGGACTTCTCAGAAATCAAAGCAGTCACCTCTGTGTGGAGCCACAGGAGGTGGGGAAAGTCCTAAATAAGTATTTCTCCTCTGTATTTACCGAGGACAAAGATTCAGTAGGACTGAGGAAATTGGAGCAGTCACTGGAAGCGTCTTGAGAGCAGTCAGGGTTACTGTCGAAGAAGTACTGAAGGTACTGTCGTGTTTGAAGTTAGACAAATCTCTAGGGCCTGATCTGATATATCCAAGGACATTGTGGGAAACTAGTGGAAATTGCGGGAGCCCTTGATGAAATTTACAAGTCGTGCCTAAATACAGGAGTGGAGCCGGAAGACTGGAGGGTGGCAAATGTTGTACCTCTTTTCAAGAAGGGCTGCAGGGAAAATGCTGGGAGCTATAGGCTGGTGAGTTTAACACCTGTAGTTGGTAAGTTACTGGAGAGTATTCTGAGGGATAGGATATACAGGCATTTGGATGGGTAAGGGCTGATTAGGGATAGTCAGCATGGTTTTGTACGTGGGAGGTCGTGTCTCATAAATCTGATTGATTTTTTTGAATAAGTGACCAAAAAGGTTGATGAAGGCCGATCTGTAGATGTTGTGTACATGGAGTTCAATACGACGTTCGACAAGGTTCCGCATGGTAGGCTGCTCTGGAAGGTTAGATCGCATGGGATCCAAGGAGAGATAGCTGAATGGATAAGCTTGAAAGGGTTCAGAAAAGATTTACGAGTATCGAAATCTTCCACTGGTTACAATGGAGAGCATGATTAGGGTGTAATAGGTCTGGTTAGCCTAATCCAAACAGTGAGCCACAAAACTCTATTCAGTGCAAGTTAAACCATCTTTCTGCCGCTAAAAACTACATGTGAACCAGATCTGCCTTCATCAACACCCCCCCCCAACAAACAAAAGATAGGTGCACCTTTTACATAACTGTCTGAATACCATTCCAGATATTCAGCTCATCTCATTTAACAATAACTCACATTTCACCTTTTTTTTTTTTTTAATGCTAAAAGACTGTATTATCCAAAGCACACAAACACTGACATCCAAAACTGAATCATGGATGAATAAGAGTTTGAAGAAGGGTCTCGACCCGAAACCTCACCTATTCCTTCGCTCCATAGATGCTGCCTCACCCGCTGAGTTTCCCCAGCATTTTTATCTACCGTGGATGAATGAAGATAACTAAATGCCTGGCATAACATTTTCATAATAAACAATTGTTTTCTTTTCTTTTTATAAAATTAAGTTTAAGGATCATTTTAGAATGATCTTTGCCATTTTACTGAATCCTCAATACACACTAACCGGCTGCCAGCTCATCTGATCTTACAGATCAACTCAACCATAATATTTCTATTCCAAACTAATTACTGATAAAAAAAATAAACATGATACTTACCCTGTGGTAATGGCTAGAATCTGAAGTAACCTGGTACTGGCTACCTTTAAAGCTGTGCTGAGCTGTGAAATGCCGGGCTTTTGTATCAACTGCAGTGGCTGTATCAGCATAGTATCGGTGCCACACAACTGGGACAATACATTCAACAAGCCACTGGAGATTGCCAAGGAGACATCTACAGGGTGATAACGCACACTAAGGGCAAAAACTGTGACCAGCAAAAGGCGTTGTTGTGCTCCTGAAAAGAATATCAAACATGAAGAAAAACACAAACATTCATTGCTGACAATACTAATAAACACTAATGCAATTTTTAACCACCATAGTTCTAACATATTTGCATTCTTTATTCAAGATGATCTTGCATTCTCCACTATAAAAATGTAAAATACGAGTTCGACCTCCACACAATTTCAATTTGGAAAGGCTGTGGAAGAGGGAACGGTGGTTGCAAAGCAGGGAAGGGTAAATAAGCTCGAGCTGCATAGACAATTATTGGTATCATTGCACTATTATTGTTTGCTTTTTGTGTGTGCGTATATGTGCGGGTATATGTATATAATACAGTGAGTGCGTGTGTGTGTGTGCGTGTGTGTGTGCACACACAGACCGACTTGACTTTTTGTTTCTCTCTCATTTATTATAGTTTTTACAGTATACTATGTCTACATATTGTGTTGTGCTGCTGCAAGTAAGAATTTCATTGTTCTATCTGGGACATATGACAATAAAACACTCTCGACACATTGTATGAAAATTAAATTGAATAAGATGTGCCTTTTTTCCTAATGTTAGAGATAGGAGACAAGAGTACATGGACTCGCAGTTCAGCTTCAGACAAGTGATCAGGAAAGGAACGCTGATATAAACTGGGGGTTCCTGCATTTAGGGTGTAGAGGATTCAGAACAGAATGAAGAATTTGGAAATAGGGAAAAATGTTCTATATTGCTAATGTTTATGACATTATAATAAATATTACAAATAATATTATTATATGTAAAGTACCCTGCTAATTATGTGTTTACATTTAGTTATATTCTTGAAAACTTTCCAAAAATAATGCTACATAAAGAGAGGAAAGTAAATTTGTAATTGCGTTGTTTAATCGGCTTCTCAATATCTTTCAGTTTTTATGATAGTCCAGACCCTTACCAATGTGGTGCTTGTTTGCCTGTAAAGCCCGCTCAAGAATAGCAGACAGTTGCTGGTAGATCTTGTGAACTGCATCCTGGATGTCCATCTGAATGCTTCTCTTAGCAGCTCTGATGCCATCCTGAATGAAAAAAAATTAAAAAGGTCGGTAAAAATGTATTGATCTTATAAGGGGCCTGTCCCACTTTTACGACCTAATTCACGACTTCTGCCGAGTTTGCCCGTGACTCATATTCGCAGCATGGCCGTCACGAGGTCATAGATAGGTCGTAGCAGGTCATGATGCTAGTCGTAGGTACTCGTGGCATCAAGTAGGTCGGGGGCGTTTTTGCAACATGATGAAAAATGTCCACGAGTAAAAAAGGTTGTGAATTAGGTCGTGAAAGTGGGACAGGCCCTTAACACGATAACTATACACCAATAATATTTACAAACATACTGGAATTCAAAATAAAAGAAATACGTTTTAATGTAGATCCAGAAGCACCTTCCAGGCAGAGAAGTATTATCTGTCGTTGCTCATAACACAGGGAAATGCTGTAACTAATAGTACAATCAGAACTATCACGATATGAAGATAATTGCTGGAGGGAACATTACTGGAAACACTTCTGCTCCTCTTCAACACAGCCCCTTTGTTTTACATTCATCACAGACGGCAGATGAGGCACATGATTAACTTCTCAATCAAAACAAAATGCCAGTAGTCAGGGCAAAACACATGGTGTACAAACTTGTTGTAAAGGGCCAGATTGACAAACTAAATCACTTCTAACAGCTACTCATGAGAATATTTTTTTTTACTTTAAACATGTAGAAATATTCATTTATAAACCATGAGGAAAAATACAAATATGACAAAAACAGACAAATTGCTGGAGTAACTCAGCTGGTCAGGCAGCATCTCTGGGTAGCTGGGTGGTTGTCAGGTTACCCAACATTGGAGAATTCAATGTTGGGTTGTAAGTATCCCAGCGGAATGTGAGGTGCTGTTCCTCCAGTTTGCACGTGGCCTCATTCTGGTAATGGAGGAGGCCTAGGGCAGAAAGGTCAGTATGGATATGGGAAGGGGAGTTAAAATGGTTAACAACCAGTAGGTCTAGGCGGACCAAGCTCAAATGTTCGGCAAAATAGTCTCCAAGTCAACGCTTGGTCTCACCGATATAAGGAGACCACATCGGGAACACCGGGTGTAGTAAATGAGGTTAGATGAAGTGCACATAAACCTCCTGCTGACATGGAAAGACAGCTGGGTCCCTGGATGGCGCAAGGGAGAAAGTCTAGGGGTAGCCTCCTCCATTGCCACAGTGAGGCCATGCACAAACTAGAGGAACAGCACCTCATATTCCTCTTAGGTAGCTTAAACCCAATGGATTCAACATTAACTTCTCCAATTTTAGAATAAGAACAGAAATTGGAAACATTGAAGAATTTAAATGTTTATTTTTTGGGTTGTAAGCTACCCAAGCAGAATACGAGGTGCTGTTTCTCCAGTCTGCGTGTGTCCTCCCTCTGGCAATGGAGGAAGCAAAGGACAAAGAGGTTGATATGGGAATGGGAAGAATAGTTCAAATGGCCAGCAAATGGGAGATCCAGGCTTTGGCAGACTGAGCAAGTGTTTGGCAAAGTGTTAAAGAAGGAACTGCAGATGCTGGAGAATCGAGGGTTACACAAAAAGCTGGAGAAACTCAGCGGGTGCAGCAGCATCTAAGGAGTGAAGGAGATAGGCGACGTTTCGGGTCGAGACCCTTCTTCAGAAAACGGTTGTATTTATATTAAGAAACAAAGAGCCTATTTGCACTTAAATCTTTACCTTCATTAACTGTGTTGATGCTATTTTTATGTTATCATGGAATTTAAGATTATTTCCTCTTGCAGACTTGCTATAGCAGACTTGCTATTCACAATAAACGTGTACCTGACAGTGAAATGCAGAAACAAGGACCTATAGATGCTGGTTTACATTAAAAAAAAAGTGCTTGGTCGGGCAGCACCTCATGCGAACATGGATTGGTGACGTTTCGGGTCAGGACCCTTTTTCAGACTGAATCTGAAGAAGGTTCCCGACTCGAAACGTCACCTATTCATGTTCTCCAGGGATGCTGCCTGAAACACTGAGTTACTCCAGTGCTTTGTGTCCTTTTTTACCTGATAGTGATGCAGTTGGACACTTTCACCGTTGATTTCTGTATTTCCGACTGTGCCCAGACCAAAGCATCCCGCAAGAAACTGCAGTCGGACTGAAGTGAGCAAAGAGGCAGAGTGGAACCATGATGCCAGGCTTCCTGCAAACTGGCTGCCCTTTTCCTCCATTCCAGAAAGCAACACCAGGATTTGATGAAGCGCTGCCAGTCGAAGCTACAATGCATTAAACGTAAATATCAAGATACAGAATGTTAAATTCTAATCATTTAATTTGATTATTTGCATTAATATCAATAAAAATTCATGCAAAATCAACTTGACATAAATGATTATTGACCATTATTCCACTGTTCACCATGTTTAAAAATTGCTTATGTATGTTAGTGGCATGAAGTGGCGGTGCCTTGCGGCAGCGGCCTCTACAGTCCGTCTGTCTTTTGTTTTTCCTTTTTGTACTGTTAAGTGCATGTTTTGGTTGTAGTTTATATATTATTTTTAGCTGTGTATATGTGGGGGGGGGGGGGGGGGGTGGGGTAACTTTTAAATCTCTTCCTTGTACGGGGACCCGACCTTTCCCTGTCGAGTCTCCCTTGTCGTTGGGGTATAGCTCTGTGGAGCGGCCTCCAACTGGAATTGACCTGGGGCTCCAGTCGCAGAGCCTTCGGACTCACCATCGTGGAGCTGGCCGACTTCGGAGCTGTGGTGGCGCGAGGCTGCGACCCGACTTCGGAGCTTCGGAGGCTCCAGCCGCAGGCCATGTGGACGGTAACATCGGGAGCGCGCAGGTCCCTGGTGGGAGACTGCTTTTCGGAGCTCCTGCAACGGCAACTTCTCCCACCCAAATCGCGGGGTTAACAACGACCCGGAGCAGGGGCTTACATCGCCCCGCGCGGCTTTAATGGCCGCGGGACTTACCATTGCCCGCCGGGAGCTTTAACATCGGGAGAAGAATAAAGAACAGGGGGGAAGACAAGACTTTGCCTTCCATCACAGTGAGGAGGTGTTTGGAGATTCACTGTGATGGATGTTTGTGTTAATTGTGTTAATTGTGTGTCTTGGTTTTTTTTCTTGTTTGTATGACTGCAGAAACGTAATTTTGTTTGAACTTGGGTTCAAATGACAATAAACGTTATTCTATTATTCTATTCTACTCTATTAACTAGTCTAGTTTAGAGATACAGTGCGGAAACAGGCCCTTCTGCCCACCAAGTCTATGCCGACCAGTGGTCACACCGTACACGAACACTATCCTACACACTAGGGACAATTTAAAATTTTACCAAAGCCAATTAACCTACAAACCCGTTCATCTTTGGAGTGTGGGAGGAAACCGGAACACCCGGAGAAAACCCACGCAACCACAGGGAGAACGTACAAACTCCATACACATAAACACCCATGGTCAGGTCAAACCGGGATCTCTGGTGCTGTAAGGCAGCAACTTTACCGCAGCCCCACCGTGCTGCCCTGGTGCCAGCTACTTAAAAATAAAACAGGCAAGCTCATGTCCACATTGTGCACGGTGTGGAGGTGGGAGGGTGCAGGGAGGTTGGTCTGCAATAGGTATTCATGAGATACAAGGCTTGGATGGTAGGAGAGAACTATTGGGACCTTATGGGTGTTAGTATGGGCAGGAGAGAAAAAAAACAGGGAAGGTTTAATCATCTTAGGCCATTGGCGAGGCTAAAGATCACGGAATCCGTAGCTTTCGCACAACTTCACAGTCATTAATTATCATAATTAAATTAATTATATCAGACACAAAAGTGTTGAGACACTGGATCCAACATCCAGGCTTCCACCAAAGTAGGCTGCATGGTCAAATAGTCTAATCATATCTGGCTACTCTGCTACCAATCTCATCACCATCCTTTCCTTCATGCACCCATCCAATTTGACATTGAATGCTGAAGATGAGATCCGCAGCCTCACACACCTCAGCAATTATCTCCTCCATTTAATATTGTACCAGTGATCTATCATTCTAGAAATGACCCGATAAGTTCATGTTATAGTAGCAGCATCAGGCCATTCAGACCATCAAGTCTACTCCGGCATTCAATCATGGCTGACCTATCGTTTCCTCTCAACCCCATTCTCCTGCCTTCTCCCCATTACCTCCGACACCCGCGCTAATCAAAAATTTGGCCGTCTGCACCTTAAAAATGCCCAATATCTTGGCCTCCACAGCCGTCTGTGGCAATGAATTCCTCAGATTCATCACCAAAGAAATTCCACAGATTCAATCCAAAGAAATTCCACCTCATCTCCTTTCTAAAGGTACGTCCAGTTATTCTGAGACTATGGCTTCTGGTGCATAACTCTCCCACCAGTGGATACATCCACTCTATCCAGGCTATTCACCATTCGGTAAGTTTCAATGAGGTCCCCCCTCATTGTTCTAAACTCCAGTGAGTACAGGCCCAGTACAGCAAACAGTACATTTCTATCTACTTTCCATAATTCAAAACACTTCTAGCATATTGTTCGGCACTTTCATTATTATAGCTGACGTGTTTAACTCGATAAAAAGCAAACACAAATACCTACTACTTACCTCAGACCTCATCTGCTGCTGTTCCATTGCAATGATGATGGCTTGAGGGTTGGAGGACATATTTTCTTCGGGCTCTTTAAAAGCAGGGGAAGTGCCAACGCCTCCACTCACAAAATTAACCACATTATCAATAAAAGCATGAATTCCGAATGACTGGTTCAAATCAAATTCCCGTGTATTAGACAAGGGGGAAGTATCATAGGATGCATCTCTACTGTATTTCAGCCACGTCCAAGATGTTCTCAGGGAATCGGTGCTATAAGGAGGTCCTGTGGAGCATAGAATAATGGAAATGTCAGAGTAGGCCCCCAAGAATACAACAAACGTCATTGTTAGATATTTAATCAAACAGATCAAAAACAACAAAGATAATGATCATGCAAAAAGCAAATCAAAGCAGCACAAACTGCCAGGACCTCCGTTTATTCCAAAGAACACAGAACATTTAGAGGGATTGTGAGGTGTGGGCTGAGGAAAGGACAATGATTGACCAACCAAGAGACCTTAAAGATTCTTTGTTTAAAATTTACAAAATGCTTTTGCAACTGTTGCGCAAACTCATAGCAAATCCAAACGACGTTATAAAAGCTGTAACAAGATAATCCCAAGAACGTTTTATCTGTATTCTAGAACAGGTAAATGTCCACCGTAGTATCTGATCACTGGATATACTTTCAGATGTAAGGAGTACAACAAAGATTCCCACTAAAATACTGCTGAGATGAAGGGCAATTGTCCTAAGCAACTAGACCTATATTCTATGGTGATTGTTCGAAAGACAAGCAATTTCACAGAGAAACAAAAATTCTACAGGGCCTTGACAGGGATGCAGAAGAAATGTCAACGAAATGTCAACAGCTTGGCCACAGGATTGAGATGTGAAGAAATCCCTTCACCAAGAGATGATGAATCTTTGGAATTCTCCATCCAAGGGGATTACGGCAGCTGTCAGTGACTATTAAATTCAAAGATTCATCGTTTATGGAATTTAAGTGAATCAAGGGATATGGAATTCGGAGATCAACGCTAGAACTGAGGACCGTCACCAAGGCAAAGCCACACCAACACAGATAACAATCTGGCCGACTGGCTGAACAGATGGAACAAACCAATGCAGAGTTAAATGACAGTATATACTTCATTGCCATAAAATACATGGGCAAGCTTTAAGTTTTAATAAAGTTCAACATGCCATCATTTACTTGCTTGCAGCTCCTCTTGTTTCTGGGACTCAACTGGCCAACAAGGAGTAAACACACTACCACACAAAATCAGAAGACAAAAGGAAACATTTGATACAACACATGCTTATAATTAAAGCCAGTTAGATGCGTCAGGCATTAAATATCCATGAAAGTCGATCAGCCACTAGAACGTTTCAAACAACAGTTTAAACTAACCGTAGAAATAATTAATGCCATGCCACACAAATTATTGGTTCTCACGCAATTTTAACATTATGCAAGTATTATGAAGCACCCCACAATTTGAATATTTTATTGAACTAACGTTAAGATTGAAGCAAAATTTACTATTCTACACAAATTGCTTTTGTTAACATAATGCACAAGTCAAAGTATGCACTCAAATACATTTCCTGAACAGAACGACTATGATTATTGTCCTAAATTAAGCACCAGCTGGGACAAGTAAATTAAAAGCAGGCACGACAGTTAAGTGCTTAAACAGAAGGCAAAGATAAGATTCTCTAACTATGTAATATATGACACCAATGCTAAAAAATTAATAATCTGATTAATTAATACAATCTGATTAAATATATTGCAAATTTCACCACTGCACTAACATCCAAATGACAAAAATATCCTAAGAATTACACAATCGACTCACCACGTTTTCGTTGAACTGATGTTAAATCCATATCCACATTTCTTCTGGAGTTCTTTACACAAATAATAAAAATAAGAGCTTTTAAGACACAGATCACATAAAATAGAATGCTATTTCAGCTAAAAGAGTGTTGTAATTTAACATACTGAAAGAGTTTGTACGTTTCCCCATGACCTGCGTGGGTTTTCACTAAGATCTCCGGTTTCCTCCCACATTCCAAAGAGGTGCAGGTTTGTAGGTTAATTGGCTTGGTGTAAGTCCAAGAAATTGTCCCTAGTGTGTGCAGGATAGTGTTAATGTGTGGGGATCGCTGGTCAGCGCGGATTCAGTGGACCGAAGGGCCTGTTTCCGCGCTATATCTCTAAACTAAATTAAACCACTGCCTTCAGATTTACAGTAACCTGACCGATAAACTTATGTCAATTTATATCGCCAGTTCTAAATTATATATAACGATAAGGATACTTCAGCTTTAAGTTTACAAAACACAATCATGATTGAAATTTAAGTTAGTGTAGGTTTTAATCATATATAGAATTGATAAACCTACTGCATAATGAAAGAAAACCCTCTTTTATTAAACATATGTTCATACAAATTTCTGTACATCGAAATAGTTATATAATGCTCGCACCTTTATCTTTAGTTTAGTTTAAAGACACAGCATGGAAACAGGCTCTCCAGCCTACCAAGTCCACGCTGATCATTGATCACCCATTCATACTAGTTCTATGTTATCTCACTTTCTCATCTACACCTTATACACTAAGGGCATTTGCAGAGGAACAATAAACCTACAAACCCTCACGTCTTTGGGATGTGGGTGGAAACCACAGCACTGGTAGAACGTGCAAACTCTACACAGTCAGCAATCACGGTCAGGATTGAACGTGGATCTCTGCTGCTGTGAGGCAGCTGTTCGACCAGCTGTGCCTCCGTGCTGCCCTTGTATGCTCACTGGTCAGAACTACGGAATTATGCAATTGGGAAAAAGGAGTGTAAAACAGTCATTAGTTGTATTCAGGATGTATCACTGAATTGACAACTTTGGATTTGAATTTACATTGATGTCGAGGAAAAATAAATGGCAAAATTGTCTAATGTTTCAAATTGGTAAGGGGCAAGGCAGAAATGTGGGATAATAGGCAAATAGTTTGAGAGTAGTTGAGGTAAGTGATTTTCATCAACAATGATCGTGAGCTTTCGTGATCGAGGCTGCAGGGAGCTTTCCTCATTTTGGCTCCTTTTCTGCTTGGATTCCTCTTCATTCTTTATGCTCTTGGACTAACGGAAATGGCATAGGCTTTGTTTTTTTTTGTTCATATTTGAAAGTCACTGGTGCAGCAATAGAGTTGCTGCCATACAGCAAATGGAACGCCGAAAAACCGGTTTCTATCCCGATTACGGGTGCTGTCTGTACGTTCTCCCAGTGACCTGTGTGGGTTTTCTCCGAGATCTTCGGTTTCCTCCCACATTCCAAAGACGTACAGGTTTGTAGGTTAATTGGCTTGGTAAATGTAAAAATTGTCCAGAGTGGGTGTTGGATAGTGTTAATGTGTGGGGATCGCTGGTCGGCGCGGACCCGGTGGGCCGAAGGGCCTGTTTCCGTGCTGTATCTCTAATCGTGCTGTATCTGAACCCGGGTCTCTGGCGCTGTAAGGCAGCTACTCTACCGCTGTGCCACTGTGCTGTCTTCTTTGATTTTGAATGCTTTGGAATACATTTTCTGTATCATTGTTTCTTGCGAAATTAGCCGAGTTAGAATCAGCAAAAGGACAAAAAAAGCACTCTTTAAAGGTGGCACGTGTTTACCAAAGCATCAAAGTTCCAATCTAATAAATCTACCTAATTTACAGCAACTACCATCACAAATAGGACAATGGCAGCAGGTACATGGGGACGCCACTGATAGATATGACATATCACACATATGAGTAACACCAACTATTCAAAGCATGTCCGGTTCAATTCCAATGTCCAGCACTAGCCCAGTGGCAGTTGTTTTCATGAGTTAACATTCCTCATAACAGAAGCAGCCTTCATGACTGAAATACTCACAAAAGCACAGACTTCCTCATCAGAGTCAGGCTGAGACAAGTCTGATTCACTTCTTGATTTTGTCAGTTTATAGGTAGAATTTGATTGCACGGAATGGGTTTCTGCTGTCAAGCTTTCACTCCTAGAAGAAACAAGTAGAGTTATCACGAATGTTCGCCACAAGTTATATACACACACAACATTATTGCTCTGATACAACATTGAAATAGTTTTAGGATAATATCCAATGAAATGTAATTAAGACCAACATAACGAGTACATAACAAAATGCAATACATTTATAAGTGTAATTTAGAAGAATCCAGCCTCCCAGTTCAATAAGAAATTGTTGTAGTGATTTTAATTCAGATGATTTTTTCATACATGTAATATAACTCCTTGTTTGCATGGTTATAGACTTGCTCACCCAGGAAACCTTTCTAACTGAACAAAAGAACATTACTGTAAGATATTAAAAAGTTTTCCAAAACAAATAGTATTTTGCTTTTTAGTGCAATCCTAAATGGAGAGCCTTGGCTTCGCAAAGTGGGTTTACTGGTGTTGTTTCCTATAAAAGCTCCAACTGCATAACCACAGTTCCAATTACATATACATGCTGTGCTAGAGGGATTAAGACAAGTTGTTTTCTAGAGTGCATTGTGAAAAATTCCAATGTAATTCATAATATAGTCAGAGTTATAAAGCAAGGAAGCAGGCCCTTTGGCCCGTGCAGCCTGAAGATGAGTCCCGACCCAAAAGTCACCCATCAATTGCCTCCACAGAGACTGTCTGAACCGACAGGTTCCTCCAACACTGTATTTTGCTGCCAACTATGTTTATCTGAGCTAGTCCCATGTGCCAGTGTCTGGCGCATATCTGCTGTTCAATATCAATTACTGTTTTTACCCCTATCTGATGGACATTCATGAAACAGTTATGGTTATATCATTTACAAGATGAGTTACCAACCTGGTCATAAAACCAAGTCCGTCATTAACTCCGGAAACACCATTTCCTTTTAGCCCCTCGTCCTTTTGTTGCAACTCTTGTATGGCCGGGGTGACTCCCAGAATAAGCAGTGCACAGCGATGAATAACAGAGTTGCACGCTGCTGTGTAATGGTCCTGTCCCTCTGCAAGCCCAGTGCTGACTCGCCGCTCTTCCCTCAGCTGAGATGGTGGATCGTCCAGCCGGACTATGGGACCCGTGCCGATTCCAGGTGTGCTGCTCAATCTCTCTCGGTCACGGCCGCGAGCAACTTCACGGGCTGATAGGAAACATTGAAAGATTTCTGTAACATGCAACACAAAACACAAACAAACACAACAATCATTAAAAGCCAGCAGAAGCAGAGCAACAAAATGACCTGAAATTTCTGGTGGCATGTTCAAAATAGTATAAATGAAGAAAAAGTAACTAATGGACAGTTACTTTTGATTTGTGGCACAAACTATATTGTGGGAAGATAATTAAATAGAATGTATATTAAGAAACTTAAGTTGTTAGATTTTTATAATAAGCATTGGCTCATACATTACACTCTTCATTATTCATCTGGTTAAGCAACATTTGTGTGTGGTAAAATTACTACTGGGATCATTTGCTATTTGAGAGTAACATTACTTTAATTTTGAGGTGAAACTACAGCCCTTGCTTTTAAGAACACTGTTTGAAACTTTAATTTTTCAGGCTAATCAATGAAATGTAATTCAGACAGCCTACATCCATTGCCCAATGTACAAATCTAACATGATATAACAGGAAGCAAATTATGTTTGTGTTTACAGGCCATGCCCAAATTATAAAAAGGTTATACAATGACCTCCATAATGTTTGGGACAAAGACCCATCATTTATTTATTTGCCTTAGTACTTCACAGGTTTGTAATCGAAAAAAAATACATGTGGTTAAAGTGCACATTGTCAGATTTTAATAAAGGGTATTTTTATACATTTTGGTTTCACCGTGTAGAAATTACAACTGTGTTTATACATAGTCCCCCCCCATTTCAGGGCACCATAATGTTTGGGACACATGGCTTCACAGGTGTTTGTAATTGCTCAGGTGTGTTTAGTTGCCTCATTAATGCAGGTACAAGAGAACTCTCAGCACCTAGTCTTTCCATCGCCTATGGTAAACATAATACGCCCACAAAACAAGCATAAGCTAAACATAGCTACAATACATGCCTGGCAGAGCATCACCAGCAACTGGTGATGTCCATGAATCACAGACTTCAAGCAGTCATTGCATGCAAAGGATATGCAACAAAATACTAAACACGTGTACTTTAGTATACATGACATTGCTGTGTCCCAAACATTATGGTGCCCTGAAATGGGGGGACTATGTATGAACGCTGCTGTAATTTCTACACGGTCAAACCAAAATGTATAAAAGCAGCCTTTATTAAAATCTGACAATGTGCACTTTAACCACGTGTAATTTTTTCTATTACAAATCTGAAATTGTGAAGTACAGAGGCAAATAAATAAACGAGAAGTCTTTGTCCCAAACTTATAGAGGGCACTGTATATAGAACATAGAAGATTGCAGAACAAAACAGGCCCTTCAGACTACATCCCATGATAGGGTAAACATAATACACCACACAGACACACAGTATTGCAACGAACGGTGTTGACAAGGGCCAATTAACATGAACATTTAGTTTTTCTCCCTAAAGTTTAGTTTATTATTATGATCACGTGTACTGGGATACACAGGAAAAACATTGTTTTCCATGCTATCCAGTCAATCATAGCGTATACGAGTACAATTAAACCACACACAAGTAAAAGAAGAAGAAGAAAATGATAGTAGTGGATAATGGTGGATCCTCTTCTGGGACCAGTCGGCAAAGAGTCATTCCATTCCAATGTCATCTTGCATCTATCAAGCAGTTAGCAGAGCTCAAACCCTTAGATTAACAGGGAGATTCATTCTCTGCTAAAGTCCAAACACGAGGCCTGAAACTGAAATATTATCTAAAGTCTAAAGAATACTAGCCGAAAACCAAAGTAGGCCTCACTACAGGGAGAATCCACCCATTTCACCAATTAAAAATACATTATGACAAATAATCATGTTATTAAAATTACTTTCACATACCAAGCAGTACCAGTTGATGAAGTAACCATCAGTGAAGATCCTCTGCACTGATTTGATTGAAACTTTGAATATTTGCTTTCGGAAGTTCCAAGTACCAGATATTTCCAATAGAATTTACCTAACAATTAAACATGCACATCTGCTAGTCTAAACCCGAGAGAATTGCTCTTGGTCACCTTCCTCCTTGCTTTGGTTGGTGATAGTCTTTGACTTTGGCTGTTTGGAATTAAATGATTCAGTGCCAAAATTATCGAAACATAGAAATTAGGTGGAGTAGGCCATTCGGCCCTTCGAGCCTGCGCTGCCATTCAATATCATCATGGCTGATCATCCAACTCAGTATCTCGTACCTGCCTTCTCTCCACACCCTCTGATCCCCTTAGCCACAAGGGCCACATCTAACTCCCTCTTAAAAATAGCCAATGAACTGGCCTCAACTACCCTCTGTGGCAGAGCGTTCCAGAGACCAACCACTCTCTTTGTGAAAAAAGTCCTTCTCATCTCGGTCCTAAAGGATTTCCCCCTTATCCTGTGACCCCTTGTCCTGGACCTCCCCAACATCGGGAACAATCTTCCTGCATCTAGCCTGTCCAACCCCTTAAGAATTTTGTAAGTTTCTATAAGATCCCCTCTCAATCTCCTAAATTCTAGAGAGTATAAACCGAGTCTATCCAGTCTTTCTTCATAAGACAGTCCTGACATCCCAGGAATCAGTCTGGGAGAAGAAAGGAAAAAGGAGGAGGAGCCCGAGGGCTGAGGGAGAGGTGGGAAGGGGAGGAGACAACAAGGGCTAACGGAATTGGGAGAATTCAATGTTCAGGCCACCGGGATGCAGACTGTCCAAGCGGAATACGAGGCGCTGTTCCTCCAATTCCGGTGTTGCTCACTCTGGCCATGGAGGAGGCCCAGGACAGAGATGAAATGCCCTTTTCTATGACTTATGCAATGGCAATGCTTAAATGAGACTTAAGGATTAATTTCAGGGGGGACTTTCTTACTTCCGGCAGTCATGACCTCTTGTTCCCTTTCTTCCTCTTCCTCCTCTTGTCCCTGGTGCTCATCTTCACGATCCCGATCTGCTTGCTCTTCCATTTCAGCTTCTTCATCAATGGTGCGAGTAAAAGATTGCTCCTGAAGGTCAGCATCTGTTGACTCTTTATTCTCCGACAACTTGAAAGAGAAGGAACACTTTTAGTGATACTTTTCCTATTGTCCATTTTAAAACTCAGCGATACTTTCTTGAAAAATGTTTATATCATGCAAAGATTTATTTCAATAGACTTAGCTGGAAACTGTTCTTCTATGCTAACAATCTGAGACAGAGTTGAATGGAGCCAATCATAAAAAGCATGCTGGAAAGTTTCCAACACATTGCAACCACAAGAGAGATGCGGCGGCACCTCATAGCTACCCAAGGTCACGACGAACCATCTGCTCTAGAGGGTGGGGAAGGCACGAGTCACAGGGTCGGTATCTGAGTTGTTATTTAAGGCCGGGCAACTCCCGTGGCAGCTGAGGAGTAGGGAGCTGTATGCAGAAGAATAAACACGTCTAGAGCATACAACTTGTGTCAGACTCGTTTTTGGCCGACTCCTGCCACAGATAGATAATTTCCCATAACAATGGCTTTCCATCATGTACCAATTTCCAAACACAAAGATGCCACTAAACAGAAAAAAAGTTGGTGATATATTTAATAAACAAAGAACATGGGGTTTGTTTAAATGAATATGGAGTTGAGTGACATTAAGCTTAAGGGGAAACAGGAATATTACAAATATCTGGAGAAGCAGAAAGCTTAGGTGAAATTAAATGGTAAAAACATGCTATGAAGGTCTAGTCGATAGGTGGTTAGGCAAACTTTTTTTCAAAGGGAGATAGCAACTGAGAACATCTGAAAAATGAATGAGAAGAGGGAATAAGAATTAAGAGGAAAAGAAAATCATTCAAAACCATTTAAAAGGGGTATGAAATGTATGAAAACAAAGGTAAGGCAATGGAGTAATGGCAGGGCAGTGGGATCAGTTTTGGATTCCTGTCGTGATGAGCTGTCATAGCAAGAAAGATCAAATCCTTTCTTCACGTGGTGTAAGCTTCCACTGTCCAAATTACCAACTATCCCACTCAAAGCCACCTGGAAGGGTGTTCCAATAACAAAACACTGATGCATTCATGAACTTACCCTCCTTTCATTGGAAGGTGACTGTGTCTGGACAAGTTCCATGTTTTTACATGCTAGTAATCTGTTACGGACCTTGTAAACGCAACGATATATTTCTGCAAGTGCTTTACTAGGTTGGTATCTAAGATAAAAGATTGGAAAAAATTAGGTGACTAAAAATGGTGCTAAACATAAATGTCTATTGGAACAAGGTTAAGATAATTTATTTCACAAAAACAAACATTAAAGATTTATAAATGTTCAGAGGACATATTGCGCCAATACAGTCTTTCGGCCTAATCCGCCAATGTGCCAACAGTATTTGCAAAGCTGACATGAATAAGCCTGGCGACGTTCAGTCAAGCTAGAAAGTCTCATGGTTGATGAGGAAGCAGTACATTATGGAATGTGTCAGCTGCTGTTAAAACTGCTGGTAAACAGGAACCATTATGAACTACCATGAGCTAATTGTTTTAGTAAAGACTCCTGCCATATATATCCTACAACAGCTGACATACGAACTGTGAGAGGATGCATGATAGAAAGTATCACGCACAAAGTTGCCACTCTGAAAATCAAATCGTAGGAGTCTTGGATGGCAAGAATATAAAGTCATTTGCACATTTGTCATTATTTAATGGATCATCCAAAAGTAAAGATCTGGCACGACCTCCCCATTTATAACAACTATAAAGGAAAGCAAGCACCATCATCGATATTTATACCCATTCTCTCTATCCTAGCTGGAGAATTCTGCTCTCATCCACTGGCAAAAATCGGTCATTGTTAACCTTCTGCACATCCTAGCCCATTTCTATTTACCGATTTTCTTTCTGTATTTCCCCTCTCCGAGAGGCTGCTAAAGGCCCATGGTATCAAAGGGAAGATGGTTGCATGGATTGCAGGTTGGTTTTCTGGATTCAGTGTTGTGTAATCAACCAAATTTGATAAGGGAACTTGTGGTCACTACCTCCTGATTGTGCCTTTACTTTAAGGAACAATTAGGAGGTAATGACCACAAAATAAGAAGTTTTAATCTGCAATTTGAGAGGGAGAAGGTAACATCGGAAGTGTCAGTATTGCAGTTGAACAAAGGGGACTAGGTTGGCATGAGGGAGGAGCTGGCCAATGTTGACTGGAAAGGGACCCTAGCAGGGATGACGGTGGAACAGCAATGGCAAGTATTTCAGTGTATAATCCAGAACGTGCAGGATCATTTCATTCCAAAGAGGAAGAAAGATTCTAAGGGGAGTAAGAGGCGACCGTGGCGGACAAGGGAAGTCAAGGACGGTAAATAAAAGCGAAGACATAACACAGCAAAGATGAGCGGGAAGCCGGAGGACTGGGCAACTTTTAAAGATCACAAAGGTAACTAATAGGCAATATGGGGAGAAAAGATGAAGCTAGCCAAGAATATAAAGGAGGATAGTAAAAGCTTCTTTAGGTATATGAAGAGAAAAACATTAGTTAAGACAAACGTGGGTTCCTCAAAGACAGAAACAGGTGCATTTATTATGGGGAACAAGGAAATGGCAGACGAGTTGAACAGGTACTTTGGTTCCGTCTTCACTAGGAAGACACAAACAATCTCCCAGATGTACTAGGGGACAGAGTACCTCGGGTGACGGAGGAACTGAAGGAAATTCACATTAGCAAGGAAATGATGTTGGGTGAACTAAATGGGACTGAAGGCTGATAAATCCCCAGGGTCTAATGATCTGCATCCCAGGGTACTCAAGGAGGTGACTCTAGAAATCATAGACGCATTGGTGATCATTTTCCAATGTTCTATAGATTCAGGATCAGTTCCTGTGGATTGGAGGGTAGCTAATGTTATCCCACTTTTCAAGAAAGGAGGGAGAGAGTAAACAGGGAATTATAGACCAGTTAGTCTGACATCGGTGGTGGGGAAGATGCTGGAGTCGATTATCAAAGATATAATTTCCGCACATTTGGATAGCAGTAACAGGATCGGTCCAAGTCAGCATGGATTTACGAAGGGGAAATCATGCTCGACAAATCTTCTGGAATTTTTTGAGGATGTAACAGGTAAAATGACAAGGGAGAGCCAGTGGATGTAGTGCATCTGGACTTTCAGAAAGCTTTTAATAACCTTGCGATTAGTGGGCAAAATTAGAGCACAGGGTATTGACATGGATAGAAAATTGATTGGCAGACAGGAAACAAAGAGTAGGGATTAACGGGCCACTTTCAGAATTGTAGGCAGTGACTGGTGGAGTAACACAAGGCTCGGTGCTGGGACCGCAGCTATTTACAATATATATGAATGATTTAGATGAAGGAATTAAAAGTAACTTCAGCAAATTTGCAGATGACAAAGTTGAGTGGCAGTGTGAACTGTAAAGAGGATTCTATGAGGATGCAGAGAGCCTTGGGTAGGTTGGGTGAGGGGGCAGATGCATGGCAGATGCAGTATAAAGCGGATAAATGTGAGGTTATCCATTTGGAGGCAAGAACGGGAAGGCGGATTATTATCTGAATGGTGTCAGGTTAGTACAAGACCCGAGTGTGTTAGTACAAGCGTCACTGAAAGGAAGCATACAGGTACAGCAGGCAGTGAAGAAAACTAATAGCACGTTGGCCTTCATAACAAGAGGAGTTGAGTATAGGAGCAGAGGTCTTTCTGCAGTTGTACAGGGCCCTGGTGAGTCCACACCTGGAGTATTGCGTGCAGTTTTGGTCTCCTAATTTAAAGAAAGACATTCTTGCTATTAAGGGAGTGCAGCGTAGGTTCACTAGGTTAATTCCCGGGATGGGGGGACTGTCATATGATGAAAGAATGGAGTGACTGGGCTTGTATTCACTGGAATTAACAAGGATGAGAGGGGAGAAACATATTAAATTATTAAGGAATCGGACACGCTAGATGCAGGAAACATGTTCCCGATGTTGGAGTCCAGAACCAGGGGCCAAAGTTTAAGAATAAGGGATAGGCCATTTAGAACTGAGTTGAGGAAAAACCTTTTCACACATATAGTTGTGAAATTCTCTGCCTCAGAAGGCAGTGGAGGCCAATTCACTGGATGCATTCAAAAGTGAGTTAGATAGAGCTCCTAGGGCTAGAGGAATCAAGGGGTATGGGGAGAAGGCAGGAAGTACCGATTGTGGATGATCAGCCATGATGATATTGAATGGCGGTGCTGGCTCAAAGGGCCGAATGGCCTATTCCTGCACCTATTGTCTATGTATCTATGTCTCTATGAATGGCAGAGAAGACATGATGGGACAAATTGCTTAATTCTGCTCCGGCAGGGGGCGAGGGGGCATAGGGATGAGTAGGTAGATATGACAAAGGTAGAGAGAGAAAGAGAGAGTGAGAGAGAAAGTCAAGCAGGCAGGATGGGAAAGACTGGCACTGAGTGAGACAGAGACAAAGAGACACTGATGTTACACTCATATGAGTGGGGACCTCATTAAAACATAGTGAAATAGAGTGATTGGATAGCTTGGATAGAGTGGATGCTTCAACTAGTGGGAGAGTCTAGAACTAGAGGTCGTAGCCTCAAAATTAAAGGACATTATTTTAGGAAGGAGATGAGAAGAACATTTCTTGTCAGAGAGTGGTGAATCTGTGGAATTATTTGCAACAGAAGGCTGTGGAGGCCAAGTCAGTGGATATTTTTAAGGTAGAGATAGATAGATTCTTGATTAGTATGGGTGCCAGAGGTATGGGGAGAAGACAGGAGAATGGGGTGAGGAGGGAGAGATGGGTCAGCCATGATTGAATGGCAGAGTAGATTTGATGGGCCAAATGGTCTAATTCTACTCCTATTCCTTATGACCTTGAGAGTATGTATAAACCCCTTCTCTTACACCTTGCTTCTTGTTCACCCTCCTGTCCCAATTATTCTTCACTCTTTAAACCAGTTTGACGTGAATAATGTACTTGGTCTCTTTAACAAGTTATTCGAGTCAACACAATGAGGGGAATGGGGTTGGATGACACATAGTATTAAAAAATCTTTTAAAATTGCACACAGTAGAGACTCTACTGTGGGCATTTATAAAATATTTCTTCGATACAATATGTCATCCAAACCCATTCCCCTCGTTGTGTGGACTCAACTTGTTAAATTTGAAATTACACTCAAAAAAAGAACAGTCCCACCAAATCTGGTCTATTACCAAATGAAAACGTCTTTTTTTAATTACCTGCTCTCCCCACACACTTGATTGAGTAAACTAGTGTGCTTCAAAAGAGCTGCAAGGACAAATCTTGAAGCTGTATCCAACAAGGTCTCGTTGCCAAGTACAGCACTATCCCAATCTGGAAAATATATTTATAACATCATTAAATCTATTGGTAAGTAATTGGCATACATTTCAGATTAGCACGGGAAACTGGCCTTTTGTTTTTAAGTGTTACCGTTGTGGAATGGAATATCTTTTGTTTAATGTTAATACCAAGTACGATCCAGATGATTGATGCATTTCCAGTATCCCAGCAGATCACGACTTCAATGTCAGATGTTCCCAGAATGCGCTTATCCCGTAAATAAATAATTATTTTGCTTCTAACTCCAAAACCTAGATGAGACTGCACTTTCTTTAACTTAACATTCACAAGTCAAACTAACCTGCTCAGTAAAAGCTCTAGGACCTTGTTGCTGCAATGGTTTTATTGTCCAAATAGTTACTGTTGAATAGTAATTCAACAGTTTCCACCATTTTTATCTTAAACAGAGCTTCATCTCCTGTTCTATGACCACCACACCCATCTATCATCTCAGTGCAGCATCACTGCTTTCAAGTCCCTTATCTATAGCAATGTTACAAAATTTTGAGATTTTAAAAATCAAGTCTGCAATTTATCCCATCAGATAAAGCATAAAAATAAGTTTAATTTGACACCTAATTCACTTTCATATCTTAAAAAAGTTAGGGCCATTTTCATACTCGGAAATTAGCTACTTGCTTCCTATTGATTTAACACAAAAGTTGTGATCGAGGACAGTCAAAAGCCCATAACATCCTTAAAAATTAAGAGAACTGAAAGAAATTTTCAGTTATTATAGATTGAAGTATTCTGAAACAAATATGAAACAATCTTACTTGGATAACCTGAAATTAAAGCATGTAATTAGTTAGTTACCCAATTGTAGCCAATTACAAAATTCAATTACTAGATCTAAACATCTATCCATTTATTAAGAAAATTTAAAAAAAAAATTTAAGCCTAAGTGTCCAATTAACAGTCACACGAGAATTCACAATATAACATGATTTTTAAATCTAATTGTCATTAATTTATAGGCCAAATTGAAGGAATTCAGTGTTTAATGCCTGTAAATTTTAAACAGCTTGCTAGTGGGATTTCCTGGAACGCGATGTATTGGAACATTGCGGTTGCGGTGAATTTAAACCCAATATCGGCAGGAAAAATTCTGCCGGTTCGTATGGGGGCTAAATCACCGTTTCGCAACATGAAATATTGATTAAAGTCTCCTAAAAAAGCGAGTTTATATGTAAAAATAAACAGCTTTCACTTACCTGTCCCCTACGTAAAATCCATCCGGCGTTCACGGCATTAGGAGCTAATTTTTATTTTACTGCAGTGATGAAGTAGTCGGGCTATTTATTAAAAAAAACGGACTTACCGGCAGTCGGAACGCAACTCCAGAAATAGATCGCACTCCGACAACAGAAAGCTCCGGATGGCAAGGGGAAACCGCATTTTAATCCCCCCCCCACCTTAAAGGCGCCAAAGTCGCGCACACGGCCAGTGGCAGAACTGCAGCACCACTGAAGGTAAGTTTTGTAACGTACCTATTATCTATGTTATCAGCAGAATTGCCTAGAGCACAATTTGCAGGACTCACAATCCTTTCTTGCTAACCCCACAAGTTGTAATTCCTTAAAACTTTAATACCCAACTTACTTATTTGTTCCCTTGTTGACAAAGTATGAATTTAAAATAGAGTAGGATTGCTGAGTGGGTTCCTGATCTCTATAATCTCAAAAAGCTTCAAATTCTTTGTCTATATTTACAGTTCCTCACATCACACCTGATAATTCAACCCACCTATCGATGGATAGAACCTTCAATTATCTTAGCCCCCCCTTCCATAGAATTCCAACTCAAGCCATTGTCACCTCAATTACCTATATCTCTTTGCATATTTAAAATGAAATTTGTTTTCAATCTTGCTTTCGATCATTCTTCTGTGTGAACTATTGCGGAATATTTTGTTAAGAGAAAAATGCTATTGAGCAGGTTATTATTTCTCAAAGTGTGCGTTGTGCATTTGGATATAATTAAACAAATACACATAGCTAAAGTTTTAAACCAGTTCACATACCTTTGGTGACAGCATAGTCCTGCATTTTGAGCCACAGAGCATTGACAGGTTCTTTGCTGGAGCCCAAAGCCAGATCAACAAGCATTACGTTCTCTGCTCCAAGGCTATATTCAAAAGGTTTCTGTTCTTCATTTCCAGACAGTGCAACTTCTAGCAGAGAGCTCATGCATTTATCTGTACAAACAAAGAACTTTATCTTACCAGTTGTAAATAAGCTAGACTTTCAAATCTGCATTTAAAATCCTTCCAAAATTTATAGATTAAACTAGACCAAGTCCTGACCCGTTGTGTCTGCTCCCCCAAAGCAGCCGTCCCCTACCTGGCGGCTCCCCCCAATGCAACCGTACCCGTTGCCCCCACGTGATGCCCACTCCAGGCAGGGCCCGAGTACGGGGGGGGGGGGTGACGTCACTTGCAGCACGAGCAAGAAGACAACGGGATTTTTTTCCCCGAAGTCTTTTCAGATTCTTGGACATTTTCATTAATTACTGGGGAAATAAAGCATGAATTTTTCAGATGCGGAGATTTCAGACTCCAGGGGGAAAATCTCTAGCGAAATATGTAAAAATTTAACCATTAGCGTGTCGTTTATTCGAGAAGATGTGATTATACACAAATACACACACAAACAAACATACACACATCCAAGATCAGAGTTTGAATAGGTATATAACGTGTACATGCAATGCATAATTCAATTTAAGAAAGAGTGTGATCCTGATCTTCAGTGCTGTTTGTGTGGAGATTGCACATTCTCCCTGTGACCAGATGAGATACAGATACATTTTATTTGTCACGTGTGCCAATTGGCACAGTGAAATGAAGTCACCATACAGCCATACAAGAAAAAAATAAAGAACACAACACAGAGTAGATAGAAATTCAAATAAAACATCCCCTCACAGCAGGATCAAAATTTCCCACCGTGAGGGAAGGCACCAAAGTTAGTCTCTTCCCGATGTTCCCCAATGGGTTTCCTGCCAGTGCTTTGGTTTTCTCCAACATCCCAAAGAAGTGCAGGTCAGCAAGTCAATTGGTCTCTTTAAATTGCCTCTCATAGAAGAGTGGATAAACATAGAAAATAGGTGCTGGAGTAGGCCATTCGGCCCTGCACCGCCATTCAATGTGATCATGGCTGATCATCCAACTCAGTATCCCGTACCTGCCTCCTCTCCATACCCCCTGATCCCTTTAACCACAAGTGCCACATCTAACGCCCTCTTAAATATAGCCAATGAACTGGCCTCAACTACCTTCTGTGGCAGAGAATTCCAGAGACTCACCACTCTCTGTGTAAAGAATGTTTTCCTCATCTCGGTCCTAAAGGAATTCCCCCTTATCCTCAGACTGTGACCCCTTGTTCTGGACTCCCCCAACATTGGGAACAATCTTCCAGCATCTAGCTTGTCCAACCCCTTAAGAATTTTGTAAGTTTCTATAAGATCCCCCCTCAATCTTCTAAATTCCAGCGAGTGCAAGCAGAGTCTATCCAGTCTTTCCTCATATGAAAGTCCTGACATCCCAGGAATCAGTCTGGTGAATCTTCTCTGTACCCCCTCTATGGCAAGAATGTCTTTCCTCAGATTTGGAGACCAAAACTGTATGCAATACTCCAGGTGTGGCCTCACCAAAACCCTGTACAACTGCAGTAGAACCTCCCTGCTCCTATACTCAAATCCTTTCGCTATGAATGCTAACATACCATTTGCTTTCTTCACTGCCTGCTGCACCTGCATGCCTACTTTCAATGAGTAGTGTACCATGACACCCAGGTCTCGTTGCATCTCCCCTTTTCCTAATCTGCCACCATTCAGATAATAGTCTACCCTCATGTTTTTGCCACCAAAGTAGATAACCTCACATTTATCCACATTATACTGCATCTGCCATGCATCTGCCCATTCACTCAGCCTATCCAAATCACCCAGCAGCCTCCAAGCATCCTCCTCACACCTAACTATACCCCCCAGCTTGGTGTCATCTGCAAATTTGGAGATGTTGCATTGAATTCCCTCGTCCAAATCGTTAATATATATTGTAAATAGCTGGAGTCCCAACACTGAGCCTTGCGGTACCCCACTAGTCACTGCCTGCCATTCTGAAAAGGACCCGTTTACTCCTACCCTTTTGCTTCCTGTCTGCTAGCCAGTTCTCTATCCACATCAATACTGAACCCCCAATACCGTGTGCTTTAAGTTTGTACGCTAATCTCTTACGCGGGACCTTGTCAAAAGCCTTCTGAAAGTCTAGGTATAACACATCCACTGGTTCTCCCTTATCCACTCTACTAGTTACATCCTCGAAAAATTCTATCGAAAAATTCTATGATAACATATACTAGTGTGAACGGGTGATGGATGGTTAACGTGGTCTCGTGGACCAGAGGGCCTTTTACGATGCTGTATCTCTGAACTAAACTTTGATATCAGGACCAACTGATGTCTTGATACTTTTGATACGACTAAATCTACTTCACGTGGAAAATCAAGCTTGGTATTTAGAGGCAATAATATGGGGAGAAATATAATTGTTGGTAAAAATAATTAATCCTTAGAATAATTTGTGCTGAACCTTCTAACTACAACAGTGAATGTAATGCAAGAACCAAACAGGTTGGATGCACAATGTACATAATGAACCTATTTTGTTCCAACACTTTAATTTTTACATTAATTATATTGATATGAAAAGTTATCTTAAACAACCACATTCAATAACTAATCATCATCCATTTCTCTCACAATTATTCAACATTTGCTTCAAATCTCAGAATTTCACAGCTCAGGTGACCATGTTATATTCCTCAGATGGTTACCAGAGTAGAATTAGGCCATTCGACCCATTGAGTCCACTCCGCCATTCAATCATGGGTGATCTCTGCCTCCTAATCACATTTTCCTGCCTTCACCCCATAAGTCTTCATCCATTCCCCTAGCCTCATAACCCCATGATTATTTATTTATTTATGAACTCTTTTCTATTCCATCTGACGCTTCACTCTTTGAATTTAATTATTTCTGTTCCTGACTGTGCAATCAAGATTTTTCTTCCGATTACTTTAACTAAACATGTCAATTTAAAATATTTCTGTTAATTTACAGCTTAAACTCATGTTTTGAATAAACTCCAAATCATGTTGTAATTATAGCTGACAATCCCAGGCACCACATTCCTGGAAGTACGCAGCCACACAGGGATCAAGCTGCACACAACAGACCCCTTGGCCCAACTCATCCATGCCAACCAAGTTATCTAACCCAGCTAGTCCCACTTGCATGCATCTGGCTCATATCCCTCCAAGCTTCCCCTTTACAAGTACCTGTCAACATGTCTTTTGAATGTTGTAATTGCATCTCTGCATCAAAAGCTTCAGTTTTGGTACTCCTAGATCTCAGTGCTGCTTTTGATACGGTGGACCATAACATACTGCTTGACAGACTGGAGAAGTGGGTCGGACTCTCTGGTTCTGTGCTGGACTGGTTCAAATCCTACTTGAAAGGTCGGGATTATTTTGTTTCCCTTGGTAATTATGAATCAGAACGTACAAAACTCACATGCGGGGTTCCCCAGGGCTCCATTCTTGGAACCATCTTGTTTAATATTTACCTGCTCCCCCTAGCTCAGATCATAGAGTATTTTAACATATCCTACCACACTTATGCCGATGACACACAACTTTATATCGCAGTGTCACCGCATGACCATAGTCCCCTACACTCACCGAGTCAGTGTGGCAAACAAATCAATGAGTGGATGAACCATAATTTCCTCCAGCTCAATGCAAATAAGACAGAAATTATTGTTCGTGGTCCCAAAAATATAAGGCTAGAGATAAGTGCTCAACTTGACTCAATTGCACTTAAAACCACAGACAAAGCCAGAAACCTTGGTGTAGTTATAGTCTCAGATTTGAATTTTAACAGCCATATAAAGACCATTACCAAATATGCCTACTACCATCTAAAAAACATTGCAATAATCAAGGGATTTCTGTCCAAAGAAGACACTGAAAAACTTGTTCATGTATATATCTTCAGTAGGTTAGATTATTGTAATGGTATCTTTACAGGTCTCAGTAAAAAATCAATTAAACAACTGCAGCTTATCCAGAATGCCGCTGCCAGAGTCTTGACCAACACCAAGAAAATGGACCACATTACTCCTGTCCTTAACTCTTTTCACTGGCTCCCTGTGTGTAAAAGGATAGATTTTAAAATTCTGTTACTGTCTTACAAGGCACTGAATGGTCTGGGTCCAAAATACATCTCTGACCTACTTGTTGTATATGAGGCACCTAGACTCCTCAGGTCTTCGGGGACAGGTTTACTCTGTGTCCCCAGGGTCAGAACTAAAAAGGCTGAAGCAGCGTTCAGTTTCTATGCTCCACACCTGTGGAACAAGCTCTCTGAACACCTGAGGTGTGCACAGACTGTAAGCTCATTTAAATCAGGCCTAAAAACACCGTTGTTTACTGTAGCTTTTTCATAACCCAACATGTAGGTAATCTTAATCTTCTAATCTTAACCCTTTTATGTGCTTTTAAAATCGTTGTAATATTTTAGTGACTGTTTTATTATACATGCAATTGTCTTATTGCTTGTTATGTAATTTTTGATTATTGGCTATTTTGTTATCCTGTGTTGTATTGTGGTTCTGCAATGTTTTTAAACTATGTTATTCTTTTGTAAAGCACTATTGAATTGCAGCTTGTATGAATGGTGCTATATAAATAAACTTGCCTTGCTACTTTTTCTGGCAGTTCGTTCCACATACCCACCACCTTTTGTGTGAAAAATGTTGTCTATCAGGTCCTTCCTCCTCACCCTCCCTACCAAAATAAACCTATCCCCTCTAGTTTTAATCTCCACTTAAGGTGAATAGCTACAGTCATTTCCCTATCAATATCCCTTCTAATATTATAAATGTGATTTTATTAAGTTCTCCACTTGGCCTCCCACCCTCCCGAGATCCAGCCGCAAACCTGACAGACCGGGTAACATCCTCTTAAATCTTTTCTGCACTCTTTCCAGTTTAACATCCTTCCTATGCAGGGCGAGTAGAGCTGTATATATTACTCTAAATGTGGCTTTAGTAACATCTTGTACACCTGTAACATGATACCCTAACTCTCAAACTCAATACAGTGACTGATGAAGGCAAACATACCAAACGCCTCCTTCACATCCTGTCCACCTGTGTCGACACTTTCATGGAACAATGTGCCTGTACCTCGAGGGCTTTCTGTTCTACAACACTTCCCAGGGTCCTACCATTTACTATTCAAGTCCTGCCCTAGCTTGCCTTACCAAAATGTAAAACCTCACATTAATCCGAATTAAACTCATTCCTTGCCCATCGGCCCAGTTGATCAAGATTGCACGGTGATCTTAGATGCCCTTCATTGTACACTCTACCACTAGTCTTAGTGTTATAGCAAACTTATTAATCATGCCGCTTGTATTCACATCAATATCGAACAACAGTCGACCCGACACCAATCCCTGTGGCACACTACTCATTTCTGGCCACCAGCCTGTAAAATAATCCTCTACCACCACCTTCATTTCCTATCTTCAAGCCAATTTTGTACCATATTGGCTAACGTAGGTGCCACATTATCTGAGCGTCCAGAATTGCCTGCCTTGTGGATCCTTGTCAAAGGACTTGCTACAGTTCACATAAACAACGTCTACTGCACTGTTCTTAATCTTCTTGGTCACCTCTTCCAAGCATTCAACCATATTTGAGACACGATATCCCATGCACAAAGCCATCTGGCTATCCTTTCTAAATACAGCCTGTCTCTCATGAACCCCTCCAATAGCTTATCCTCCACTGACGTCAGATTCACTAGTTCCTAGGCTTTTCATTGCAGCCTCTCTTAAATAGTGGCACAACATTAGCTGCCCTTCAGCCTTGCAGTACCGCACCCATGGCTATCAATGACACAAATATCTCTGTCGGGGACCAGGGAATTTATTTCCTAGCTTCTCATAATGTCCTAGGATATGCTTAATCAGATCCCACGGATTTATCTACCTTAATGCTTCTTAAGACCTCTAGCATTGTCCATTTTCTAAGGCAAAATCTGCTTCCAAAACGTTTATATTGCAGTCTGCGAGCTGCCACTACAGTAGAGCACAGTGTGCATGCTCTCCACAACTGAAATAGCTTTTTCAGGAACGAAAAGGAAAGTTATGCTTCAATATGCTTCCGAGCTGAATCACCGAATGTGGAAATTACTTTTACCTAGCTGAGAGTGATCCATTTCCAATCCATTGCTGAAGAGGGGCGTTTTCAACCAGTGAGCCGTGTCTTGTTCCTCTGGTGACGTCGGTGAACCCTGCAACATTCCACCAAGACATCGGCCCACAAGTAGTGCAACCGTTCTCTCCAGATCCACCAGCCAGACCCAAGACTGGGCAGGGTGTGGAATCGCCAAATCCTCTGGGTCAACACATTCAGGATTACCTAATTGCAAATCAAAAAATTGAACAGTTTACCATTACATATATATATTTTTAATATCCCATTCTCAGATTTTATGCTACATTTCCATCCCAATCAAATAACTTGTTAATGAATAACATTCAATTATTTCCCGATAATGCAAAAATAGAGTTAGCAGATTATTAGCGATCCATGTGTAAAAGCACCTTTCTTACCATGCAATGGCCATTGCAGCTCCTGTTCCTCTAAAAAGGCTGACGCGGGTAAAAGTCTGTTTAAGCGATCCAATGATGGCAGTAAATCCAGCAGTTGACTTAGCAAAGGCCGTGCCACAGAGACAGGCAGCAACAACAGAGAATTAATGATCTGACACACCATGCTCCCAGCTGCCGATCCATACAGGACTCCTGCAAGGAAAGTAATTGCATGTACGTATTTGAAAGAATTATTAATATATTTACTTACACAAAAAGCTGGTTTGCAGTTTCCAATGTTGATCTTAAAACAATAACTTGGGCAACATTCAAACAATAAAAACACAAAATGACATTTGCCATTGTTGGTAAACCAAATTTATATTTCCCCACATCCAAGTTAAATCACAATAGTCTATAACACTTTGTAACTCAATTTTCTGGCTGAGCAATCAGGGAGGCTCGATTCACTGCTTGGACGAACGAACGTGGCACAAAGGCACAGTGTTAGAGTTGCTGCTTTCCAGCACCAGAGATTTGGGTTCGATCCCGAGTCCGGGTGCTGCCTGTACGGAGTTTGTACGTTCTCCCTATGACTGGACGGGTTTTCTCCATGTTCCTCTGACATTCCAAAGGCATGCAGGTTTCATAGGTTAATTGGCTTTTGTAAATTGTCCCTTGTGTGTAGGATAGAACTAGTGTACAGGTGATCACTGGTCGGCGTGGACTTGATGGGTTGAAGCGCCCGTTTCCCCACTGTATCTCTAAACTCAAGTAAAAATGAGACTGGCATAGCAGCATTAGCTGTCAGGTGGAACTTAATTTCATTAGAAGAAAATCACTCGTGCTAGCAGTGCAGATGGTGCTTCACCGACTTCAAAGACATCTTAAGATCAAAGATGCTCTGCTCAAGTATCTATAATTACAGTAGGAGCGATCTTCATCTACAACCTCTTGCATATACACTTCCATTGATAATGCCAACAGAAATCGGGTCACCAGATATCTTAACTTACACTGACACATCGCAGTCCCTGCAGATAACATCCACATTATTAGTCAGTTTGTATTTAGGAATTTAGAGAATTTAGACAAGATGAGGGAATTAAATGTAACATCTCTAAGTTTGCGGAAAACACAAAGCTGGATGGCAGTATGAGCTCCAAGGAGGATGCCATGCTGCAGGGTGACTTGGATAGATTGGGTGAATGGACAGAAGCATGGCAGATGCAGTATAATGTGGATAAATGTGAGGATTTCCACTTTGGTGTCAAGAACAGGAAGGCAGAATATCTGAATGGTGTCAGATTAGGAGATGGGGAGGTGCAACAAGACCTGGGTGTGATTGTACATCAGTCTCTGAAAGTAAAGGGCCTGTCCCACTTGGGCGTCATTTGCACGTCACGCAGATGGCGTGCGAAGATTTTGTATATCCCAAAATCCTGGGGCACCGTGCGTCACTGCCTACGTCACCACGCACCATGCGCGCATCACGCGCGTGGCACGACGCACACGTCATGAGACGTAAATGATGTTGCGTTAATTATACGCAAATGATGCCAAAGTGGGACAGGCCCTCAAGCATGCAGGTACAGCTGGCAGTGAAGAAAGCAAATGTTGGCCTTCATTGCGAGAGGATTTGAGTTTAGGAACTAGGAGGTCCTACTGCAGTTGTACAGGGCCCTGATAACACCACACCTGGAGTATTGTGTACAATTTGAGTCTCCTAATTTGAGGAAGGACATTACTGCTATTGAAGGAGTGCAGCGTAGATTCACCAGGATAATTCCCGGGATAGCGGGACTGACAGATGATGAAAGAATGGGTCAACTGGGCTTGTATTCGCTAGAATTTAGAAGGATGAGAGGGGATCTTATAGAAACATATAAAATTCTTAGAGGATTGGACAGGGTAGATGCAGAAAAAATGTTCCCGATGTTGGGGGAGTCTAGAACCAGGTGTCACAGTTTAAGAATAGGGGTAGGCCATTTAGGACTGAGATGAGAAAAACATTTTCACCCAGGGATTTGTGAATATGTGGAATTCTCTGCCACAGAAGGCAGTGGAGGCCAATTCACTGGATGTTTTCAAGAGTTAGGTTTAGCTTTTAGGGCTAAGGGAATCAAGGGATATGGTGGAAAAAGCCAGAATGGGGTCCTGATTTTGGATGATCATAAGACAATATACCATACGTGCAGGAGCAGGCCATTCGGCCCTTCGTGCCAGCACCGCCATGCAATGTGATCATGGCTGATCATCCACGATCAGTACCCCGTTCCAGCCCTATCCCCATATCCCCTGACTCCGCTATCTTTATGAGCCCCATCAGCCATGACCATATTGAATGGCGGTGCTGGCTCGAAGGGCCGAATGGCCTACTCCTGCACCTATTTTCTATGTTTCTATTACACAGTTATTGATATCAAAAACTACAATAGAACAGCAGCTGAAAAACCAAACTGGTCAACTTAAATGGGCCACAGTTTGCATGTTTCCGTTCTGAATTAAAACATGAATTACTCTCCAACTACCATTTTTATCAGATTAAAATTTTCATTGTTATGAGGCATTACCAAATCTTCTCAGGCTCCAACTTGCAACATAGTCAGATAAAGAAAGAGTTAATCACCTAGCAATTTATCTTTTTTTTTTCTTCCTGCTTAAAACAGAGGTGTCCAAATTCTATTGACAACTTCAAATCAAGTATCCCTGCTCAATAAGCTCAACTTCCCCAGCCAACAATGGGCCATTATAGACCTCACCCTTCCTGAGGTCATCTGTCGCCAGCCCCGATTTGCTCTGGCCTTCTCTCGCCCGTGATAGTGCGTGATATGTGCCTTGTATGTACCGCCCAAAATGACGACAACTTTTAAGAAGTACTGCGACAGACACATGAAAGGGCAGGAAATAGAGAAATATAGTGGATTTTGCGGGACAAATGCAATTAGATTTCAAGGGTCTTGACCTGAAACGTCACCCATTTCTTCTCTGCATAGATGCTGCTGATCCCACTGAGTTACTCCAGCAATGTGTGTCTATCTTTGATGTAAACCAGCATCTGTAGTTTCTTCCTATGCAAATAATTTAGATTGGCATCACGGTGGCACAGCGGTAGAGTTGCTGCCTTACAGCGTCAGAGACCCGGGCTCGATCCCGACTACTGTCTGTACGGAGTTTGTCTGTCCCCCCCATGACCTGCGTGGGTTTTCTCCGAGATCTTCGCATTCCTCCCACATTCCAAAGAAGTACAGGTATATAGGGAAATTGACTTGGTAAATGTAAAAATTGTCCCTCGTGTGTGTAGGATAGTGTTAATGTGCGGGGATCGCTGGACGGTTCAGACCCATTAGGCCGAAGGGCCTGTTTCCGCATTGTATTTCTAAACTAAACTAAACCAATGCAGCCACCGTGGGTCGGAGGGCCTGTTCTTGTGCTGTACTGTTCTACGTTTTGTTCAAATATGTCATTCGTACCTTGAAGCTTGTCCCGGACACTTCCATTCCAGGAACTTTCCTTCAGCAGCGCTGAAGAACGGGAGTAAATCTCAGTTGCATGAGGCAGCAAGAGCTGAAGGTGTTTGTGTAACAATGCCACGCTGCTGGAGCTCTAAAAAACACATGCAGAGTTTGACGTGTAACAAAAGTGATCTCTCAAATGTACATTGCTGAGTAAACGCTGAGTGGAATCTATGTTTACCTCATTGACACTGTTGGTGTGACAATATGCCAGAAGTTGCTTCTGCAGTGAGCACAGGAGCTCGTGTAAATGAGCTGGCTGGCTATTTTCAGCTGATGAAGTTCCCAATAGTTGCTTGTCACTATTTTTTTCGAGTTCTCCAAAAGCTTGATCCTAGAGAGGAATAATAATCATATTTAACTTAACAAATACAGCAATTTAATGACTTTCAAACAAGAAACCCCCTCACAAAGTGGGTATTTGCCCTTTTAAGTTTCCTCCTCCTTCTCAATTTACAACTTTCTCTGGAACAGCACCCTCTGTGGATCTCTTCATTTCCACTTGCTTACTCAACACTGACATCTGCATCTGTTCACTCCCCTCACCCGTTCCAAGCTTACTCACTCCAAACAAGCAGTCCTCTGCTCGCTTTAAACCAATTCCAAGGTGGTCATGAAACCTGTAGACAATGGGGTTGCCGTTGGAGTCTGGTGCTCAGACCTCCACCTGGAAGAGGCCAGCTGCCTTTTATTCTGAAACCTCATATCTTAACCCCATCAGTACACCATCTCCCAGATTGTTATACGTCTCACCTCATCAGAAATTCCCCCCTCTAACCACAGACCCGCAACCCATGCTGCCCAATTTTATCTCTCACCTTTGATCCAGAAACAGGACAGCCTTGTCAGGCTCATTGTGTCTGCCTGGTCTCACCCACTTAATTCATTTCTTGCTAATTGGTGCACACAACCCAGTCAGCATTAGTGGTACTGAAGTAGAGATGCTCAATAGCTTAAAGGCGTAAAAACCACCAACAATTTGTCCTGGATTAATCGCGTTGAAGCTATGACTAAGAAAGCAAGCTAACACCTCCACTTCCTCGGAAGAATAAGGAAGTTCAGCTCGTCTCCAATGACTCCAGCCAGCTTCTACAGATGCACCATAGAAAACATTCTATTGATACCATCTCAGCTTCGTTTGGCAACAGCTTTGTCCAATACCACAACAATTACAGAAAGTTACTGTATGGATGTAGCTCAGTTCATCACACAAATCAGCCTCTTCCTCATTTACATTTCACATTCCCTCAGGAAAGCAGCCAATATATTCAAGGACCATTTTAAACCCAATTATTTTCTCAAATGTAAAAGCTTGAAAACATGCAGCACCAGATTCATGAACATCGTCTGCCCCACTGCTATCTGACCGAACAGTCCTCACAGAAGCTAGGATGTAAGCCCGATCTTCCACTTTGTTTTTTAATCTGCACTTTCTTCAACTTAACCCTATAACAGTGCAACACAATATTCTGTACTTTGGTGTAGAATACCTGTGGTACTAGTGTACGGCTCGATTGTACTCACTCAAGGTATAATTTGACTGGATAGCACATAATGTTCTCAGTGCATGTCACAATAATAAGCCAATACCAAGACTCACTTCCATTACAGAATCTTGACCCAAAATATCGCCCTACATCTAGGTATGCTACAATACCTACCTTGAGCAGCGCTGCAGTTTTGCCGCTCCCCGTGTGCGTGACTTTGGCGCCTTTCAGAAGGGGGCGGGTTTAAAATGCCGTTTTTCCCTAGACAGTCCAAGTCGATCCATGTCGGGCGATTTCGTCGCTAAAGAGAAATCGCTCCCACATTTCATTCATGAAGCTATTTTTAAACTACGCTAGATTATTTATTAACTAGAGTAGTTTAAAAATCATCTTCTAAAGCTCTGAACGCCGACAGCAGAACATACCTAACGTAGGCGATAAAAGAAGCTACACAGTTTATTTTTACATAAAAACTTGGTTTTTAGGAAGCATTTAATCAAATTTTCATCATGCGAAAAGGGGACAAAAAAAATGTATGAACTGGCTGTATTTTTCATACCAACTTGACCGCTAACCGCAACGTTCCAATCCACCGCATTCCACTAAAACCCACTCGCTCGTTGATTTAAATGGCCATTCATTTACAGGCATTAAACACTAAATTCCTTCCATTTGGCCTATAAATTCATGAAAATGAGATTTAAAAATCAGGTTATATTGTGGATTATTGTGTGAATGTTATTTGGACACTTAGGCAATTAAAAAAAGTTTATCATTTCTTAAGAAATGGATAGATGTTTAGATATAGTAATTGAATTTTGTAATTAGCTACAATTAGATAACTAACTAATTATATGCTTTAATTTCAGGTCATCCAAGTAATATTGTTTCATATTTGTTTCAGAATGCTGCAATCTACAATAACTGAAAATTTCATTGAATTCTCTTAATTTTTAAGAAAGTTATGGGCTTTTGACTGTCCTTGATCACAGCTATAGTGTTAAGTCAATGGAAAGGCAACGGGGAACAAGATGCTAATTTCTGAGTATAAAAATGACCATACATTGGTGTTCTTTGAATGCCAGACATACATTGATACAATTTAAAGTTATATATAGATTACACTACTCGAAAACCAAATTAAAAAGTATTTTTCCTAACCTTTCCTCTATTTGTGATAAATGTAAGAATTTTGAAGCAAATTTAATACATAGTTTTGTAACATGTCCACGGTTGAATTTTTATTGGATTGAAATTTTTAAAGTTATTTCGGAAGTCCTTAAGGTTAAACTTGACCCAGACCCAAAATTAATAATATTTGGAATCCCGGAGCCAAATTTGGTACTCACAATTAATCAAAGAAATTTTTTTGATTATTGTTTAATAATTGGGAAAAAAATGATACTTAAATTTTGGAAGGGAACATTATCCCCAACAATTAAAATGTGGAAAGCAGAGATGTTGGAGACGTTGAATTTGGAAAGAATTAGATTTGTCCTTTTGGACAAGTATAATTCTTTTGAATTGATATGGTCTCCATATATACAGTATTTAGAGAAGTAGCTATTCTTGGAATCACGGCTTCGACGGGCACCCTATGGATCCGATGCGAATAACTTACCTATAATTGATAATATTGTGTATTTATTAGAGATATTTCTGAATGAAATAGTATCTCGTACAATGTCTTTAGTTTTTGTTTATATATATATATATATATATGTAATATTATTGTTTTTCAAATTATCTTTTTAATTTTTAATTGATATATGTGCGAAAAAAAAATTTTTTTTATTCCCTTTTATTTTTCCTTTTTTCTTTATTCTTTTATATATCTTTTTCTTTATTTCCATAAAAATAGAAGATATTATGTATTGATATGCTATTTGTAGTAATACTGAATTAAGGTGTTAGTTTATAAAGTAAGCTATATATTGTAAACTATTTACTTCAAATAAAAAAAATATTACAACAAGAATCTTGACCCAAAATATCGCCCTACATCTAGGTATGCTATAATACCTACCTTGAGCAGCGCTGCAGTTTTGCCGCTCCCCGTGTGCGTGACTTTGGCGCCTTTCAGAAGGGGGCGGGTTTAAAATGCCGTTTTTCCCTAGACAGTCCAAGTCGATCCATGTCGGGCGATTTCGTCGCTAAAGAGAAATCGCTCCCACATTTCATTCATGAAGCTATTTTTAAACTACGCTAGATTATTTATTAACTAGAGTAGTTTAAAAATCATCTTCTAAAGCTCTGAACGCCGACAGCAGAACATACCTAACGTAGGCGATAAAAGAAGCTACACAGTTTATTTTTACATAAAAACTTGGTTTTTAGGAAGCATTTAATCAAATTTTCATCATGCGAAAAGGGGACAAAAAAAATGTATGAACTGGCTGTATTTTTCATACCAACTTGACCGCTAACCGCAACGTTCCAATCCACCGCATTCCACTAAAACCCACTCGCTCGTTGATTTAAATGGCCATTCATTTACAGGCATTAAACACTAAATTCCTTCCATTTGGCCTATAAATTCATGAAAATGAGATTTAAAAATCAGGTTATATTGTGGATTATTGTGTGAATGTTATTTGGACACTTAGGCAATTAAAAAAAGTTTATCATTTCTTAAGAAATGGATAGATGTTTAGATATAGTAATTGAATTTTGTAATTAGCTACAATTAGATAACTAACTAATTATATGCTTTAATTTCAGGTCATCCAAGTAATATTGTTTCATATTTGTTTCAGAATGCTGCAATCTACAATAACTGAAAATTTCATTGAATTCTCTTAATTTTTAAGAAAGTTATGGGCTTTTGACTGTCCTTGATCACAGCTATAGTGTTAAGTCAATGGAAAGGCAACGGGGAACAAGATGCTAATTTCTGAGTATGAAAATGACCATAACTTTTTTAATACTGAAGATATGAAAGTGAATTAGGTGTCAAATTAAACTTCTTTGTATGTTTTATCTGATGGGATAAATTGCAGACTTGATTTTTAAAATCTCAAAATTTTGTAACATTGCTACTACATCTTTGCCTCCATTGCTGCTGCTTGAACTGCCAAGTTCTTCCACGTTGTTTTAATGTCCACCATTAAATAAGAATTAGTCAATAATACTACTTTACCACCCTATTCAGATATTATTTCTCAGTGCCCAAATATTTCTATCACTCCAAGTCTTTAATACGTTCTCCAGATGCTATTAAAGAAGGGTCCTGAACCAAAACACCACCTATCCACGTTGTCCAGAGATGCTGCCTGACCCACTGAGTTACTCCAGCACTTTGTATTTTCTTGAATATACTTGTTGATTGAGCATCCACTTTCTTTCCTTGGACAGTGAGAATCCACTGCATCCCTATCCAACCTCTTTCCTCAGTGTTGTGGCCCAATCCCTCAAAAATAAAAAATAAACCTGCTATTTACCTTCTTAACCAGGTTCAGGAACAGCTTCTTCCCCACAGCCATCAGGCTATTAAACTCGCCAACAAACAGACTCTGAACTGTAACAGCCTATTGCACTTTATCTGCTTATTTATGTGTATATTGAACCGAACGGTTCTGTATTTTTTGTTTACAATATTCTGTTGTGCTGCAGCAAGCAAGAATTTCATTGTCCTATCTGGGACACATGACAATAAACTCTCTTGACTTGACTGCTTGCTGAATCATGTAATCACTTTTGTGACACCCTAAAGGGCCTGTCCCACTGTACAAGGTAATTCAAGAGCTCTCCCGAGTATTTAAATAATCAACTCGGGGTAAGTACGTAGAATGTACGTAGCGGCTACGTCGGAGCTTGTGGATGTCCCGTAGCGGCTAGTAATACTAACGGTAGTTACTCGGGAAACGCGGAAACTCGTGAAGTTTTTTCAGCACAAAAATGTCCACGAGAGCCCCGAGTACCTACCAATGGCTATGACTGTAATTCTCAGAGTTCGAATCAGGGGAAACGCGGGAGAACTCTTGAATTACCTCGTACAGTGGGACAGGCCCTTAACACTTCGAGACACCAATATTTATTACATCCACTTTTTAAAATATTTTCTAATTTTCTATTACCCTGTGGACAATTCTGCATTTGCCCACATTAAACATTATCTGTCTTCTTGTTTATTCTCCATGTCTGTCTTACTTCCCCACAAAGTTTGTGTTTTATCCGTTTGCCTTCCTACCAGGTTTTCCATCAGCAGCAACTTAGGACGCGGCAATCAGTCAACTCAACCAAGTAGAGTAGGAAGGAACTGCAGATGCTGGTTTAAACCGTAGACACAAAAAACTGGAGTAATCAAGTCATTAGACAGATTGTAAATAGCAGGCAATCATCTTTACAGTGCCCCACAGCCTTTCAGAAATTACCTGTTTATATCTACAATCTAGTTTCCTCCTCGTAAATAAACCTTTAATTCAAGCCAACATCTTTGAAGGTTAACCTTGTATAACAACTCCTTGCATGGAATCTTACCAAATACATTTTGAAAATGCAAACATACATCGATTCATTGCCCTTTATTCACCTTGCTAGTTATTTCTTCAAAAATCTATTAGCTTTGTCACACACAATTTCCATTTCACCATATTAGATTGACTCCATTTAATCTTATGATTTTCTAACTTCCTTGCATCCATGTCTCAAATAATATTCTTTGTATTTGTCCTTGCCTTGTGTAGATTATATTAGACCAACAAGCTGACATTTCTCTGACCAGAAATTCTTCAGCTTAATAGAATTTTCAAAGCCAAATTCAAACGGAAGAAGGGTTCCGACCTGAAACGTCACCTATACCTTTATTCAAAGATGCTGCCTGACCTACTGAATTACTCCAGCATTTTGTATCTACCGTCAGTGTAAACCAGCATCTATAGTTCCTTCCTGCACACTTCCCATCACGCTTGATCCTCAAGCCTCATCTGTGTTATACATGGGAAACGAATATACTCTTGCACATAATAGTTGAGAAAATAAAAAAGTACCACCTACTTAACCTACATTAAAACCTTAAAAGGACTCTGGCTGATAACCATCTTATACAAGGATTACCCAATTGTCAAACAGAATAAATACAGGTACAATACTCCTGCAAGATAGCTGATGACAAATTATGTCACATTCTCCCTTGCTTTTCTTTCCTCAAAGGATTTGAAAAAAAAACTCTCGGGAGCATTAGTTAGGCAAAACATTTAGGGCAAACTTATTGAAGATATTGCATTTAGTATAAAGAAATATTTTCCTGTCCAAATGTTTATGTTGTAGCAACACAAAATTAAATTAAATCAACACATTAGTAGTTAGGAAGTTGCTTACGGTGTAGAATCCTAAATTCCTCAGCAGTGTTTTCATCAAGATCTCTGCCAAATGAGTATCAGGATGACTGGCCTGGGAGGTGAACGAGGTGTCAGGGAAGCTGCTGTAACTTGGCCCTGTAGAGGAGGCTTCAACATCGGGAGGAGAGCTGTAACCCAGCAAAGAAGCCACGTGGGTGTGGTCCTGCAAGCTGGTAAGGATAATATCCAGCTGCATTCTCTGGAAAAAAAAGTATTAATATTCTATTAAGATAATATGGCCATACATTTGAACAGAGTGGAAAGAGCAACAAGCATTTACCCGGAATATTCATGTTTTTGTTATAGTCAGTCGCTAGGAACATTACATTTATTAGCTTTGTAAATTACAACTATACTGTCGAGGATGTAAATAATTCGGTTTGTTATTTGCTAGTACTAAAGGCAGAATAATGGATTTATTCTCTATTCAAGAGAATAGGAAAGCATATTTGAGTACTCCTTGCATAAAGGCTTGAAATAAATGTCACTATTTTATTAAAAGATATACTAAATATTGCCCTATGCAGTGCCACAAGTATCTGACATATGAACATTTTTTATGGTTTTTGTCTTGGTAAAATTACAGATGAAGGAAAACAAAGTTGACTAACTATTAAACAAAAAGGTATTTAATATCAAAATCCAATTGCTGGGGGTTGTGTTTTTTTTCCCCTCAATTGATGGATCAATTGAAAAAATCAATTTATTTATCCCAGGAGGGAAATTGGTCAACCAACATCACAAAACACGACAAGATACATGAAACATGAAATTAAAGCGATGAGTGGCAAGTCGAGGATTGGGGACGTGCAAAGATTGGGGGAGAGGGTAAAGGGAGTAAAAGGCCTATCCCACGGCCGTTGCGGATCCGGATCCGCCCCCACTCCTACTCCCAGAGCGGGGCCAAGACGATTGGAGATAGACACAAAATGCAGGAGTAACTTAGCGGGACCGGCAGCATCTCTGGAGAGAAGCAATGGGTGACGTTTCGGGTCGAGACCCTTCTTCAGACTGAAGAAGAGTCTCGACCCAAAACATCATCCATTCCTTCTCCCCAGAGATGCTGCCGGTCCCGCTAAGTTACTCCTGCATTTTGTGTCTATCTTCAAATTGCGTCACGCGCTCCAGACGGCTGTGCGGACGCATGATGACGCGCACGACCGTCGCGCGTCAGTCACTAACCGGCCTGTCACGTAAATGACGGCCAAGTGGGGCAGGCCCTTTAGTCTACCCCATGACAGAAGGGGAGGAGTTGTACAACAACCACCAGATCTTGGTCAGCAGGCTGGAAATGCTAACCGGTGACTTCCAGCTTGTCACCCGTGTCCTCGGATGTGATTTGGATGAAGGGACAACACACCATTTGGAGGGAAACCTGGACCACCTTTGCTCAGATTTCACCATTACTGTGCTAAACTGGAATACCTACTGTATTCTGCACGTCCTCGACTTGATCTTGAACTCAATTCCTTCATGCCCCCATCTTTTCTTCCACAATAACAGAAGGCATAATCCCTATGGCATTTTCACCTACTTCCAACACAATGCCCCCACATTCCAGCCCACAAATCTCATATAAACAGCCCAGATCCAGCTCACTATCAGCCTGCAAATTACTCCAGCTTCCAGGACAAAGGCTCCAATGTGCCTCTACTCTTAGGACAGGCCGGATAGAGCTTCTGGCTGCTGAGCCGCACCCTCCACTACTCACCAAAGGCTTAAGCCAGCCACGGACAGCAGCACTGGCTGCTGAAAGAGCGCAATACCAGACCAGTTACACACAAGGCCTCAGATCATGGTTGATAATGATGTTTTCAGTGACAGGTGATAACTAGACGCTGTTGTACTTCTGCTGCAATTTTTCGACTGCATTGCTTTCAGGCAAGTGGGAATAGTAAAATATATTTAGTAAATCTAGACATCAGAGGCGGCATGCTGGCACAGCGGTACAGTTGCTGCCTCATAGCGCCAGAGACCCTGGTTTGATCGTGACTATGGGTGCTGTTTGTATGGAGTTTGTGACCGCATGGGTTTTTCCCGGGTGCTCCGGTTTCCACCCACACTCCATGGACGTGCAGGTTTGTAGGTTCATTGGCTTTGGTAAAACATTTTAATTGTCCCTAGTGTGTAGGATAATGCTAGAGTATGGGGATCGCTGGTCAGCACGGACTCTGTGGGCCAAAGGGCCTGTTTCCATGCTGTATCTCTAAACTCCAAAATCAGAGTAATCTAATTTGACAGTCTCTCCAATACCCAAGTCTGGATTCTTGAGTGGACACACGTTTATTTTTAAAATAACAAGTTATAAAAGATGCCAGAAATAAACAAAACTAGTCAAAGTAAAACAATTAAACATTTTGAAGATCTATGCACATTGCAAGAAGTGATTTTACCTGTCCTTTTGTTAAGCTTTCCCATCGATCAGGACCCTGTGGAAGCAGTGCATGCAGCAGCTCCATCCTTTCCCGCAGTGGTGGAAGTAACATCGTGGCACCCACAGACAATGTCTCTATTACAGCCTGCACAGGAGCATAATGACCATCATCATCTTTTACACCCGCAAAAAGACAAGACGACAGAAGTTGCATTCATGCTGATAATTCATTTGAAACTGCCTTGCACCCTAATTGCAGAAAGTATGCAAGTTGAGAGCAGAAAGTTTTACGGTGAGAGGGTGAAAGTTAAACGGGGATGTACAGAGCAAGTTTTTTTTTTTAAACAGAGTGCCTGGAATACACTGCGAGGGGTGGGGTGGTGGTTGAAGCAGGTATGATAGTGGCGTTAAGATAGCTGCTAAATATGCAAGGAATGGAGAGATATTAACTACGTGCAGCGAGAGGTGACTAGTTTAACTTGAATAATTTTTTTATTAGCAATAAACAATTCTCAATGTTTAAAACTGAGTTATAAACATCAACTTAAATCAATATTTGTACTCTAATGATTATTATCTTTTTTTTTGAAAATAAGAGTGGGTAAAGAGAAATACCATTATTAATCAATAAAATTATAATTCCTTAATAATTATTTGGTATAAAAGAAAAAGAAAAAATGAAGAAAAAGAAAAAAGACATATTATGTATATATATCAATTAAAAGCCACACAATATATTGTAAATGAAACAACTACAAATAATAATATCAGTAAAGACATGCATATATCCTGGTATACCAATACATTATTTTCATCAAATCCCGCAGGGTGCCAGTCGAGCCGTGATGCCAAGAACAGCTACTTCTCTAAATACTGTATATATGGAGACCATATCTGTTCAAAAGAATTATACTCGTCCAAAAGGACAAATCTGATTCTTTCCAACTGCAACGTCTCCAACATCTCTGATGCCCACATTTTAATTGTTGGGGATAATGTTCCCTTCCAAAATTTCAATATTATTTTTTTCCCTAATATCAAACAATAATCAAGGAAATTTCTTTGATCTAGTGTAAATATCAAATTAGCCTCTGGAATTCCCAGTATTATTAGCTTTGGGTCAGGTTCTAATTGAACTTTAAGAACTTCAGAAATAACTTTAAAAATTTCTGTCCAATAATAATTCAATTTAGGACATGTAACAAAACTGTGTGTTAAATTTGCTTCTAAATTCTTACATTTATCACAAATAGAGGAGAGATTAGGAAATATACTATTTAATTTGGTTTTCGAATAATGTAATCTGTATAATACTTTAAATTGTATTAATATATGTCTAGCATTTAACGAGCACCGGTGTATTCGTTGTAGACTTTCTTCCCAATTTTCTTTGGTTATAGGTGATCCAATTTCATTTTCCCATGCTTGACGATATGTTTCAGTTATTGGATTCTCCTTATCCATAATGATGTTATATATATAAGCTATTAATTTTTCTGTGGTTGGATGCCAGTTAAACGATTCATCTAATAATCCTGGTTCTTTATTTTTAAAATCCTGTGTATTAGATTTAATATAATCTCTAATTTGGAAATACCTAAACAAATGCTGTGAAGACAATCCGTAGATATCTTGTAACTCCTGAAATGAAAGAAATTTTCCATTTCTATAGAGGTGCTCTACCCTTGTAATTCCTAAATTATCCCAATGTCTGAACCCTCCATCCAATGTGGAGGGCTTAAATAATGGGTTATTCATAATTGGTAATCTAAATGAAAGATTGTCTAATTGTAAAGTTTTGACTATTTGTTTCCAAATACGTCTATTATTATAAATGATTGGATTGTCCCCATAAATTTTTTTTTGAACTTCCTTTGGGGCAAAAATAATTGAATCTACGTTGAAAGGCAAACAATCTTCCTTTTCTATCTTTAGCCACGTTGGTTCCAGGTCCGTATTTACCCACCAAAAATTCATATAGAAAATTTGGAAGTGCTAATCCTCCATTTATCTTTGACTTACATAAATGTTTTTTACTTATTCTATGATTTTTATAATCCCAGATAAAACTATTAACAATATTATCAATTTTTTTAAAAAAGGTTTTCGGAAGGAAAAAAGGGATAGCTTGAAACAGATATAATAATTGTGGTAGAAAAACCATCTTTATAGCATTTATTCTACCAATCAAAGATATAGGCAGTGTTTTCCAATATAAAATATTTTTTTTAAGTTTATCTAATAATTGAGGATAATTCGATCTAATTAATGAATTGTGAGATTTAGATACATTAATTCCTAAATATTTAATTTTGTCAGTAACTATTGATAATGGATATTGTTGTAATATGTTTAAATTTATATTAGTTATTGGCATAATATCACTTTTATTCCAATTAATCCTATATCCAGAAAATGTACTAAATTTATTTATAACATCAAACAACATTGGAATACTAATTTCAGGTTTTGTGATGTAAATCAAAACATCATCTGCATATAAGGATATTTTATTAGTTGTTGTATCAGTATTATAACCGTATATTTCAGGTTCTGATCTAATTCTTTCCGCCAAAGGCTCTATCGCCAAGGCAAATAATAAAGGCGATAACGGACATCCTTGTCTACATCCCCTAAAGAGTTTAAATTTAACTGATAGTATTTGATTAGTTAGAATTCTTGCAGTAGGATCCGAGTATAGGATTCTTACCCATTTACAAAATTGATCCCCCAATTGGAACTTTTCCATTATATTAAATAAATATAACCATTCCACCTGGTCAAATGCTTTTTCTGCGTCTAACGATATGACTGCTAATTCCGTATCTCGTATTCTTTTAGAATATATAATATTAAACAGGCGTCTTAGATTATGAGATGAATAGCGTTTTGGAATAAAACCTGTTTGATCATAATGTATTAATTTAGAAATCACCAAACTTAGTCTCCTAGATAAAACTTTAGCTAATATTTTTTGGTCTGTATTCAGAAGGGCAATCGCTCTATATGAACCAGGATCTTCCAGATCTTTATCTACCTTAGGTATGAGTGTAATTGTGGATTCATTTAAAGAATCTGGTAATTTTCCTTGTTCATATGCATGTCTATACACTGTATGTAGTCTTGGAGAGATCAGATCTTGAAATTTTTTATAAAATTCTGCACTCAGGCCGTCAGGCCCCGCAGCTTTTCCATTCTTTAATGAACCAATTGATTCTGCGATATCTTTCACTGATATTTCAGCATTTAACAAGTGTCTCCCTTCCTGATCTAAACTCTTAATTTGACATTCTTGTAGAAATGTTTCCATTCCATCTGTTTGTCCTGTTAATTTTGATGAGTAAAGATTTTGGTAATATTGTAAAAATCTATCATTAATATCTTTTGGTATGGTCAATATATTTCCTTGCATTGATCTGATTCCATGTATCGCTTTTTCATCGTCTAATTTTCTTAATTGTCGTGCTAGCAATTTATGCGGTTTATCACCAAATTCAAAATGCACTTGTTTGGTTTGTTGAAAAAGTTTGATGACTTGATTAGAGTATATTTTATTTAGTCTATACTTTGCTATTGCAATTTTATTACTTAACTCCTTAGAAGGGTGTTTTATATTCTCATTGTCTAGTTGTTTTATCTCCATTTCTAACTTCTGTTCCCTCTTTCGGTTTTCTTTATTAAAATATGCTTGTGCCGATATTATTGCACCACGCATGAATGCCTTAAATGTATCCCAAAGTAACAATGGTGAAATTTCAGGTGTGTCGTTTGTCTCAAAGAATAATTTAATCTGTTCTGTCACATGATTACAACAATCCTTGTCCTTCAGTATCTGAGGATTAAATCTCCAAGTCATAGTTTTATTAGATATATCTTTTAGTTTTATCTTAAAGGTGCATGATCTGAAATAATAATATTGTGATATTTTGCATTGTACGTAAAGGGAAGCAGTTTTGAGTCTATTAAAAAGTAATCTATCCTCGAGTAGGTTCCGAATACGGGCGAGAAAAAAGAATATTCTCGTCCGGATGGGTTCTCTAATCTCCAAATATCCTTAACGTTAGTTGAATTAATGAAAGAATTTATAAGTTTACTTGAATTAGAAATAGCTTTCCTTTTTGTTGAGGATCTGTCTAAGTAGTTATCCAAAGTGCAATTTAAATCGCCCCCAATTATTAAATTATGTTGAGTGGATATAGGAATATTATTGAATATTTTCTTAAAAAATAATGGGTTATCGAAATTAGGAGCATATATATTCATAAGAATTACTTTTTGAGTATAATTCCCCTGTAATTATTACATATCTGCCCTCTTTATCTTCTATTATAGAACTTTGTTTAAAAGGTATACCTTTACGAATAATTATTGCAACTCCCCTAGATTTATGTATAAATGAAGAATGATATACCTTTGAAATCCATTTAGCTGTTAATCTATATTGATCATCTCTTTTGAGATGCGTCTCTTGGAGGAAAATAACGTCTGATTTCAATCTATTCAGCTGCGCTAACACCTTACCCCTTTTAATTGGTTCATTAATTCCCTTAACATTCCAACTACAGAAAGTGATTCCATCATCCCCAGTCTTCAAATTCATATCTTGCATTTTAGTATTAGGGTGTTTTTTTTTTGGAGTAGCGCTCTCGGCCCCTCCAGCTCAACAAGGCACCCAAACGCCAACCCGACGAAAATTACCAATCTCAATAATCCATATCCATGTCTACCTAAAATAGTTATACGGTATTGTTCATAATTACATTCATATAATATATAACATAAATTCAAATACTTAATATATGAAAAAAAATAGAAAATGTAAGTGAAAAAAGAAAAAAGGGTGTTAAAAGGGTGCCCAAAGAAAAAAAAGACTACACTGATAGATTGTGTAGTGTGTGTTAGTGAACGCCACACTAACGTGGCGATTAATCTAATGACTTCCGTGTTTAAAAAAGATGTTAAATATTCCAGCTCCCAACTAGAATACTAGTTTAACTTGGCAGCATGTTCGGTAGACATTGTGGCTGAAGAGTCTGTTCCTGTGTCACACTGTTCAGTGTTATACGTCACTGATTCATTGTTATTCCTCTGGTCCAGAAATCATTGAGAACAGTATAGCTGTTTATCATTCACACAAACAATACTTCCTGATTATATTTACTGAAGACCAGTTGCATTGAGTCTGGGTATTCCTAACTCAAAGAAAAAATAAATAGAATTACAAGGTTAATTCCCGGGATGGCGGGACTGTCATATGCTGAGAGAATGGAGCAGCTGGGTTTCTACACTCTGGAGTTTAGAAGGATGAGAGGGGATCTCATTGAAACATACAAGATTGTTAAGGGCTTGGACACGCTAGAGGCAGGAAACATGTTCCCGATGTTGGGGGAGTCCAGAACCAGGGGCCACAGTTTAGGAATAAGGAGAAAGCCATTTAGAACGGAGAAGAGGAAACACTTTTTCTCACAGAGTGGTGAGTCTGTGGAATTCTCTGCCTCAGAGGGTGGTGGAGGCAGGTTCTCTGGGTGCTTTCAAGAGAGAGCTAGATAGGGCTCTTAAAGATAGCGGAGTCAGGGGATATGGGGAGAAGGCAGGAACGGGGTACTGATTGGGGATGATCAGCCATGATCACATTGGTTTGAAGGGCCAAATGGCCTACTCCTGCACCTATTGTCTAAAAGGTGTTTCTCCTCTGGGCCACAAAGCTATATTCTGATTGAGCTCTCCTTGAGGGCATTCTCTACGTTGTTTACCAGATGAAGAACGGGTCTATTAAATAAGTTCAGATAGACGTTGGCGGTGAACAGAGCTGGTTGCACCACTACAATGTACATTCTTACTGGATGTAAAGAATGATAGAACTCAGAACTGAAATTATGTATTCCATCATTGGCGACAGATGTAGACAGAGTGCTGAAGATGATGTGCTGTATGCTTGCCTTCCTTCATCTGCTGAGGCAGTGGGTATAGGATTTGGGAAGACATGTTAGAGTTGTACAAATCATTGGTTAGCCTGCACACATGGAGTATGGGTATAGATTTAAAGGGTCTCGACCCGAAACATCCCACATCCCTTCTATCCAGAGATGCTGCCTGTCCAGCCGAGATACTCGCAGACAATGGTGGGTATACACACAAGCTGCCAGAGGAAATTTACAGCAAATTGAACAGTAAAGCATAGAAATAGACCCATGATATCTGTGCCAACCATGATGCGGTACATCTGCCTGTAGATACAATTGTGACGTTTGAAAGACTCACTTTCAGTTCTGGCTCCTTTCTGGCACTCAAAGCATATTATCCTTGGTCCCAATCTGGCAATTAGAAATTCTAGATGACTAGAATAACTTACCTCTTGAATTTCATCAGGAACAGAGGAGTCCATTAGTCTGAAAAGCAGATTACGCAGTGGTCTGGCCTGTCTCCCAAGGATACTGGTAGCTACACCGCCAGCTAAAGCCAGGGCCAGATGGTTGGACAGCAGTTTGAGACATAGCTTAAGAAAATTATGATGTTCCCTGATGAAAAAGATAAGTTTAAATTACATCTGTTAAATTCCAGATAGCTAATGTAATGAACATAAAACACAGTACTTGCAGTTAGAAAATACTAGCAATGTGGTTTGCACATTATCCACTGCCTAAATGTGAAAACTGACTAATGGTTTCAGATTGCATTTATTTTCAAATTTGTGTTACTGACACACAAAAAACGTTTATATATAGAAATAATTTCAAAAGTAATTCACTCCAATCCTCGCCAATGCTTTTGAGATTCCAATGATACTTTAGTTTATGGTTATTTAATTACCTTATTTGAATTGGGTTTTAATATCTGTAAATAGGGGAAGCTTAATTTGTCCTTGAAAGTAGCAAAGAGCAAAGCTTATGAATGTATGAGCATTTGTACACTAACACTGTGCATCCTGTGCAAGATCTATTAACTAATAAGATCTAATCATTCATTCACCATCATACAAAAGAAAAGTGTGTGTCAATGAACTTTATCCAAATACAACATTTTTTGGTTAATTGAGCGGTCTAATTAACATTAAGTACTGCGCCATCTCCACAATTGATATCCGATCCTCCTATGCTTAAGATAATAAGTACAAGGTTTACTTCTCAAAGTTACTTCTTTGACCGTTCTTCAACAAATGTAAAAGTCAAGCTTTATCTGGCTAAGAATTCATTCCCAGTCAATATGCTATAAAGTCGAATTGCACACCGACACAAACTCCATACATATTGTGCCATAAAATACATGTTGTTACTGATTGACTGGGAATGAATGACTAGGCAACTGCGGTTAACATTCTGCTTCAATCATGAGCAAACGTTTGAGCCACAATGATGAGTGGATCACAGAAGGAAACTGGAACTCAAACATCCAACTTGCCTTAAACATCTCACAGCAGCAATGATCGGACTTCATGAATTCTAACCCACCAGACAATGACAGCCAACCTTACCTAGACGACGGGAAGGGGAGAGGTGGAACTTCACTGTTGATGCCATCACAGTACCACTCGAGAAACGATCGCAAGTGAGAGAAGGTGCTTTCTTCTAAATCTACGCAGTAAGGTCTGTGCCATGCCACCACTTGCCTGTCACAATAAAATTAACGCAGTGCTGAAAAATCAGTTAAAACAATAGCCTAACAAAAAAATGTTGAAGCAATTTCAAAAACACATTCCAACCTGTCCCTGGGCAATGCAGTCCAAGCTAGGCTATGTGAAGTCCCAGCAGAGATCTGCTGACATGCCACGCCATCCAAAGCAATCACTTTTTTAGGTTTGGTGATGGGACCGGTTGAGTTTCCCTGGCCACATTGCCCCATAGAATTATTACCCCAAGCATAAACCTCATTATCTGGAAATAAAAAGAGAAAGCATATCTTAATCAAAGTCTGAAGAAGGGTCTCGACCAGAAACAACACCTAATCCTTCGCTCCATAAATGCTGCCTCACCCGCTGAGTTTCTCCAGCATTTTTACTCAAAAAGTCTACCTTTACTCAAAAATTAAATCGCATTAACTAAAATTGGTGTCTTTTGAAATCAAATGCCATAAAACTGGTCAATGTGATGATGCAAAAGAAAAATGGGTAAAGATGTATTTCTAAGGTACATTTCAAGATTGGAGAGCGGTCAAGGCGAACCAAGATAAATAGGAACAACTTCTCAGAGCGTAAAGAATCTCCAGAATTCTCTACCCGATGGTTGTGGAGGCTGAATCATTCAGGATATTTAGAGTCATAGTCATAGAGTCAAACAGCACAGAAACAGGCCTTTCAGCCCTACAAGCCTATGCTGAAGATGCCCTATTTACCCACGGTTGTCCTATATCCCTCTAAACAATGCCTTTCCTGGTACCTGTCCAAGTGTATTTTAAATAGTTATTATAGCACCTGCCTCAACTACCTTCTCTGGCAGCTCGTCACACACATGCAGGAAAAAGGTTCAGATTAAATCATTCCCCTCTCATCTTAATCCTATGTCCTCTGGTTCTTGATTCCCCTCCCCTGGGTAAAAGACTGTGTATTCACCCTATTTAATCCCTCATGATTTTATACAACACTACAAGATCACCACTCAGCCTCCTGCGCTCCAAGGAATAAAGTCCTAACTAGCCCACTGTCTCCCTGTAGCTCAGGTCCTCAAGTCCTGGAAACATCCTCATAAATCTTCAATGCAATCTTTCTAGCTTATTGACAACCTTCCTATAGCGTGAGGAGATGTTTTTGCAAAAATCAGAGAATTGAAGGCTATGGGAAATGGCGCAGAGAAAGAGCAGAAAACTAGATTCTGATATCAATCATTGACATTTAAATACATTAACTATTGATAAAATGTATTGGGCTTTCATTCTCTAGCCATTATACAATTTCCCTCTCAGTTACACACGTGCTGAGGAGGTTAGAACCAAACTCAATAATCAAGCTCATGTGCCTGCAGGGATCGAGGATGGGAAGAAGATATCAAGAGATGTTTAACGCAAATTATAATCCTTTACTTAAGAATTTATATAATTTAATTAAATTCTGGAAAACGCTTCCGATGTCTTTAATAGGCCAAACAAATGCTATAAAAATGATTTTTCTACCAACAATTTTATACCTGTTCCAATAAATTCCAATATACCTACCAAAAAAGTTTTTTTTTTAAAGTTGGATTCAGACATTACAAATTTTATATGGGATTATAATTCCCATAGATTACCCAAAAACTGATTGCACAACGATATGATATGGTCAGGAGTGATAGTAGATTTAGGCCATTCGGCCCATCAAGGCTACCCGCCATTCAATCATGGCTGATCTTTCTCTGCCCCCCAACCCCATTCTCCTGCCTTCTTCCCATAACCTTTGACACCTGTACTAATTAAAAATCTATCTCTGCATTATAAAAATCCACTGACTTGACCTCCACAGCCTTCTGTGGCAAAGAATTCCACAGATTCACCACCCTCTGACTAAATAAATGTCTCCTCATCTCCTCCCTAAAAAGAACTTCCTTTAATTCTGAGGCTATGACCTCACGTCCTAGACTGTCCCACTAGTGGAAACATCGTTGAACAGTTATATTTAACTTAATTCCTGTAAAATGGTAAACATTATTAATATGATGATCATGGCCAAATGCTAAGCATACCAGAGTAAGAACTGTTGTGTAAGTCAGTCTGCACTGAGCTACAGTAACAAAATGACATTCCCTATTTGTAAATAAAAAGCAGCCAGTGCCTGCATAACAAATTGAGGACAGATTATATCCTTTATGATATTGCATTTTGGTATGTAAACACCGGTGTTCTTTGAAGAATTAACTGATTCATGGTTGCTGGTTTCATGAGATGCAAGTGTCTAATTTCACTATCAAAACGATGAGAAAAGAGTTGCAAGAACAAGAGGAATTGGGAGCACAAATCTCAATTACGGAAATAGAAGAAACAATAATTTCATTAAAGAATGGAAAAACACCAGGACCTGATGGATTTAGTAATGAATTTTATAAAAGTTTTTACGACATAATTACACCACGCCTACAGAAAATGTATACATATGCCTTTAAAGAACAAACATTACCTGCAAGACTAGCAGAATCACATTAATCCTTAAGAAAGATAAAGATATAGAAGAACCCGGATCATACAGAGCTATTGCGTTGTTAAATACAGATCAAAAAATATTAGCGAAAATATTAGCTAGAAGATTAAGTATGTTAGTAAATTAATACATCCGGATCAAACGGGGTTTATCCCCAAGAGACAATCATTTAATAATTTGAGACGTCTGCTCAACATAATGCATTCACACCAAACTGAAGATCAAGAATTATCAATTATTTCATTGGATGCAGAGAAAGCATTCGATCAGGTGGCATGGGATTATATGGTTAAAGTATTGCAAAAATTCCAACTGGGAGAGAATTTCATCCTATGGATTAAATTACTATATACTATATAATAAGCCAACGGCTAGAATATTAACATAACATTTTATCTACAAAATTTCAATTGTCAAGGGATAATAGACAAGGATGTTCACTATCACCGCTGTTATTTGCTCATAATCGAACCCCTAGCGGAAAGAATTAGAACATCCGAATATCCATGGCTACAACACAAAATATTCAAATAATAAAATATCAATATACGCTGATGATGTACTACTGTACATCACAACACCCCATATCACTATACCAAATATATTAAATTTAATTGAGGATTTTGGATCATTCTCAGGATACAGAATAAATTGGAACAAAAGTGAAATCATGTCAATAAAACCGACTCAACACACCTCTTAAAGTTTCCTTTTAAAATAGCTACAGAAAAATTTAAATACTTGGGTATTGAAATTACCAGAAGATATCAAGATATGTTTAACGCAAATTATAATCCTTTACTTAAGAAATTATATAATTTAATTAAATTCTGGAAAACGCTTCCGATGTCTTTAATAGGCCAAACAAATGCTACAAAAATGATTTTTCTACCAACAATTTTATACCTGTTCCAATCAATTCCAATATACCTACCAAAAAAGTTTTTTTTTTTTTTTTTTAAATTGGATTCAGACATTACAAATTTTATATGGGATTATAATTCCCATTGGATACAAAGCATACACTTGAATAAACCCAACGCAGTAGGGGGATTGGCACTCCCTAACTTTATGTATTATTACTGGTCTGTAAATATTAAAAATGATTCAACTGCTGGACAATTCTGCCCAGCAGCTGGATTGGATTATTATGGAGAGAGAGGACTGCTCCCCTTGTAATATTGGAGCAATCCGTCTCTCACCAATGAAGTTGAACAATACAAACTATAACAAAAATCCAATTATACATAGTACAATTAGAACTTGGAAACAAATAAAATAACTTAAAATTAAGAAATTTATCTCTTATCTCCAATAGTTAATAACCCTTTGTTTAAACCCTCAATTATAGATAAATCATTTATACAATGGGAAAGAGTAGGAATTAAAACGCTTGGAGACTTGTATGAAACGGGAAAATTACTATCATTCAAACAACTACAACTAAAGTACAATCTGGGAAACAATCAGTATTTTAAATATTTTCAAATGTGTGACTATCTGAAAAAAATATGCACAATAATATTACAATATGCCATTAGATCTACTGGATGAAGCAATGAAGACAAAGGCTAAATCAGCAAACTTAATATTTTATATATATACATATACATATATATACACATTCTTGTTCTTATATATATATTCTTGTTCCCAGTCTCTTCTAATACCTTCAGTTGTTGGTATTTCTACATTTAAAATAATATAATATATATAATGTTTTTATATATATATATATAAATAACATTTTAAATGTAGAAATACCAACAAATGAAGGTATTAGAAGAGACTGGGAACAAGAATTAGCTATTAAAATTTCAAAAGAGAGGTGGGATGAACATTTATTAAATGTGCACAAATGTTCAATTAACACAAGACCCACTCTAATCCAATTTAAAATTTTACATAGATTATACTATTCAAAAACCAAAATAAGTAAACTTTTTCCCAACGTATCACCTATCTGTGATAAATGCCAGTCTCAAGAAGCTACTATAGCGCATTTATTTGTTTTTTGTATAAAAGTTCAAAAATTTGGGACTGAAATTTTTGAAATCTTTACAAAATTATTTAAAATGAAACCGACACCAAAAGCAGAATGGATTATCTTTGGAACAATGGAAGGTATTCCTGAATTAAATGTGTTTCAAAAGAACCTGTTTGAATATGGGTTGATAACTGGAAAAAAGCTTATTTTTAAATTTTGGAAAAACGCTCCTATACCAACAGTAAATATGTGGATTTCAACTATGTTTGAAACATCTGGAAGATATGAGACTCCGCCTGGCAGGAAAATCAGGTCGCTTTTATAAGACGTGGTCTGCATTTATAGATTTACTACAAGGATAGGGTGCAATAATACCTCAAAAAGGCACCGGCGTCAGGTCTTAGTAAAGGGGGATGAAAATTTGTCGAGTTGGTAAATTCCTTTTGCGTTATGTTTATAATAAAGCAACTGTCTTTTCCTTTTTTCTTCTTTCTCTTTCTTCTTTTCTAGGGTATATCTCTTAATTTCCTTTTTCATCGTCTGTGGAGCGGCCAGCAGCGCTGAACTTTACATTTGCGGAGCTTGGGATCTCTCGCCGAGATCGCCAGTGTGTGGAGCTCTGTCCAGCACGGCCTGTTGGCTTGGAAGCCGCGGTCTCCGGTAAGGAGGCGGCTGTTGCTGGCACCCCAAACCGCTGAGAGGGTCTACCGACGCCGGAGCACCATCACCCGGTGAGAACAGCCGGGAACATCAGGCCTCCGCAGCGGCGATTGTGGAGGCCTCAATAGGCCCGACTACTTTGGGTGGACATGGGGATGGGGACTATACTTTGTGCCTTCCCCCACAGTGGGAACCATTGTTGGGGGATGTTTTTATGTTTTAATGTTAAATTTCTTTAATGCTATGTTGTATTTTTATTAGTGTGCTGCAAGGACATCTGAATTTCCCCTGAATAAGGGGATTAATAAAGTATTTGTTATGTTATGTTATAATAAAGCAACTGTCTTTTCCTTTTTTCTTCTTTCCCTTTCTTCTTTTCTAGGGTCTATCTCTTAATTTCCTTTTTCTAATTCCTCGACTAAGGGTTCTTTCTTCTTTTCCTTTGTCACGCTTCTTCATTTTCACAATTCTCTCTCACTTTCTCTATTTTTTATCCTTTTGTAATAGCTTTAAAAAACTAAGGGGAACAATAAATGTAATAATATATATGGGATGTACACAGATGTAATTTACTGTAACTCTAATAAATAATTAAAAAAAAAACAAAAAACGATGAGAAAAGTGGAAAAATGATTATTCAATAGTGTTAAACAATACTCAGGACTTTGCTTAAAGTAGTTAGCAAGTCAACAATGTTCAGTTTAGTATCACTTGTACCGAGGTACAGTGAAAACCTTTTGATGCGTGCTAATCAGCCAGCGGAAAGACAGTACATGATTACAATCGAGCCATTCACATTTAACAGATACATGATAAGGAAATAATATTTAGTGCAATGTAAAGCTAGTAAAGTCCGATCAACGATAGTCCACAGATCCCCGATGAGGTACATAATAGTTCAGGACTGCTCTCTGGTTGCGGTAGGATGGTCCAGTTACCTGATAACAGCTGGGAAGAAACTGTGCCTGAATCTGGAGGTGTGCGTTTTCACACTTCTATATCTTTTGCACGATGGGAGAGGGGAGGGGCCTTGCCGAGCCAGCGCGAGGTATCAATGGAGTTTATATTGGAGGGAATCACACTCAAAATATTCTGATACTGCATTGGAGGGAATCACATCCTCTCAGCTAAGAGATGCAAAAATTACATAAGACCTCCATGGTAGAGCACTAAAGAGGATGGTTGGTACCAGTGCTCTCAACATTTAAGCATCAAGGTTGTGCTTTATATTTTTTAAGATTCATGACAGCAACTACAGCTCCAGATATAAAAAGGTTCTTATCCAGATGTCCAAACACTAAAATAGAAATAATATCCAGTAGCATTACATTAGTTTATATTCACATTTTCTTCTTACCGTGTGAAAGCGCCAAACAGTGGCTGTCTCCTATCGAGAGGTCAACTATTCTTGTTGTCGCTAGTTCCTCAATAAGTTTGGGTCTCAAGGCAGTAGCTTCCGAAGAGCCACATCCGAGACATGCTCCACAGCCCCAAGCATATACCTAAAAGGTGAAATTCGGCAAACATTACATCACTGCTAAATTAATTTAGAAAGCAACTTTTTTCCTACAATACAAAGTCTCCAGGCTTTCTGTAACATTGTGTACATCATGGGGGGGCCATGATTGCAGACCTGCCAAACAAGTTAGGAATTAAAGACGGTGCCCATTTCTTCGCTACATTGCCCACAACCTTTCTTTGCAGCAGGCCACAAGTGAATGATTATGGAGACACAATAAACTGCAGATGCTGGAATCTTGACGAGAACGAGTTTTGAAAGAATGATTATGTTTAATGCTACCTATCCAAGGTATATTTGGCTGCAGCCAAGGAAAATGGAAAATTGAAACTTGAATATAAGAAATGATCAAGATGTAGAAACAAAGGACTGCAGATGCTGGTTTATACCAAAGATAAACACAAAATGCTGGTGCAACTCAGGTCAGGCAGTATATCTGAAGAAAAATGATGCGTGACTTTTCGGGTTGGGACCCTTCTTTAGACATGATCACCTGTTTAGGTATATTTAAGAAAGAACAACAGATGCTGGAAAAATCGAAGGTAGACAATAAAGCTGTAGAACCTCAACGGGTGAGGCAGCATCTATGGAGCGAAGGAATAGGAGACGTTTCGGGTCGAGACCCTTCTTCAGACTGATGTGACGGACTGAAGAAGGGTCTCAACCCGAAACGTTGCCTATTCCTTCGCTCCATAGATGCGGCCTCACCCGCTGAGTTTCTACATCTTTTTTTGCCTACCTGTTTAGGTATCATCACTGAAAAAAATATAATAAATCAGAAAAACCTTTGGCTATTGGGAAACCAGCAATAAATTCAGCAAGTACATATCCACTGTTAGAATGGAATGAGGTAGAACTGATTGATTCCTTTAACAGCATAGAGCAGCAAACTATCTAAAGTGGTGAGGAGCAAAACACAAAATTGATTCATTCGGGTTCTCACACCTGAAGCACTTTGTGCAAGAGCAAAACAAAAGGTGCTATTTTGGGGAAGGAGATTCAATGCAATGTGCTTTCAGGCTAATCTACCATGAAAATGGATCACATCAATTCTCCGAGAATACTCAAGGAATCACATTTAAAAAAGCGTGTCCTATATTGCTATATCTCATACATGTGTGTGCATATCAACCAAAACATCAAATGTTTTCAGCACTTTCTTGCTAAAGACTCTTTCCCCTCTTGCTGTGGATCTTCTCTCAAAGCTCAGTTATGCGGAGATTCTGTCACTGAACTCTCCCCTATCAGAAATGTTTGCTAAAAAACTAGCTCTCTCTCTGCCTTTTCTGAATTACCTTTCTGATCAATGCAAGTTTTGCAAATTCACCCTCAGCTGATCTGTCCTTTGTTGGACTCCAGGCCCTGCACTGTGGTTGATTCTTATATGCCTTCAGAAATAGCATAGCAAGTCAGTCAATACAAGGACAATTAGGGTTGCAAAGAAATGCCGCCTTGTCAATGATTTCCAAAGAGCCATAAAAGAATAAACAAAAAATTACCAAACCCACAGGTTTAGAACTCGTTCTAATTCCTCATGTTGCTTCAGCAACGACACCAGCAGTCAAGGACGAGTTGCACCCAGGCCACTCCCTCTTCTCCCTTCTAACATCAGGCAAAAGGTAGAGAAGTGTGAAAATGCACACCTTCAGATTCAGGGAGAAGTTTCTTCCTAGCTGTTATCAGGCAACTGAACCACCCTACGCACCGTGGGACTCTCTTTGATCAGACTTTATTGGCTGTATCTTGCGCTAAACATTATTCACGCTATTTCATTTATCATGTATCTGTACACTGTGCATGGCTCGATTGCAATCATGTATTGTCTTTCTGCTGACTGGTTAGCACACCAAAGTTGTTCACTGTACCACGGTACACATGACAATAAACTAAACTTAAACAGGGAATTGGCAGAGTTCTTCTAGACCTACTCTCTGATTTCCCACCCTAAAGTATGGCCACTGTCTTGGAAATGAAAACAGAGTAAACTCAACAGTAAGATGGACACAAAATGCTGGAGTAACCCAGCGGGTCAGGCAGCATCTCTGGTGAAAAAGAATAGGTGGCGTTTCGGGTTAAGACCCTTTTTTCAGTAAAACAGGTCATTTTACTAGAAATTTTTAAATGAGAGTTAAAAGGAGGAAAAAAAACAAATTGATGTTGTTTTAAATTTCCAGAAGCGAATCTGAAAACAAATAAACTGCACGATGAATAAAGTGAGAGAAAGACAATGGGAAAAGTGGACGAGTTAAAGAGAACAGAATATTTTCTAAAAACAATGCGGGTGCAATAAAAAAAATTAAATATCAACAAATCAAGCAGAGGTTATTATATGAAGAGAAGCAACTTTGCTGAAGATTGAACTGTGCACATATGGAAAAGTGCATTTATTGTAAAGAATTTAGTTCAAAGACCAATGTCGTGCTACTAAAGACATGGACTGCATTGTCATTGGAATTTCTTTTAATATGTCAAAAATCACCATTTCCGTCATTTATTTTTGACCTCCATGCTCATCGCTGATATTTTTATAGGCCATTGTAAAGCTGGGATAACACCTTGTCATGCTGTCTATCTTCCAAACATATTTTCATGCTTCTTGACACAGCGGAACAGCAATAGAGCTGCTGCCTCACAGCACTAAAGACCCGGGTTCATTTCCAACTACAGGTGGCGTCTGTGCGGAATTTGTACATTCTCCATGAACACGTGGGTTTTTTCCGGCTGCTCCGGTTTCCTCCCACATCCCAAAGATGTGCAGGTTTGCAGATTAATTTGCTTCTGTAAAATTCCCCCTAGTGTGTAGGACATAGAACTAGTGTATAAGCGATCGATAGTTGGCATGGACTTGCTGGGACTGCTTCGAAGGGACTCCTTCCACATTGTCTCTTCAAATTATTTCTAAACAAAGATTTTAGCAAAGCATCACTATCACCATCTACAAGATCATTCTGAAAGCCAAATCAACTGCAATAAGAGGGCTATTCAAAAGAACAAACCTGGCCAGTTGATGTCAAAGCAAGTGAAGACTGGCTCCCAGCACAGACTTTACGAATGAACATTCCTTGCAAGGCTTCAATAACCTTGGGTTTATAAACTCGATTCGTATCACCGTGACCCAGTTTACCTAGCAAGATAAATCAAGATAATTTATTAACTACAATTTGTTTATTATACAAAGCTGTAGAGACAAAGAAACAAAGACAATCTGGCTTTATTGAGAGAATGGAAACAGTGGTAGGGAGTGTTCTACAATAATTTGTGAAGCCTGACAACTCTAAGAAATGTATGTCATCACCAACACTCCAAACTCCCCCATTGCCTTTGCTGTTTCAACTGCCTCAAACGTGCACAGTGATACATAGTTAGGGGTACGAGCGGGGCAATTCTCCAAGACCACTTCAATTCCTCAGCAAATGAATTTTTCAGCCTTGTGTCAAACATGAGCAAAGAACCTTCTCAATTAACACACTCCCTCAGCTGATGAAGCAGTATTCATATTCAGCTCCACGCCAGAATCCGCACCATAGTCATGCAACAGACACAGGAGGGAGCTTCAATGTCCATCACCAAGAATGGTTCAGTATCGGCAGTAATGGCAGCAGGAGAAAAATAAATTAACAGACCAAAATAATCTACTTATTGCAGGTGCATCAGTCCAGCACCCTATCGTTGCAGATGAAACTCTCACAATAAGAACGCACCTCCACTGTGTTATGTGGTATTACCCCGTGCTAAATAGGATTTCATGAAAAGAGTAGAAAAGCATACTATGAGCAGCAGCAGGCACATCCAAAGATAAAGTGCCAACACTGTGAAGCTAAAAGGCATGCAACTAAACAAAAGTAATAGGCCCCAAAGGACTAAACAATCAGATTTGGTTATGGAGGGCGATGGACCATTAAACAAGTGTGTGGAGGAAACAATGAAGTGCCGCTGCTGGTTGACAATAAAAGACAAAGTGCTAGAGTAACTAAGTGGGTCAAGCAGCATCTCTGGAGGGTATGTGGAGGATGCAGCTCCATGAGCATCCCAATCACCAGCTATAAATAAAATAATCCAAAACTGTTGATGGAAGGTTAAAGACACTGCCACCTTCATTTCAGAGGCTTTATTAAGGGAATGGAGGGACATGGATTCTGAACAGCAGATAAGGAGTTGGCCTTGGCATCATATTCAGCATAGACATCGTGGGCCAAGGAGCCTACTCCTGAGCTGTAGTTTAGTTTATTATTGTCACATGTACCGAGGTGCGGAGAAAATAATTTTTGTTGCATGTTAGCTAATCAGCAAAAAGACTATTCATGATTGCAATCAAGCCGTCCACAGGGCAGAGATACAGGATAAATGGAATAACGTTCAGTGAAGTCCAATTAAAGATAATCTAAGGGTTAGGACCGCTGTATTGATTTATGTTGTAGGTTTTATATGACAGATCGTTTGAGGCTGTGCAGATGCCATTTGACATTAATGCACATTCTTGCAGCTACCCTGCACTAACACCAAAATGCTGGTAATGTGACTCGGAGCACAAAATGGTCCTTAAGATCCTGATATCTGCTTAATCCTGCTCTTTATTATGGCTTCTTTAATGTATCTCAAACCTTGCAGCAGAAACAAAGTAGCGATTAAACTTGATTATACCTAGAATTTTATACACTGCATATGAAACGTAATCAACCAAGTAGAGTACTCAATTAATAGAGTACTCCCTAGAGGGCTCGGTGGAATATTGAGGACCTCAGTGTACAAATCCAACGTTTCCTGAAAATGGTAGCACAGCTGGATAAGATGGTGAAGGCAGCATATGGGAGGGAGACTTGTCTTCATTAGACAGGGCACACAATAGAGGAGCACGAAGTTTAAACATTACTTAGGCCGCAGTGGAGAACTGTGTACATTTGTGGTCACCACGTCACAAGAAATACATCATTGCACTGAGAGGGTACAGAGGAGATTTAGGTTGAGAGTGCAGCCCCGTGAATCTCCTCTGTACACTCCTCTGTGGGATGCAGTATTGCAGTTACGTGAGACTAAATAGACGAAACAGAAATCGTTTTCCTTGGAGCAGTAGAGGGTTAATCTGACAGAGAGGAACAAATCAAATGAACCACCTTCACAAAAGTTGCAAGGAAACTTTTCATAGGATAGATATCTAGAACTAGAGGGCATCGGTTTAGGGGAAAGGGTTTAAAGGGATCTGATGAACCTTTTCCCCACAAGGCTGGTTGGAATTTCGAATGCATGGCTTGATTGGGTGTGGCAGGAGGCACTCTCACTACATTGAACAAGTATTAGGACGCACCAATGCATAGAAGGCTACAGCTTAAGTGGTGGTAAATGGGATTAGCACATATAGATAGTTGATGATTGGGATAGCTATGGTGGGCTGAGGGGCCAGATTTTGTACAGCATTAATTCATGACTAAAGGACACATCCAATGATTATATTTGAAACGCATTTTCTGAAACAATCATTCCATCACAATTTATTTTCCCAGAAGCTGATTGCAGTAAGAATATTACTTACCATTGTCACCTCCCCCAAAAGACCATGCTGTTCGTCCATCTTTAGATAACGCAATGGTGTGCGAGCTTCCACAAGATACTTCACCTACATTGCTTATATCCTTCACCAAGGTGGGGATGTTACGACTATTGCTATCACCATGGCCTATTGAAATCAAAACATTTTAATTAATATGGCATCACTTTGTTTTTAAATTTGAAACGCATATTTACCATCAAAATAAAATGTTCAAAAGACAGTTTCCAAATGTTAGTAGAAAAACGTGGTTACAGTGTCAGTGTAAATATATACTGCAACTCAAGCTCGTCATGTGATAATCAACGTAAACACTGGATCACAGATCAAACAGGAAAACAAAGGTAAAACGTAAATTGGAAAGATGAACAGATACATTCAATAGTGCTTTCAGGTTGAAACTCTGCTTCAGACTGATCAGACCATTTCCAAAATTCTGTCCACCCGATAGGTCTTATGGAGCGGTGCCCGGTCCACCTTACATAGGATCTGTGTAGAACTTCTAATTTTTGAGGATAGGGATACATTATCCACAATAATAAATGAACTATACCGGATTTGAAAGCTTTAAGTATCAGTAATGCTGCTTGGTCAACTGCAGACAAACGCAAAGTCCAACAGTATTAATCTGCTGATTTATTTTGATTGACCCGAATTCAAAAAGGCTGGAGGATGACAAATATAATAATTTCAAAAATAATGATTTGAAAGAATCTTAAGGTCTGGTAGTCCAACATCTATATTGGGAATATGATCACATTCCACAGGCTGCTATAAATACATTTTCCAAAAGTATCTAAGTATCAATGTCAACGGTCAGCAAAGTTATAAAAGGAATATATCAAGTCTTCCAAATACTAATTTTTGAGGTTGCAACTGTAACAGAGGGCAAAAGCAAATCAGTACATTTAATTTACTTGTCTTTGATTTTGTAATTAGTGGAAAAAGGATTTCAACGTGAAATAAAATGATACAGGTAAAAAAAATCATATGAAATCAAATAAAACAGCAGATGTTGGAATCGGAAAAAACCCAGAAATGTTGGAAGAATTTAGCCTGTTAGTTAAGCGACAATGTGGAATCTACTTCTAACTTGAAACATTAACTGTTTTTCCTTTCCATAAATGCTGCTTCTATTATCTTAGTCAGTTTCACACATTGAGAAATATTGAAATGACCCGTTCATTGAAAGACGCACCCAAATTATACGGGTGTTGTTATTGTGTCATTTTCATTTACATATCATATGCAAGAACTTATGTTCAGGAAGAATCATCCGTGTTTATTCCACATTAGACTCATAGCATGGAAACAGGCCATTTGGCTCACCAGATCCATGCTGGCCAGCGGCCGCCCATCCATATGAATGCCATCTTCCAGCACTTGGCCCACGGCCATTTATGCATCCGTGATTCAAGAGTTCATTCTGACATTTGTAAAATGCTCTCAGCATCTCAGCTTCCCCCACCCTTTCTTACGTGTTCCAGGTACTCACCACTCTCCGGGTTTTAAAAGGTGCCCCTTATGAATCCTCTCAATCTCTTACACCTTACCCTAAATCTATGTCCTCAGGTTTAATTCCCTTCTGATAAAGTGACCATTTTCCAGCCTTCAACCTTATCTATGCTCATAATTTTATATACCTCCATCATGAGACCTTGGACCACTGCTCCATAGAAAATTACCATTTTAGAAGCATCTCACACCATGCAGAACCAATTGGCATTCATTCACATTATGCGTACATCTCTTAAAGAGAAGGCATTCCCAATACCAATCACGATTGGAAATCACTGCGTAGCTTAGCCTATAATCACACAGAAACAGGCACCTTGCTATACAAATGTTTATCAGATACCTTGGCAGAGAGATGGGAGTTTGGGGAGAGATTCTGTACACAGGTGATCTAGACAGCCAGTAAAGGCTAAATTATAGCCACAATGGCCCAGGAGCTCAGTAGCAGGTGATGGCCCACGGCCCTACTCTTAGAGCAGGAAAGGGCTTGGAGACTTAATGTGTTGCGAGGAGCAGCAGAAATAGGTCCAAACCCCATCTGCCCAGAGACACAGTAGACTGCAGATGGTGAAATCCAAAGCAAAACAAACTGCTGCAGGGACTCCACTAGTAAAGTAGTCCTGATGCAGTGTCACTAATCAAAATATTGACCATCCCTCTGCCTCCACAAATGCTGCTTTACCTGCACAGTTCTTCTAGCATTGCTATTTTATCCACCTGCCAACAAATGGGCTGCTAACCAACATTTTTTATCACATTACCCCACGCACAAATCTCTCACCATACGTAGGAAGGAGGCCTGCAAATGCCAGCATCAGTGACTGGTTAAATAAAACCAAGTTAAATAATATTCAGTATGTCCAAATAATACTGAAGTCACGCTACATTCGAGCGATTCCCTTTATCATGTAACTGTATAGTGCGGACAGCTCGAACCTAATAAGGTATAGTCTTTCCGCTGGTTGGTTCGCACGCGACAAAAAGCTTTGTACTGTACCTTGGTACATGTGAAATAAACACTAGACTGCATCTGTTCAGCAGCCCTGAGATTATGGACTGAACAGGAGGGATAATGGCAAGCCTGACAACACTTCCATGACCTCATGGCTACACTCTTAATTGAAATTCCCAGATGCTGCCCTGAGGTGAGACACCATGGCAACAAGGAAGGAACTGCAGATGCTGGTTGAAACCGAAGATAGACACAAAAAGCTGGAGTAACTCAGCGGTACAGGCAGCATCTCTGGAGAGAAGGAATGGGTGACAGTCTGAAGAACGGTCTCGACCTGAAACGTCACCCATTCCTTCTCTCCAGAGATGAGAGATTCTTCTGTCCCGCTGGGTTACTCCAGCTTTTTGTGTCTATCTATGGCAACAGGAATTGCTGCTCTCACCCTGGAGCCATTAAACCAATTGCAGCAACAACTAAAATAAGACGAGGACATTCTTATGGGTAATGCTATGCATATGATAAGCAACTTCAGCATGTTTACCAGGTGCACAGCTTTACCCACTAAGGGTGGAGTGTTCACAATCACACACAATCTGCATCTCCAGGGAGTGCAAGCTATTCCAACTGACGTAGAGCTCCAGGTTGAGATGTGGAACACCGAACAACACAAATGTACAATTTTCCAGTCCCTGATTATTACAGCAATAATCATCAACCTGGGAAAATCACTATACTCATGGTGGATGACGTTCTCAGGAAATGAAGTTTCATGTCCTTGAGTAGGGAGCACCCATGACGTAATGTGTACGGATGTGCTGGAAACTGCTAAATGGAACCAACGCCATTATGTTCAGGAAAGCAAATTATCTTAACTTCAGTGCAAACAGTGCAAGCCCATTGATGGATATGAACCTGCAGCTCTGACACGCGACAAATGTCAATACCTCTCAAAAATCATAGCCTTCAAATGCACAGCAAATATATTTCCTCTCAGGGCACAGATCTTTCAGGCTGGAGTACATTCTCCTGTCCTCTTCTAGCCGCACCAGAGGAAAGTCTTACACCATTCTTTCTACTTCTAGTCACGATGGAGGCCCAGCAGGATCACATAGTAAAGCACCCTCATCTATGTTCTCAATGTTGCCTTCAAAATAGTTTGTTCAAGTTCTCATTTATTGTCACTTAACCAACTAAGGTACAGTGATATTTGAATTACCATATCGCCATACTAAGTGAAAAGCAACAATACACACAGCCACATAAAATAAAATGTAACATAAACATCCACCACAGTGGAATCCGCATTCCTCACTGTGCTGGAAGGCAATAAAGTTCAGTCATCTTTCTCCTTTGTTCACCCGCGGTCGACGCCTTTGAACCCTCCGCACTTGCCATTGCCAACGGTCCGATGTTCAAGCCCTCGCGTCGGGATGATTGAAACACCAGCGGATCGGGAAACTCATGGAGCTCCCGAGTCGGCCTCTTCTTACTGGAGACTGTGGCTTTATGGTGTTAAAATCCACAGGCCCTGCGGTTGGAGCGCTTTCGGTGGCAATCCGCGGCAAACGATCGCCCACTCCGGCTTGAAGCTCCGGGCTGGTCCCCAGGAAAGTCCGCAGCGCTCCATGTTGTTAGGCCGCAGGGAGGGATGGAGATGCGACATGGAGAAAAATCACATCTGTCGAGATAAGTGACTGGAAAAAGCCCCCCCTGATTACTCCTACCCCACCCTCCCAACATCAAACAAACACAAGAAATATTAAAACATACATTTAAAACATACTTAGAATAATTAAAAACAGAAAAGGGATACGACAGACTGTTGGCGAGGCAGCCATTACGGGCGCCACCCGGTAGTGATCGTCTGAAATCCCCAATGATGTTGCAAAACAAAATACTCTGTGGTTGACTCCACTAAGTTCTGATACAGCTGACCCTGTAGCAAACCACCAAATTACTGAACACCTTTCAATAACACAGCTGCAAGGCTCGTTCCTGATGTTGCGACCACATTTCCTGTGTTGTCTACATGATCAAAGTTCATTGCAAGTTGCTTGACAATTGATATCATTTCAGCGTGCTTTGGACACGTACATTCGGCAAGCACCAAAACTTAACAATATTTTATTGTGCACAAGTTGCTCTGCAGGATAAAAATATTTAATTATAAATTTATTATATCTAAAAATATAACAGTAACATAACGAAGAGATGTGGCTACATATTTGACGGACTGATGTACAGCAGGGTCATCGGGTGAATGTTCATGGCTCACTGAAAATGGTGACACAGGTAGAACGGGGAGTGAAAGTGTTTAGCTTGGTGGCCTTTATAAGCAGAGGTATTCAATATAAGAGTTGGAACGGCATTACAGCTGTGCAATGCACTGGACAGGCCACACTGTATATTCTGTCCAGATCTAGTCATCAAACTATAGAAAGGATGCGGTAACACTAGAGAGAGCGCACAAGTGACTTGCCTGGAATGGAGTGCTTTTATTTAGTTTAGTTTAGAGATACAGTGTGGAAACAGGCCGTTCGGCCCAACTAATCCATGCCGACCCGGGATCCCCATACACCAGCACTATCCTACACGCTGGGGACAGTTTACAAATTACCCACGGCTAATTAACATACCATCATGGATGCCTTTGGAGTGTGGGATGAAACCGGAGCACCCAGAGAAAATTCACACGGTCACAGGGAGAAAGTCCAAACTCCATACAGACAGCACCCACAGTCAGGATTAGTTACGCTGATGCACATCAACAAAGGATTGTACCGCCTACAAGACACACTGCAGTAACCAACCAAGACTCCTTCGACAGCACCTTCTAATCCCACGACCTCTACCGCTTTTGTTTAGTTCCAAATCAGCTGGTTAAATCTCATGGTTAATACCTTGTAATATTCATGCAAAACCAAACTGATTTTCTTTGTTCAATTAAAGACTGCATAAATTTTATTGCCAGCTTTGCTAATTTCTGCATACAATCCACCTATAGTTCGGCAAACTTAAAATCTTATTGCGTAGGAAGGACCAGTTGCTGGTTTACACCGAAGATAGACACAAAATGCTGTGGTAACTCAGCAGGACAGGTGTAAAATGTTATTAATCTCACCTAATCTTCCAAAGTCCCCTTCACCCCAGGTATACAATTCGCCATCTTCTGTGACAGCTGCACTGTGTCTGTAGCCAGCAGAGACACATACAACGGCCTTTAAAAAAAGACATGGAGAAATTCAACATCAACACGACTAAAAAAAATCCAATTGAAATATTTCATTTTGTTTTAGAACAGATGGGATTCATTACATTTGTCGTGAAAGAGTCAGTTCTTCCTTTCGCAACAAAAAAAAAGTAGACAAAATGCTGGAGTAACTCAGCGGATGAGGCAGCATCTATGGAGAGAAGGAATTGGCGATGTTTCGGGTCAAGACCTTTCTTCAGACTGATGTCAGGGGAGGGGGCGGGATATGGATAGTATGTAGGCGGAGACAGTAAGACTAGTCGGAGAACTGGGAATGGGGAGGGGATGGAGAGAGAAAGCAAGGGCTACCTGAAGTTAGAGAAGTCAACGTTCATACCTTTGGGGTGTAAACTACCCAAGCAAATTATGAGGTGCTGTTCCTCCAATTTGCAATGGGCCTCACTCTGACAATGGAGGAGGCCCAGGACAGAAAGGTCAGATTGGGAATGGGAGGGGGAGTTGAAGTGCTGGGCCACCGGGAGATCAGCTTGGTTAAGATGGACCGAGCGGAGATGTTCAGCAAAACGATCGCAAAGCCTGCGCTAGGTCTCACTGATGTAGAGAAATTGACACCTGCAACAGCAGATGCAGTGGATGAGGTTGGAGGAGATGCAAATGAACCGCTGCCTCAGCTGGATAGACTGTGTGGGTCCTTGGATGGAGTCGAGGGGGGAGGTAAAGGGTGTTGCATCTCCTGTGGTTGCAGGGGAAAGTACCTGGGGAGGGGGTGGTTTGGGTGGGAAGGGACGAATTGACCAAGGAATTACGGAGGGAACGGCCTCTGCGGAAATCAGAAAGGGGTGGAGATGGGAAGACGTGGCCAGTGGTGGGATCCCTCTGGAGGTGGTAAATTGTTGGGAGGATTATATGTTGTACGCGACAGCTAATGGGGGGGGGGAAAAGAGAGACTATGTCCTTGTTACGAGGAGGGGGAGGGGGAGAAAGAGCGGAACAGCATGATATTGAGGAGACCCTGGTGACATCCTCATCTATAATTTAAGAAGGGTACCCCTGTTCCCTAAAGAATGAGGACATCTCCGATGCCCTTGTATGGAAAACCTCATCCTGGGGCATAGACGGAGGAATTGGGAGTAGGGTGATAGAGTCTTTAGAGGAAGCAGGGTGGGAAGAAGTGTAGTCAAAAAAAGGCAAGGAAATTCAACAATCAAACAGGAATAAAATGATTGTAAAAATCGAGTCACAACCACTTACTTTCCCTTGGAGAGGTCCTTGAATGAGTTTAGGGTATTTCTGTGTTGAACTGTTACCATGCCCAAGTTTGCCATAGTCACCGTCACCCCAGCTGAACACTTCTCCCTCTGTGGTAAAGGCCAGAGTATGACCATCAGAGCCTTTTGATGAGGAGATCTTTTTGATAGCTCGATGGGGCTCAAAAGTTAATTTTTTCAAAGTTGATTGGTTATTTGAGTCGCCGAGACCAAGCCGTCCATAACTGCCTTTGCCACATGCTCTTACTGATCCATCAGACGCAATGACAAATGTGCAATACTGCCCAGCTTCAATCTAACGGAAACAAAAACCCCATGACAATTAACAGAAATCACAATATGCACGCGATTTAAAAAGGTACATTAAAAAATTGAATACAACAATTTATCCAGCTCCTATACTCAGGAGCAGCTCTGTTATCATGCTTCTGAACAATCCTTCCATAAGGTAGAGTACAGTTCAATTATCTAACTCTCTGCGGACATTTGACTGTCTCTGAAACTATTGCATTATATTGGCAAGAACTATATTCTGCACTCTCTATCTTTCCCTACCTTCTGTCTATTGTATTTCAGTTTGGCTTAATTGTATTTATGTATAGTATTATCTAATTTGACTGAATACCATGCAAAACAAAGCTCTTCCTTTTTTCCTCTCTAATGATTTGACCATCTACCATCAAGATAGACAATGATGCTAAGTTACAAATTTCTATTCATGAGTAGATTGTTTAGTCATTGTACTGGGCTAAAATATTGTATAACTTAATTAAGGAGCATGTCCACTTTCCAGCAACATTGCAATTGTCAGGCTGTCCTCAAGAAATTTTTGGAGTCACATTACATTTAACTTTCAGTCTACATGTCCCTAATGCCTGGATACGCCTCGTAGGAGCAGCTGGAAATAATCACGATCAGCTATGTTTATTTCATGGAATTAATTTTTATCAAATAATGTGTATATAACAGAATTATACTTTCAGGTACAACTGCAATGTGGAGTATTTGGAAACAGTAAATGAAGTAAAATATATGACACTCAAGTTGGAAAGTCAATTATTTAAACTCTTTAAAAAGGAATCTGTACACAATTGAACAAAGAGTCCATTTGATTGGTTTAAGCTCCAACAATGGAAGCTCTCTCACAGTTTTATGTCTGTACACTGGATATACAGCGGTTTATGTAACTCAAGTCAGAATTGCCTGGATCACGAGTTACAGAAACTGTTTGCAGAGGGGCCAGAAGAAATATGCACGATAGTGACCTTCAAGATAAGCTCTGCGACAAAGTAGTTGGTAGTTACCACATGAAGCCAAACAGAATAGGTAAGTGGTTGTAGGTACCCATTTGCCAATTTTCCAATAGGCAAATAAGCCATTTGACTATTTGCTAATATGAAACGCAGTTACTGTACAAGTATCAGTACTAGCTGTGGACTGAGCCCAGGAAACCTGCACCAGCCCAATTTATAGCTTAATTACTAAGCAAATTCCTCAAGTAGAGGCATCATCCCTGGCTCAAAGAGGACTGTAGAACACAACAAGACCAACCTGTTAACAAATCCAGCTTATATGGTAGCAACTTGGTCAACATGTCAAGCTTCTCGGCCTTTTGGCTAAGATCATGTGTAGTATCTGTTCTTACACTTGAAGGAGTGAAAGAGACTATCTGTTCTTTTTAGAACGGTTCTGGCGGTCCCTTGAGGACAAGGGCCGTGGATTGCGGAACGAACTTGGAGACGAGGAGTTCTGGCTGCAGGCTTAGAGGTGGATCCATGCTGGTTGGATAACCAACCTAACACCTTTAGCCACAATGTCAGCAGGAGCAGGAGTACAGGGTATTCGCAATACCCTGAGAATAAGCGTGAAGGACCTCAGCGAGGGGACCCTCTTTTCAAGAGACCTGTTCGTCAAGAAGGTCTTGCTAGGGGCCCTCAAATTTGAGGCTAAGGACATCTACTGCCTCCAGGATTTCCCGGGTAACGGATATTTTGACGTTACCTTCAAGTATCCGACGGGATGGCAGAAGGTGATGGAGGACTTTCGGGAGAGGGGGAATGAAGCTCTGCTGTCGCTGCTCAAAGTGCAGCCGCTCTTCACCCTCCCCACCCAGAAGGAAAGGTTGATCACCGTGCATATGTTCAACCCACATGTGCCGGTAGTCGACGTCCTCACATTCCTTGCTCGCTATGTTGAGGGAACAGGGAACTGTGTGGACGTGAAGGACATGCATGGAATTTGGACAAGCAAGAGGCAAATCAAGGTGAAGTTGAGGGTGGACAAAGACGGAGAAATTGTCCACCCCCCCTCGGTTTTCGCGATTGGAGGAAACCGAGGCTACCTCAGCTACGTAGGGCAACCCAGGCTGTGCAGGAAATGCAACAAGCCTGGGCATGTGATGGCCCAATGCACAGCAGTTGTATGCAAAAACTGCAAGATGGAGGGCCACGAGACAAAGGACTGTCAGGCCAGCAAGAACTGCAACCTGTGCGGGGAGGCAGGCCACCTTTACAGGGCTTGCCCTAAAAGAGCCTGCACTTATGCGCAGGCGACAAGAGGGGCTGCTGCCAGCACCCCCAAGGTGGGCGAAGCACCCCCCACCACTACCAAGACCCCAGCAGAGAAAGGAAATGCAGATGAGGACAGCCCAACCACCTTGAAGCCCCAAGTGCCAGTAGGAGACGCCCAGCATCTTGCCCAGGAGGGAGAGTCAATGGAGGAGGAGGAACAGAAGGAGAAGTGGACAACAGTGTCATACAAGAAGCCGATGGTTCAGCCCAAAGAGCCGAGGCTGCAAAGGACTGGTAAGTCTAAAAGCAAACAACAAAAAAGATGTCTTTCTATTACAGAAGGCAGCAATCTCTCCTCTTCGTCGGAGGATGAGGTGACCGGGAAGTCCCAACGAGGGAGACAGAGGAGGAAAACGGGGGAAGAGAAGAGAGAGGCCACGACGATCACGACCCGGCTCCAGGAGACCGAGAACAGAGAAGCGGCGGAAGGGCCCCAACCCCAGGACACCAGGAGCAGTGCAGCGGTCGAGGGGCCCCAGGCACAGGAGATCGGGAGCAGTGAAACGGTCGAGGGGCTCCAGCCCCTGGAGACAGGGGTCAGCACAGCGGCCAATGGGCCCCAGCTCCGGGCAACCGGGAGCAGCAAAGGGGCCGATGGGCCCCAGCTCCGGGCAACCAGGAGCATTGCAGCGGCCAATGGGCCCAGCCCCGGGTGACCGGGAGCAGCACAAAGGCCGTTGGGCCCCAGCTCCGGGCGACCGGGAGCAGTGAACCAGCCTCCGTGACCCAGCTACAGGAGACGGAGGAAGCCGTGTGCCCGAAAGGGGGTGGAACGAGAAGGCCACCCCCAACGGCACCATTGGTTGCGCCACCAGAAACCCACCTCATCGCTGGATTCCTGAGCCCAGGAAAGCTGAGGCAATTCACCGAAACGGTGGGAATGAGGGGACACGAAAACGGTCAGTGACTCTAAAGACAATGGAGCTCAAACTGGCATCTCTAAACGTGCGCAGTATAAAGAGCACTGCGCGATGTGTGAACACCTTACAGTACCTGGCCAAGGTCAAGGCAGATGTGACATTTCTTCAGGAGTGCGGGCTGCCACACCTCCGCTGCTATCGGAGGTGGTCGCGATGGTGGCCCCACGGACTGTCGGTGTGGTCGGGGGGCAATGACTGTCGTGCTTCCGGCCTAGGGATTTTGCTGCGGGGAGGGAACTTCGCCATCAATGAGGTTAGGGAGGTGGTTGGGGGGCGGCTCTTTGTGGTGGATGTTATGTACTGTGGCTCTCCACTCCGGCTGATTAATGTGTATGCCTCACCCACGCAGAGCGAGCGGCTGGCCGTTCTCCAGCAGCTCCCAGTGCTGCTGGCCACGTCCCGGCAGCTCGTTCTGGCCGGTGACTTCAACTGCATCATTGATGCGGTTGGACGATCCGGCAGTGCCGACAGCAGACTGGACAGCACGTCCAAGTTCCTGAGGGATATGGTAAAAGATGCAAAGCTGCGCGATGCCTTCAGCGACCCTGCAGGCGGGTCCCAGCCACGGTTCACCTGGTCGAGATCGGACGGTTTAGCCCGATCTCGGATAGACTTTGTCTTCACGACGAAGGCCGTCACGGTGAGACACACTGACCTCACGCCGGTGTTCTTCTCCGACCACTGCCTCCTTCAGGCTTCCTGTCACCTACAGGAGGACCAGAAGGCAGGCAGAGGGACGTGGAAGTTAAACATGAAGCTGTTGACCACAGAGAACATCGAGGAGCTAAAGAGGGACTACGCATGTTGGAGAACGGTGAAGCCCCTCTTTGACTCCCCCACACTCTGGTGGGAATCAACCAAGGAGAACATTAAGAGGTTCTTCATAAGTAAAGGGGTTCAGAGAGCAAGACAGAGTCAGAGGGAATTGTGCCAACTCCAGACAGATTTGCAACAACTGCTCCTTCTGCAGTCGAGAGGGGTGGATGTGAAGGAGGAACTTAGAGACGTGAAGGACCGGCAAGCTCGGCTCTTTACCTCTGAATCCTCCAAGATCATCTTCCGATCCAGGGTCCGCCATGTGGAGCAGGATGAGACGTGCTCAGGTTTCTTCTTCCATAAGGTTCACAGGGGGAGCTCTGTGATGAACAGCCTTAGGGAGGAGGACGGCTCGGTAGCATCCTCACACACAGACATGCTGAGGATCTGCAAATCCTTTTACACAGATTTGTATGACCGAAAGGCTATAGACAGTACCTCCTCCCAGAACTTCCTGTCCTCGATCACGGAGGTCTTGGAGGACAGAAAGCGGGAGAGTCTGGACCAACCACTGACCCTAGAGGAGCTGACTGGCTCCATCCGTTCCTTTGAGTCGAGTAAAACTCCTGGAAGCGATGGCTTACCGGCCGAGTTGTATTCGGCTCTGTGGGACTTGATGGGCCCGGACCTGCTAGAAGTGTACAACGACATGCTTCTAGCTGGTAGCATGTCAGACTCCATGAGGAAGGGCAACATCACCCTAATCTACAAGCAGAAGGGGGAGATGAAGGACATAAAGAATTGGAGACCCATAACGCTCTTGAATGTAGACTACAAGATCCTGTCTAAGGCCATCGGCAACCGGGTCAAGTCTGCTCTGGGACAGGTGATCCACCCGGACCAAACTTGTGCTGTACCTGGCAGGAAAATCTCAGACAGCCTAGCGCTGCTGAGAGATACCATCGCCTACGTGCAGGACAGACGGGTGGATGCCTGCCTAGTCAGCTTGGACCAGGAGAAGGCCTTTGACAGGATTTCGCACACATACATGAGGGACGTGCTCTCCAAAATGGGTTTTGGGGAGGGAATCAGGAATTGGATCAATCTGCTCTACACCGGCATCCGTAGTGCAGTCCACATCAATGGGTGGGAATCAGACAGTTTCCCTGTAAGGTCTGGAGTCAGGCAGGGTTGTCCTCTCTCTCCTGTCTTGTTTGTCTGCTGTATTGAACCCTTTGCCGAATCCATCAGGAAGGATGCGAGCATTAGAGGAGTGACACTGCCCGGCAGTGGGGGCATTCAAGTAAAGACCTCCCTGTACATGGACGATGTCGCTGTCTTCTGCTCGGATCCAGGGTCGGTCCGCAGATTGATTAGTATCTGCGACCAGTTTGAGTCGGCCACGGGAGCCAGGGTGAACCGCAGGAAGAGCGAGGCCATGCTCTTTGGCAACTGGCCCGACAGATCTTCCGTCCCCTTCACCATCAAGCCTGACTTCTTGAAGGTGCTGGGGATCTGGTTCGGGGGGGCTGAGGCGTGTAACAAGAATTGGCTGGAGCGGATAGCCAGGGTGGGGAAGAAGCTGGAGCTGTGGAGGCAACGCTCCCTCTCCATAACGGGAAAGAATTTGGTCATCAGGTGTGAGGTGCTCTCGGACCTGCTGTACTTGGCACAGGTGTGGCCTGTCCCTCCTTCCTACGCCACAGGGATCACCTGGGCCGTCTTCCAGTTCATCTGGGGGTCGAGGATGGACCGGGTGCGACGGGCCACAATGTACAAGTCAGCGGACAACGGGGGTAAAAGCGTGCCCAACGTCGCCCTCATCCTGATGACCACCTTCGTGTGTGGCTGCGTCACGCGGAGTGTAGAGCCAAGGCACGTGGGCACCAAGTGTCACTACCTGCTGAGGTTCTACCTGTCCCCAGTGTTGCGAAGGATGGGCCTGGCGCAGATGCCACGTAAGGTGCCAGTCAGCTGGACACTGCCGCCCCATCTGTCGTCTGTGGAAAGGTTCTTCCAGACCAACACCTTTGACCACATGTCCATTGGGCAGTGGTCAGCACAGAATGTCCTGCAGGCACTGCAGGGAAAGGACTCGATGGACCCGGTGGCGTGGTTCCCTGAGCAGACTGCCCAGCTTGTCTGGCAAAATGCCTCATCGCCAGAACTCACCAACAAGCACCAAGACCTGGCTTGGCTGGCGGTGAGGGGAGCCCTCCCAGTCAGATCCTTCCTGCACCGTCGGAACCTCACTACCAGCGCACGCTGCCCTCGGGACGGCTGCTATGGAGTGGAGACGTTTGCCCACCTCTTTGCAGAGTGTGGATTTGCCCAAAGGGTCTGGAGGAAAATGCAAGGGTCCCTGGTACGTTTTATTCCAAACAGCTCCGTCACAGAGGACTCTGTGATTTACAGACTGTTCGCAGGGACACATTCAGAGACTGACATCAAGTGCTGCTGGAGGGTCATCAACTCGGTGAAAGACGCTCTGTGGTCTGCCCGAGCGTTGTTCACCACCCAGCAGAGCGAGATGTCCGTCGGGGAATGTTGCCGACTGGCCCACTGCAGACTGCAGGAGTACGTGCTGAGGGACGCACTGAAGCTCGGTGCAGCCAACGCCAAGGCTCGGTGGGGGAGGGCCACAGTCTAAGGTCCTTCCGCTGCTGGACATGGGGGGCACAGTATGGTGGAGACGCCCCTCAAAATAAGGGAAGGTATCCCATGCCGGGGGGCCACATGAGTGGCACGGGTGGGGGATCGATTTGCGGAATTTGAGAAATGTGTATAGACTGCATGGAAGAATTTGTATAGCCTCCGAAAATGTCGGATGGATTTTTCGCACGATTGATGTATTGTAAATATTTATTACTTGAATAAAGTCTATTTTGAAATATTAAAAAAAGGTGTAACAATGTTTGCCCAGAAGTTCCAAATAAATAAGCCACTACAACTTCCGATCTTAGCCATTCAATTCTCTTCAACTTTTATGAACAGCCAAAAAAGGGTTTTCAGCCTGAAACATTAACTGTGTCTCTTTGCATGCATGCTGCCCAATCTGCTTTTCCACTATTTTCAAATAGCTGAGAAAGGCTGTGGAGACAGACAACATCCTGGCTGGAATACCCGAGAATGATTAGATAGAATAAAATGATATAATAAAGTTACACTCTAGAACTTGCCATGCCTAGTTAAGATAGTGCAGTGATCCCACAATATGAAAACTCACCAAGTTATGCTAGTTGAAATAAAAACCTGATTATTGCCCAGTACAGCTACGCTCAATCATCAGCACATTTATGGTGTGCAGTTTATATTGATTAATATCAAATGGCACACTGACTAATAACCTACTCACAGATGGTTCTAGACATCAAACATGGAAGAGTGGAATTCCAGTGAGTCGAATGGCAGCCTTCAAACTCAAAGCAATGGATGACTGAGTGCATCTTCAATGAGCCTTTGTGCAAAGGAAGCCAAAGGGGATCAAGGGGACATCCCACGCAAAGAAAGGTAGCTGTGGTTAGTCAAGATCAATACAATTTGTTTCACTATAACAGTAATAATTCATCATCAGCAATCCCACTGTTTGGAAATCCTGGTTTGGCAAAGCTGGTTTTCCAAGTTCCCTCTAAACTCAGAGGTTCCCCTTTTTGTACTCCCTATAAACTCACCAGGGTTCAAGTTACCACTTTCCCTTGCTGGAAAATGTATTACACTACTATGAGACAACTGATTGGTTAGTAGGACTGGGTGTTACAATCCCCAAGATTTCACTACAATTGACATTCTTGGGTATGACCACCAGGTGAATTTGCTAACAATCAGATACATCTTCAGTTGTGTACCTCAACGTTTCAGCCTTTTATCACAAGACACCCTCAGTCGAGGCAGGCCCACCGCAGGTTGATCAGACCTGGGTGTGTGTCTTATTGTTAGCCTCTAGATGGTCACGTGGCAACCCAAACAGTATCTTTCCTCTTCCGCCACAGCCAGTGACTGCTCCGTTCGGCAGCATTGGCAAGTTCTTTTATTGCCCTCCTTTGTGCCTGCCCTTTGACTCCTACATCCCTCAGAAGCCTTGCAGTGGAACTGGCTACAAAGCCCCTGCACCCCACCTCCACTGGACACACCCTTACCCTCCAACGTCTCTCCTCTGCTGCAGGGTTTGAATATTGAAGCTTTTTCCTTTCAGTGAACTAAAAGTGTGATGGGGTGTTGGTCAGAATGATATCCAAAAGACCAGAAATGATGCCTATCCAACACAAAGACAGAGGGTACTAGACTATAGAACTTTTACTGCAATGGACAAAGATACTGAAGATGGAATTTTACCAAAGGAGATGGATCACCTACTGACAATATCATCAATACATGCAATAACAACATAATATAATATCTTGATATAAGTAATTTAAATTATGTTAAAAACCTTGCAAAGAAACATGATATAATATTGTCATATTCATAAAAATTAGTTTTTTAACCTCATCAATTTTCCAATCACCAAAGTGTTTGTAGGCTAGTAACAAAAAAAGTAGGCAAATCTAGCCAGCTTCAGAGCTCTATGGCATGTTTACAGATATTTTAGAATAATGAAGGGATTATGTTATTTGTGATAGTGAAGAATACAAAATGCAACTATTTCACTTACAGTTTGCGCATCAGCAAAACTTAAAGCTAGTTTTGGCTGCAGAATTTTTTCCTGTGTCCCCTCAACTAGCTGATGACTGCTGTTGCTACCCCAAACATATACTTCGCATGTTTCCGACACCATTGGGGTATCGCCACTCTGCAAACTATCAGGGCTTGCGCACGTCCTGGAGTAGTCCGAGGCCATTCGACAAACCTACAACAAAAGCCAAATGAAACAATTAACCATGCATTATAGCATTGTGCATGCAAGCAAAGAATCTCACTGTGCATAGTCACATGGGACAATAAAGAATTCCTGTTCCTAGCTCAAAATTATCAAAGTAACCATAGTGAGAGATACTCGGCTTGCTAACTACTTAGGTATTTTTAGTTTAGTTTAGAGATACAGCGCAGAAGCAGGCCCTTCGGCCCACCGGGTCTGCACTGACCAACGACTCCTGTGCATTAACACTATCCCACACACACTAAGGATCATTTACACTTATACCAAGCCAATTAACCTACAAACCTGTATGTCTTTGGAGAGTGGGAGGAAACCAAAGATCTATGAGAAATCCCATGCGGTCACGGGTAGAACATACAAACTCTTTACAGACAGCACCCGCAGTCAGGATCAAACCCCAGTCTCTGGCACATTAAGCGCAGTAAAGGGCCTGTCCTGCAAGAATCCGACTCCATGCGATGAGCGCGATCAAACTAGAAGCGGGGCCCGGACGGAGTTCGGGTGATCCCTGTACAGGGCCGTTCCCACCAGCATGTGCCTGCATGCGGCAAGCGCGACCAAACCAGCAGCGAGGGCCGCGCGGAGGTCGGGTCAGTGGCACAACGCGGCGCAAAGTGAGGCGAACTTGGAGCGAAGTCTTAAAGGTAAGTTCGCCAGGACAGAGAGGGGCACACAGAGAGGGGCACACACACACACACACACACACAGAGGGCCACGGAGCCACACACATAGAGGGTCACGGAGACACCTACAGAGAGGGTCACGGAGGCACGATGTCGAGACGATGTGTAATGCGTCGAGGCGACTGCGAGCCGACAAGCCGTTGCAGCAGGAATTTTTGAACATAGTTTTTCAGAGCCCCGCGCGATGTCGGGATGAACTCCGCACAATTCCGCACGGCTCCGGCAATCAAAGTGGGACTGGCCCCGCGACGCCGGACAGCTCAAGCGACCACGTTAGGTCGCGCTCATCGCATAGAGTTGCATGCTGGTGGGACAGGCCCTTAGCTCTACTGCTGCGCCACCATGCTGCCCTATCTTCATCTTTATAAACAAAATAGTCTCTATACTTCAAAAGTTATTCAATGGATATGTTGTTAAATCTCCAAAGATGTACTGTCTGTGCAAGTGTAATGAGTATTATGTTCCAGCATACAATATTGCTTAACAGATTTTTTAAAAATCTAACTCTTGAAAGAATCAAACCAGTAAGTTTTTTTTGCTTACATACCTCTTCAAAGAGGCAGAGAGCTGCCTCATATAATGAGCACAAACCATCAGGCGTTCTGGTAGGCTCTCGCCACTGACTCCGATCAGCTGATGAACCCTTTGAAAATAAAAGTTTGCACAACTGATCAAAAGTTTCACAAATTCGTCAACATAATCAATGCCTGAAAATAAATAATGTAGGACAGACAATTCAATATAGTTGGTACGGATGCACAGGAGAAAGATTCAGAATAATTCCAAAGCAGGAAAAAGAGGAAAATTATACGCAGAGGGAAAAATAACAGTAGATCAAGCAATTTCAACTGCTCTACGAATTCCTCCTCTTCCTCCAAACCAGGAGTAACAAACGATTGCCTAATTATAATTATTTGTGTTATTAAACTAAAAAGATAAAACAAGAAAGTCTCAGATAAACATTAATGGACATAAACTGCTGGAGTAACTCAGCGGGTCAGGCAGCATCTCTGGAGAACATGGAGAGAAGTTTCACGTCGATACCCTTCTGCAGATTAATCTGAAGGAACAGTCTGAAGGAAATGGGGTCTCAACCGGAAACGTCACTTATCAATGTTCTCCAGAGATGTTGCCTGACCCGCTGAGTTACTCCAGCGCTGTGTCCTTTCGTGCAAACCAGATTCTGCAGTACATTCTCAATAAATATTGATGGCAGAGCATGAAAATAGATCATGCAAGTGTGATCTAATACAAAAATAATGTTGTAACATCTGTTGTAAATTCTACACATATGGGACAGCATGTGATAATTACAGCAATCCCTCCAAAAAAAATTGCAAGGCTTATGGGGAAAATGAAGGAATGGGGTTACACCTGCATGGGTCAGTATCAAAATTAGGGTTCTGCCATTGAGGACTGAGAAGACAAAGACATTTTGAAAATTTAAATATACCATATCTTTGTCATTCGCGACCCGAGCCCAGTGCAGGTCCAAATGTGTGGAAAGAACTGCAGATGCTGGTTTAAGTTGAAAGTAGACACAAAATGCTGGAGTAACTCAGGCAGCATCTCTGGAGAGAAGGAATGTGTGATGTTTCGAGTTGAGACCCTTCTTCAGGTCCAAATGCCAAGTTTATGTGTTGAAGACACTGATGGATAGATTTTTGAATGTTAAGGGATGTTATCCACTTTGGTAGCAAAGTGTCAATGAAAGTAAGCATGCAGGTACAGCAAGCAGTGAAGAAAGCGAATGGCATGTTGGCCTTTATAACAAGAGGAGTTGAATATAGGAGCAAAGAGGTTCTTCTGCAGTTGTTCAGGACCCTAGTGAGACCACACCTGGAGTATTATTGTGTGCAGTTTTGGTCTCCAAATTTGAGGACGAACATTCTTGCTATTGAGGGAGTGCAGCGTAGGTTCACAAGGTTAATTCCCGGGATGACGGGACTGTCATATGCTGAGAGAATGGAGCGGCTAGGCTTGTATACTCCGGAATTTAGAAGGATGAGAGATCTTATTGAAACATAAGATTATTAAGGATTTGGACACGCTATAGGCAGGAAACATGTTCCCAATATTGGGGGAGTCAAGAACCAGGGGCCACAGTTTAAGAATAAGGGGCAAGCCATTTAGAGATGAGGAAACACTTTTTCACACAGAGCGTTGTGAGTCTGTGGAATTCTCTACCTCAGAGGGCAGTGGAGGCAGGTTCTCTGGATGCTTTCAAGAGAGAGCTAGATAGGGCTCTTAAAATTAACAGAGTCAGGGGATATGGGGAGAAGGCAGGAACAGGGTATCAATTGGGGATGATCAGCCATGATCACATTGAATGGCGGTGCTGGCTCGAAGGGCCGAATGGCCTACTCCTGCACCTATTGTCTATTGGGAATCAAGAGATATGACGTTAGTGCACAAGACTGGAGCTAAAGATAAAACATCAGTTGCAAATTTGTAGAAATAATCCAAATGGCTGCATTTGTTTATTTTTCCTACATTCACATTAACTGGAAAAAAAACTCACAAATTTAAAACCTCAGCATGATTTATTCAATCTTTCATTCAATTCTGGATTTTTTTTATCATCTACCTATTCGAGTGCAAAGAAATTCTCAGATACAGACCAGCCCGGATGGAACCCCTGGACAGGTTTGGAAATGTGGTGCAAGAGAGATGATGCCCTCCACAGACCTATTTGTCCTGCACGTAAATTTCAAGGGGTCCCAGGTTGTCCAGGAGATGCAGTTTTGGGTCATTACCAACCTTTCAAAGCACTTCATCATGGTCAATCACTGGCTACTGTCTTCGCTGATAGCTTCAACTGACTATTGTTCCTACCTGCTTCAAGGAAACCTCTGTCATTCCAGTTGTAATGAAAAATAAAGTAACCCGACTCAATTACCACCACCCAGTAGCTCAAACACCAAGCAAGATGAAGTGCAGTGAAAGAATGGTAATGCCCCACATCTGCACCAGTTTCCTGGACAATGTGGACCCCTTTGAAATGTATAGGAAAAATAGGTCATTGAAGGACGGTAGTAAGGAAGGCAAGTTCAATGCTTGCATATATATCAAGGGGACTGGAACACAAAAACAGATGTAATTCTGAGGCTCCACAAGGCGCTGGTCAGGCCGCATTTGGAGTACCTTGAACAAATTTGGGCCCCATATCTGAGGAATGATGTGCTGGCTCTGGAGAGGGTCCAGGGGAGGCTTACAAGAATTATTCCACGAATGAGAGGGTTAGCATATGATGAGCGTTTGACAGCACTGGGCCTCTACCCGCTGGAGTTTAGAAAGTTGAGGGGAGACATCACTGAAACTTAAATAATGAAAGTGAGATAGAATGGATGTGGAAAGGATGTTTCCATTGGTGGGAGAGCCTAGGACCATAGGTCATAACCGCAGATTAAAGGGCACTTTTTTAGAAAGGAGGTGAGGAGGAACATTTATTCAAAGGGTAGTTAATCTGTGGAACTCATTGCCACAGAGGGCTGTGGAGGCCAAGTCAGTAGATATTTATGGCAGAGATAGATAAATTCTTGATCAGAACAGATATTAAGGGTTTTGTGGAGGTCAGGAAAATGGATCAGCCATGATTGAATGGCGGGGTAGACTTGATGGGCCTTATTCTACTCCTATAACTTGTCAACTTGTGACATCATCTCCCTTACACTACATTCAGCTCTAGATTACCAAGACAATGAGAACTACGTCAGAATCCTATTCATTGACTACAGCTCAGCCTACAACACCATATTACCAAATAAGCTAATCTCTAAACCCCTTAACCTTGGCCCTGGGGGCACCACCTTCAAACATCTTCTGGGCTTCCATGACTAGCAAACCTCATGTCTGTTAGAATTAGTCATAATTCTTCCTCTACCCTGACCCACAACACTCGTGACCCTCAGGGTTGTGCTCTCTACTCCCTGTACATCCATGACCATGTGGCGAAGTACAGCATCAACTCAATCTTCAAGACCAGAACAACCATGAGACAGAGTACAGGGAAGAGATCACGAACCTTGTGTCAGGGTGCAAGAACTTAGCCATTAAAGTAAAAAAAGTGGAAGAGTCAGGAAGAGGGGAATGGGGTGAAGATAAACAGAGCTATTGTGGACATGGCTGATAGCTTCAAGTTCCTAGCCGTACATATCACCAACAACACAACCTTCTCCCTTCACACCGAGAAGATTCAACATTTCCACAAGGATTCTCTTGAAGTTCGACAAAAGAGTTCAAGAGAGTTTATTGTCATGTGTCCCTGATAGGACAATGACATTCATGCTTTGCTTTAGCACACCAGAACATAGAAGGCATTTACTACAAAACAGATCAGTGTGTCAATATACCATATATAAATATATACACTCAAGAGTTTATTGACATGTGTCACTGATAGGACAATGACATTCTTGCTTTGTTTTAGCACACTAGAACATAGTAGGCACGAATACATTCTAAGTATTCTACGATGCATCTCAACCTGACAAGACAACTGCTCTGCTCGACACCTGAACCTGCAGAAAGAGGCGAACACAGCCCATTCCGTTTAAGACTCGCCACTTCCTTTCTTCCAGTCAATCTCCGTGTCCTGCATCAGGAAGACTAGAAGTATCGTCAAGGATGCCTGCACTCTGGCAGGTTGCACTACAACTTTTGCACCAGTCTGCTATTTTGCACTAATTTATTATTGTATTCATCAATACTGTATGTATACTGTTTAATGTGTGCACATCAAGGAATTTAATTGGACACTGCAGTTTATGACAATAAACTAATCTAAATCTGAAATGAGAAACCCTTTAATCCTGGCAAAACTTTAAATTATCCCTTTCTAATGAAATCAACTTTCATTTTGAAACAACTATAGTAAAATATTCCAATTAACATCCAAATCATTCCTTTTGTTTTATAACCCAATACTCCTTTTGAAATACAATCAAAATTCCAATTTCTACAACCTAATACTTATGCTAATGCCTAATGCTTAGCTACCTATCCCCACTATAACTGTTCCTAAACGTTCTAATTCCTCTGTTCCTCAAGTGTCCCATTATTCCTCACAATGTTGATGAAGTGCAAACAACAGTTCACTGTGATTTATCCGTACAACTTTTAAACTGGTTTGGGAAGAAAGTGCTTAGGGGTGGATTCATGAGAGTTGTTAGTTGCAGACATAAACCAGTGAGACTGAAGTTATTCTTCTATGTGAAGGGAAGATCGTGAAGACAATAGATATCTTTAAAATCATGATAAATTTACAAAGACTGCAAATTAGTGATATATCAATGCCACAGATTTACGGGCATCGGCTGCATTAAAAACACAACTCAATAAGCGATTTGGAATGAGTGGATCTGGCTAAATATCAGAGAAAAATGATAGGGATGCAGAAAAGTACTAATTTGAAAATATTGGAGGGATAGGATTTACTCCCATTTGGAAGAGAATGAGTGAATTACAGACTGTGAATAAGGCTGACAAAGTACACAGCAAAATATAGATCAGCTACAGAAATGGGCAAAGAAATGGCAATTGGAGTTTAATTCAAGCAAGTTTGAGGTGTTGCACTTTGGGAAGTCAAATGCAATGGGTAAATGGCATGACTCTTTGCAGCACTGATGTAGAGGGATGTTGGGGTCCAAGTCCATAACCCCGCTGAAGGGAGCATCACATAGAGTGGTAAAGAAGGCATATTCTATGCTTGCTTTCAGAGGTCAGGGTATTGAGTACAGTAAGGATGTGAAGGCTTTGTAAAAATGTGCAGAGGTGGCTTATCAGAATGATGCGTGGATTAGGGGGTATCAGCTATAGGGAGAGACAGACTTGGATTGTTTTCTCTGGAAAACCAGTGGTTGCAGGGAGACATGGCTTCACAGGTGTTTGTAATTGTTCAGGTGTGTTTAAATGCCTCATTAATGCAGGTATAAGAGAGCTCTCAGCACCTAGTCTTTCCTTCTCTCTTTCCGTCATCTTTGCAAACTTTTATTGCTGTTTATCAACATGAGGACCAAAGTGGTGCAAATAAAAGTCAAATAAGCCATTATGAGACTGAGAAACAAGAATAAAAGTGTTAGAGACATCAGCCAAACTTTAGGCTTACCAAAATCAACTGTTTGGAACATCATTAAGAACACTGGTGAGATTACGAATTGCAAAGCGACTGGCAGGCCAAGGAAGACCTCCACAGCTGATGACAGAAGAATTATCTCTATAATGAAGAGAAATCCCCAAACACCTGTTCGACAGATCAGAAACACTCTTCAGGAGTCAGGTGTGGATTTGTCAATGACCACTGTCCGCAGAAGACTTCATGAACAGAAAAACAGAGGCTACACTGCAAGATGCAAACCACTGGTTAGCCGCAAAAATAGGATGGCCAGGTTATAGTTTGCCAAGAAATACTTAAAAGAGCACACACAGTTTTGGAAAAAGGTCATGTGAACAGATGAGACAAAGATTAACTTATATCAGAGTGATGGCAAGAACAAATTATGGAGGAGAGAAGGAACTGCCCAAGATCCAAAGCATACCACCTCATCTGTGAAACACGGTGGTGGGGTGTTATGGCCTGGGCATGTACGGCTGTTGAAGGTACTACCTCACTTATCTTCAATGATGATACAACTGCTGATGGTAGTAGTGTAATGAATTCTGAAGTGCATCAACACATCCTATCTGCTCGTTCAAACAAATGCCTCAAAACTGATTAGCCAGCAGTTCATTCTACAGCAAGACAATGATCCCAAACATACTACTAAAGCAACAAAGGAGTTTTTCAAAACAGAAAAAATTGTCAATTCTTGAATGGCCAAGTCAATCACCTGATCTGAACCCAATTGAGCATGCCTTTTATACACTGAAGAGAAAACTGAAGGGGACTAGCCCCCAAAACAAGCATAAGCTAAAGATGGCTGCAATACAGGCCTGGCAGAGCATCACCAGAGAAGACACCCCGCAACTGGTGATGTCCATGAATCACAGACTTCAAGCAGTCATTGCATGCAAAGGATATGCAACAAAATACTGAACATGACTACTTTCATTCACATGACATTGCCGTGTCCCAAACATGATGGCGTTGTGAAATGGGGAACTATGTATAAACACTGCATAAAAATGGCCTCTATTAAAATCGGACAATGTGCACTTAATCACATGCGATTTTTCCTATTGCAAATCTCAAATTGTGGAGCACAGAGGCAAATAAATAAATGAACGGTCTTTGTCCTAAACATTATAGAGGGCACTGTAATACATTGACTGATGACATGTCAAACACCTTTTTCACCACTCTGTCTACCTGTGTGACCATTTGTATGTAACTGCACCCTTGGATCTCTTGGTTCCACAGTATTGAAGTTGGGAGGTCATGTTGCAGTTACATGAGATGTTGGTGAGGCCACATTGATGGTATTGTGTTCAATTCTGGGCACCCTGTTATAGGAAAGATGTTGTCAAGTTGGAAATAAAGGGTACAGAGAAGATTTGCGAGGATGTTGCCAGGGCTAGAGAGTTTGACCTATAAGCAGAGGTTGAATAGGCTGGGACTCTTATTCCTTGGAGCGCAGGAAGTCGAAGGGTGATCTTATGGAGGTGTATAAAATCATGAGAGGAATAGATTGGGTAGATAAACAGAGTCTCTTGCCAAGAGTAGGTGAATCAAGGACCAAAGGACATAGGTTTAAGGTGAACGGGAAAAGATTTAATAGGAATCTGAGCAGTAACCTTTTCACACAAAGGGTGGTGGATGTATGGAACAAGCAGCCAGAGCTGGTAGTTGAGGCAGGGACTATCCCCATATTTACGAATCAGTTAGACAGGTACATGGATCGGACAGATTTGGAGGAATATGGACCAAATGATGGAAGGTGGGACTAGTGTAGCTGGGACATGTTGGCCTGTGTGCGCAAGTTGGGCCGAAGGGTCTGTTTCAACACTGTGTGACTCCCAGGGACTTGTCATTTGCTGTGTAATTGGCCCTGTAAATTGCCTCTCGTGTGTAGGTGAGTGACTGAAGTTGGTGGGAAGGGGGAGGAGAAGGGGGAAAGTCTGACAATGTGAATGAAATGACATTAGTGCCGACTCAATGTAAGATGTTCAGCACGAGATGGTCTCCATGGAATCAGTGGGCTGATGATCACAAGAGGCATCATTGTTCACATTCTCCCTTTTTGTAAAGCATTGAACAGAATCCTTTTGATATTTTAAATCAACCTCCTTGGACAAATTGTTAGAAGTTTCCCATGAAGCATATCAAATTACTCAATAATTCACATCTACAGTAGATGCATCAGCAGATGAACAGCATAGTGCTATTTTCATCTCTCACTTAATTTTTTTAGTTACTTTCATTTATGTTGTCCATTGCCGTATTTTCTTTAATGAATTTTATCTTGACTGTATTGGTACAACGTATTCACTTCCGATGATAGATTGATTAATAGTTGATCCTATGCTGTTGCATTAATCACCGAGTTGTTAAATACAATGGTCAGAACATCTCGGTTCTTCACTCAGGTTTCCCACAATCACATTTCAGAATGCATCCCACTTTGTTTATGACAACGTACCACCAAAGATCTCTTTGCATCCGTCAAGCTTTGAACAAGTGTTCTCTCACTTGCAAGTATAGCCTGCTCAATTTTTCCTTAATCAATCTTCTATATTCCAGGCATTTGCTGATTAAACCTTCTCTGAACTGCTTCCAATGTATTAATATCCTTCTTTAAATACCAAAACCAATATTGATCACAGTAGAAATAGAAAAATAGGTGCAGGAGTAGGCCATTCGGCTCAATATGATCATGGCTGATCATCTAAAATCAGTACCCCGTTCCTGCTTTTTCCCCATATCCCGTGATTCCTTTGGTCCTAAGCCCCAAGTAGTCCAGGTGTGGAGACAAGAGACTGCAGATGGCTGAATATAGAGAGAAACACAAATTGCTGGCGGAACTCAGAAGGTTGAGCAGAATCTGTGAAGGGAAGGATACTATCAGGGTTTCAGGACAATATTCCAGGTGCAGCCTCATCATGCATATAACCTCATTCTCCTAACAATAAACATTTGGTTAGCTTTATTAATTATGTGCGGAATCTGCAGACTCGGCTTATACAAAACACATCTTATATTTTACTAGGATAATTCGCTCTATTACAAGAGGCCAATATGCATTGCACAGCTGGATTTATAAAGATGCAGATTTTACTGAACATTAACAAGAGCCTTAGCATCATTCTTGTACATGTAACTTAACTGGTGCATATATTGTACAACAAATTCAAGCTTTTGGGAATTAAAATATTCAAAGCAATTCACCATTCCCAGCCAAGCAAACAACAACAGCAAGTGAAATTAGGTTTTATACCTACCAAAGAACGCCTCATCTGCATGAGAATATTCATGAAACAATCATAGCCGATCATTCCTTCCCGACTCGCAGATGGTTTTGTTATTTCCATGGTACTAACAGCAGCAGATGCAGCCAATGCCATTTCGATCCATTCTAAAAAGTATCGCAGAGAACCCCGCTGGGCTGCAAGTCCAAGCAGCAGTTCTGATGCTAGTCTTCTCCCCAAAATATCAGCTCCCGAGTTCGGCATTGTAACTCCCTTCAGGAATGTTGTTACTTGAGATAAGCAGTCCAGTCCCATTGCAGGAATTTTGCTTTCATTTGCTAAAGATAGTGGTGGTAAAGAGCTAATCACATCTATTGCTGTGTGGATAACATCATTGCAGAGGTTGAGCCCTGGCACTGTAGAAGGTACCATCCAGCTCTGTCGTAATAGTGCAAACAACAAACTCAATCCAGTCCGAACACCCATCTCAATTAGAGCATCTGTACTGGATCTTGGGCGTTCACTGACAGAATGGATGTCAATTGATCCAGAACTGCTTTCGGGCGAATGCTGCTGCTGTTTAACTTTTCCTTTGTCATGGTATTTGTTGGAAAGAGCATAAAAAACACGCTGCAACACAAGTAATCGTTTCCGAAGGGCTGCTGCAAATGGTGAATCTGAGCAAACCATCTTTGCCAGAGCCAGCTGGCTACTGAGGAGAGCATCCAGATAATGTTCTTGTTCATCACTAGAGAGGGACTCGCGTTCAAAATCTGGTAACTGGGGTCCCTTAAGGCAGAGTACTTGCTGTGGTAGTGGTATCACTTCCTTACTGTTAGCTAGCTTATTGTACAAAACAGAAACACCCTCTCTTGTGGCAATGGACTCACTGTCTTCTGTGATCCAGGAGCTGTTGAGATGCTCCAGCCATTTTAGCTTGACTGTGGGGATCATTAGAGCCATGATTGATCACTTTATTGCCATTGGACCTAAAACGAAAGAAATGAAAACCATTAAGATGAGAGTTAACATTTTAGACATTGGCTCCTTGAATATTGACATTTGTCATAATCTTCTCCATACATGCAGCTTTATGATATAAACACGTCATGCATGCTCCCACAATAGAAGTGGCGAAACAAATGAATAGAGAAGCAGAAAATAGCAGTGGGATATAAATTATGCAGGTATTATCCGTCAATCCAAATCTTTGAGCAGTTTGTGCAACTGCATAATAAAAGTACAAAATATTTACATATCCAATGAGCAGGCAAATTGGTTTTGCAGATGGTATGTACTGCAGCTATGGCATGCTGTGATGGAGGGCATGAATGTTTGGACTGAAATAATGCCAAATCAACTGAACCTTGAAGGTTGACAAAAGCAATGAATTTACCATAGGGTGGAAAACCACTACAAGATACATGGTTACAAGAAAAACAAATCTAAGAACTTCAGATTTTAGGATTATTGCACTGGCAAGAACAGGTGGGAAGGATAAGTCAACAGGAGGGAATTGTTAATAAAGATGAAATGAGTAGTTGTGAGAAGCATTCTAAGCTCAGAAGATGCCAATACCATTTGGGTAGTGGTTACAAAAAGCAAGGGGAAGTTAAAATTGCATATAGATCTCCCAAATAGCAGTCACACGGCAGGAAAGGATACAAAACAATCAAAGAAAGGTAAGAGAAAAAATACCACTGCAAAAAAACTTTAATTGGCATGCAGATGGAGATAATCAAGTTGGCTGCAAGAACAAATATATAAAGAGCATTTGGGATAGTTTCCTATAGTAAAATGTTATGGAACACAAGAATGGAAGCAGATGAATTAATTTCAAGTTGGGGTCACTGGTGTTACTGAAGGAAATAGCAGCCACTCTGCACACAGCACGACTTCGGAAGTAGCAAATGTATATCCAGAGTTTATTTCAATATTGAGTACAAACAGTACAGCGGAGTTCTTGGAACGCCCAAGATATTTTCTGAGCACCCAGTTAGGGACTGATTCAAAGCGCATGAGAACGTTTGTACCTGCAACATGCACACATCTCTCAGTAATGAATTGAAATAGCGAATTAAATTATAATCTTGCTTCTATACAGCAGTATGAAGTTCAAATGTTCTGATTTGCAATGGGGAAAACTCTTATCCTACTCAAGCTAGCATTATAAAACTGTTTACTGTGAATGTTAATAATGATAAATGCAAATGTATTTGGCAAGCTGCCATAACGCAAACAAAAAAGTCTGCATGAGTCTCAACATGCAAAACAAATGCCTGATTACTAACAGACTTATGAGCTCAAACATGGGGAAATTTTAATATGGAGATTCAGCTGTAGATGCTGTAATATTAAGCAAAAAGCAAAGTTCTCAATGAATTCAGTGGGTCAGGCAGTATCTGTGGAGGGAAATGGATAGTGTGTTTTGGGTCAAGACCAGACTGACCTATGATTCGATACAAAAGGCGTTATGATTGACTTATCTTCTTCCAGAAGATTTTAAATGATTGGGAAAAAAAAATAGAATCTAAAGAATGCTAGACCCATTTGAATTTTCTTCAGCATCGGCAAAAGAACTCCTGCGACAAAGGCATACACAAAATAATAATCAAGGATCCAAGTTCACCAAAATATTCAGTGACAATAAAAGCAACATGCATTATGTGAACAAATCATCCTTTCATATTTGTTGTAAATCTGTCAAATAAAATGTAACAGTGAACAGCACCAGAACAGATGATAAAAAAGGAAAAGTTGGAGTAACTCAGCGGGTCAGGAAACATCTCTGGAGAGAAGGAAAGGGAGACTCGTTTTCAGTTACATTTGATGTGCTTGTCCAGTGAGAGAATTTGCAGGCTTACGGCCTCGGCATGAGAGCAGAGGCCAACTAATTAAAATGGAGGCTGCACAAATAAAATCAAGTAACCACAGCCATGATAAGTGGCTACTACTATCCAGATTTCAAAAAAGGATAAGCTGTATTTATAATTAGTAGAGATTGAGGTATGTTATGAAAGACAGCTACTTCTTGAATCAATCCAGTGGGGAACTGTTGTAAAAGGAATCAAAGTGAAGGAAGGTTTCTATTTGATGTCATGGCTCACATTATATAATTCAATAGATTAACTTCTTGAATAACAAGGAAGCAAAAATATTAGTAGACCATTTTAAACACCTAGTTTCAAACGTGTATTTCTGATTCCATACAATAAGTGAAGTTGCACTTTTCATTTAAAAAAACTGCAGGGAGGAAAATACACTGCCCTTTCAGGACAATGATTCCAACAAAAGGTAATGTAGATGAGTCCTCATTGGCCCTGAAATGGCCTAATCTTTTCATCAAAACTGTGAGGTTGTAAAATAAGAATAAAACTGAATGGACAGATATGGCATCAATTTAGGCTTCAGATTCAGTTAGAGCAATGCCTCTCTCAGTCAATTCAACCTTGTAAAGTCTTCCTCATGATTGAACACCATCCTTGTACTAGCCAAACATAAACACACACAGAATTATAACTTACAGCCAAGGTCACCCTCTTTTTCACATTTATTGTATAGCGATTCATTTGGGATGACAAGATAGTGTACCCGAAGTCCTCAAATGAATCGGACCCCGTGAAATCACTTGGCATCTAGTTAAACATTTGTAAGGAAACATCCTATTGATTACGTGTAAGAAGGAACTGCAGATGCTAGAGGATAGACACAAAATGCTGGAGTAAAGCCCCTGTCCCACTTACGTGTCCTTGGCACGATAAATACGCGACCTCGGGGTCGCGTTGAGCCTCGACGGTCCCGCGAAGGTCGCATGCGATTTCATGCGCCCGCACAGCAGTCTGGAGCACGTGACGTCATTTGAAGATGGACACAAAATGCTGGAGTACCTCAGCGGGCCCGGCAGCATCTCTGGAGAGAAGGAATGGGTGACGTTTCATGTCGAGGCTCTTCTTCAGTCTGAAAGAAGGGTCTTGACCCAAAATGTCACCCATTGCTTCTCTCCAGAGATGCTGCTGGTTCCGCTGAGTTACTCCAGCATTGTGTCTATCTTCAATTTTCTTGGCCATGGTCTGGGAGTAGAAATGGGGGCAGATCCAGACCGCAACGGCCGTGAGCCCCAGGCAGAGTTCGACGATTGTTTGCCTGCTTCTGCTGCTGTGGAGGTGAGACGTTGCGTCGCGGCAGGGTCGTGGGCCTGTCCCAGTTTGGCCGTCAGTTATGTGACAAGCCATTGGCGCGCAAAAATTTCATATGCTACAAAATTTCGGAGCACACAACTACATACCCCTCTGCGCTTCTCAGTGGGACCGGGCCGCACAGCCATACGATGCCCTTGCGCCTCAACGCGATGACGAGGTTGTGTAATTTGCGTGCCAAGGACACGCAAGTGGGACAGGCCCATAACTCAACGGAACAGGCAGCATCTCTGGAGAGAAGGAATGGGTGACGTTTCAGACCGAGACCTTTCGAAGCACTTTGAAGCACTAAAAAAAGCAAAGGCACAGGATATACTCTGGGTGGATGGCAAAATTGGTCCTTAGCACCACCAATAACCCAGCTGTCAAATCACAGTACACAGTAGTAGGATGGGTGTCTTACAACGAGTTACCACACACCAGTTTTGCCATTTCTACAAAGGCAAAGTGAAAGAATGCAGTTCCAACAAGATTCAAGGAGCTTGGCATCATCCAAGCCAAAGAAGCCCACTTGACTGGTTTCCCATCCACCATCCTAAACTTTCACTCCTAGCTCACCCAAGCCTCTTGTGTATATCATCTACTAAGTGCACAGTAGCTACTCATCAGGTCTATCGATTCACACCTCACAAACATGCAATTTAGCAAGATTAAATCCCTGATTTGAAATAAAGGGCTGCTCATTGCTGCTGGGTGTACATCCTAGAACGCCACATCTTATAAAACTGTGGTTATACCTTTGGCACAAAGAATGTATCAATTCATTTAGCCAATTCACCATTACTTTATCAAAACAATTACAGATGGACAAAAAGTGCTGGTCGTGCCATCAACAACTAAATGTTATAGGATGACATGGTAAAATTAAAGGGAACGTTGGGAATGTATATATTCAATGGTATATGGACACACTGATCTGTTCTGTATTTAATTAAGCTTACAATATTCTGATGTGCTGAAGCAAAGCAAGAATGTCATTGTCCTATCTAGGACACATGACAATAAACTATCTTGAACTTGAATTTGAGAATAGGTTAAAATGGGAATGGGATTGCTCTATCAACTGGCACAGGCCTGATGGGCAAAATGGTCTCCTTCTAATGTTGTAAGGAGATAAGGAAAATAACTGAATACAAATGGCACAGGAGATTCTAAACACAAAAGTACAGTGGTGTTATTTTACTCATGGATGTGCATTGCTGATAAATGTTAAATGCTAAATGATGTCTAGATATTTTTTTTTAAAACAGTCTGACATCCAAAAGCCTAAATCGAATATTTATCTGCATGGCGCAGGTGTATAACTATTCTATAGGTTTCAGCATCACTACAATAATTAGTTTATCACAAATGAAGTATAGATGTATATTCCCTTTACAGATGCTGTGTATTTCTCATGATTATAGCTTCCACCATTTGGAACACAGCTGCCACTTTTATTAACTACTAGACCAAGGGAATCCCGTTGGGTCCCATCCCCTCAAAGTGCGGTTGCGGTGGGGGGGGGGCTGCAGCATCACACAAACACACTAATCACCACCCACACACACACACTAACCCTCCCCCCCTTGATATTATGTAAATATTATTTATTCGCTCCTTTTACCCCCATCCCCCGCCCTATCCACTCACACAACCCCCAACTGCGCAGGCGCGGCTAGAGGCGGGGGCGCGGAGAGGGTGGGGCGGGGCAGAAAGGGGGGCGGCGAGGCAGAAAGGGGCGGGGCGGGGCAGAAAGGGAGGGGCGGGGCGGCGCAGAAAGGGAGGGGGGGCGGCGCAGAAAGGGAGGGGGGGGCGGCGCAGAAAGGGAGGGGGGGCGGCGCAGAAAGGGAGGGGGGGCGGCGCAGAAAGGGAGGGGGGGGGGCGCAGAAAGGGAGGGGGGGGGGCGCAGAAAGGGAGGGGGGGCGCAGAAAGGGAGGGGGCGGCGCAGAAAGGGAGGGGGCGGCGCAGAAAGGGAGGGGGCGGCGCAGAAAGGGAGGGGGCGGCGCAGAAAGGGAGGGGGGGCGGCGCAGAAAGGGAGGGGGGGCGGCGCAGAAAGGGAGGGGGGGCGGCGCAGAAAGGGAGGGGGGCGGCGCAGAAAGGGAGGGGGGCGGCGCAGAAAGGGAGGGGGGCGGCGCAGAAAGGGAGGGGGGCGGCGCAGAAAGGGAGGGGGGCGGCGCAGAAAGAGAGGGGGGCGGCGCAGAAAGGGAGGGGGGCGGCGCAGAAAGGGAGGGGGGCGGCGCAGAAAGGGAGGGGGGCGGCGCAGAAAGGGAGGGGGGCGGCGCAGAAAGGGAGGGGGGCGGCGCAGAAAGGGAGGGGGGCGGCGCAGAAAGGGAGGGGGGCGGCGCAGAAAGGGAGGGGGGCGGCGCAGAAAGGGAGGGGGGCGGCGCAGAAAGGGAGGGGGGCGGCGCAGAAAGGGAGGGGGGCGGCGCAGAAAGGGAGGGGGGCGGCGCAGAAAGGGAGGGGGGCGGCGCAGAAATGGAGGGGGGGGCGCAGAAAGGGAGGGGGGGGGCGCAGAAAGGGAGGGGGAGCCGGGTCCAGAGCCCCCCCCCCTCCTCCGCCCCTCCCCTTCTCCCTCTCTATCTCTTTCTCTGCCCCTGGGAGGGGGTAGAGAGGGATGGGGAGGGGGTAAAGGCAGCACCTACCCAGTCGTACAGCAGCAGACTCCCCACCAGGCGCCGGGCCAGAGCTAGGCTGCGGCCGATGTGGACCCGAGCGAGGCCAGAAGCGATCTGAGGATGGTCAAAAGCAGCGGAGGGCCTCGCTTGGGTCAAAAGCACTAGCGAGGAAAGGGCGTCACGATTCCCCAAGTTCGTGCGATCGACGGAGGAATCGCAGGTCTCCATAGACGGCCTCTCCCAGAGGGAGTAATGTCCGCCACGATCAACTTCCCATCGCGCACCCTCACCCGCACGGAGATAACTGCCGCCGCCATAATGTTCTAGAAATTCAAGGAGCTCAGCGAAGCGCGCAGCACGACCCGAGCAGAAGTTTAAAAACACTAAGTGACAAATTTAAAGAAGTGGAAGTTAAGAAGCCAAGAAGTACAGAAGACAGAACGGAGTTGACGTCACTCGTAGCGCGAGCACAGGCAGGCAGTGCCATTGTGACGTCATCTTGTTTATTTCCCAAGTTACTTGAAATTTTTGAACATTTTCATAAATAACATGGAAAATAATGCATCAAATTTTCAGATGAGGCGAATTTTGACATCATGGCGTAAATCTCATTCGGAATATGTAAGAATTTCACCGTTAGCACGTCGTGTTTGAGGAGATGTGAATCACAGACAAACAAATACGCAAATAAATATATCCACATCCAAGATCAGATTTATATAATTATATAGATATTTTGCATTCACTTTTATTGTAGATTTGTAACAGCTGACCAAACATCTTTGACATTCGATAGTCATAGTTTTAAATGGATGGAAATAGTCACTTTGACCTACCAACTTTACATTCAATTACATTAATCCTACATTAAAACCTTTTTATTCCCCCCACATTTACCAAAAACACTCCCTAGATTCCACCACTCAGCTACATACAAGAAGCAATTAAGAGGCCAGTTAACTCTCCAACCCGCATCTGTTCAATGTAGGATGAAACCAGAGAACCTGGAACAAATCCACTGGTCAGAGAGAGTACATGCCTACAGCGACTGAGGTCCGCCAGACTAAACAAAAGATATTGTGGACTCAACTGGAATCTAGTATTTTCACTTTTTTCACAATTACGTTTACTAATTTCTATGAATGATCTCCAGCACCTGCAACTGTAGCTGGCGAGTGGATAACTGTTTCCACAGTTTGGGAAGGATGCTGAGGCAGGTGATTCAGCATGGATACACTCCATTGTTGCAAGCATTGGAACCACAAATATAAAGCAAGACATTAAAAACGGAGTGTTGTGTTGGAACAGGGGTGATTTGACAGATACTGCAATTATGAAAAGATTTAAAGGAAACAAAATAAAAATGACTAGGTAGTATATTGCACAACCGCACAGAATTAAGTATAAATGCGAGGATTTTACGCAAGAGAAAATAATATTTTATTTGCAGAAGAATGTGCTCACAGACTGAACATTATGGCAAAAGGTCAAATTTAAGAAAAGATCAGAGAGTTTGGGGAAGTGAAACAGCAACAGGACACGGCATGAAAATACTGTTCATGAGGAAAACCAGTTTGTCTGGCCTTTCTATTCAGTGTTATAACACATGCAACGTTATAACTCTACTTCAGACACATGAGCTATGATCAACCCATTTCTTGAATCTCCATTGCCACCACTAATCAATATCAAGATTTCCCTCCCTTCTGCTCATTTAATGATCCAGCTGACTATTTGACAGCCAGAATGCACACCTTCACTTTGTTTTGTCAGTGCTACATGTGCTCATTTTTCACATCGCATGGTTCAGTGACTTTTCCTGGTACTTGCATCACAAGCAATGCACTTCGTACCATTCCCGTAGCAGTGATTCGAGTACAATATTTTTCTAGTATGTCCAGTTATATACACATTCTTTTTTAGATACCATACAGACTGGGTAATTGTTTCATAACTCATCTATATTTGTACAAAGATGCTAAGGAATATGGAACTATGTAGGTAAACTTGGAATATTAGCCAAGATGTAACTATGAAATGTCCTTGAAAGCTGAATGGCCGCCTCCAGTTTCTACATTCCTTAGTAGTATCATGATTTCTCTGCAACTCATCATGTCAATTTGCTCTTCTATTCCCATTCAGGTCTGGCACTCTAGCTTTCTTCACTAGTCCAACCATTTTTAGGTGCACACTTCACAAGAACACTAGTTAGCAATCCTAAGCATAAACCATACCTCCACATCTACTGACAGACAGAACTCTTAATACTGTCCTGTTATTTCATGTAGTGAGAGAACAGATTAAAAAAAGACTTCAAGTTTTGTCTTTTCACTGATTGACAAACCTTTATAAATAGGTTGTAAAACTATTAAAAAAACTGAGCATGTATTTGTAGTAATACTTTGGACATTTAACTAGAAAGTCATACAGCAACAAAATAGGGCTTTTGGGTTACTTGTCCATATCAACCATGATACCCGATCTAAGCTAGTTCTAATTGTCCATGTTTGTCCATCTATGGAGCGAAGGAAAGAGGCAACGTTTCAGGCTGAAACCCATCAGTCTGAAGAATGGTTTCAGCCCAAAACCATTCTTGTTGCCTATTTCCTTCACTCCATAGATGCTGCAGCATTCGCTGAGTTTCTCCAGCACTTTTGTCTACATTCACATATTATTTCTGCTTTAAATGACTCAAACTAAACTAATTCACCAATCAAGACATGATATATACCACTATGACATACAGCAAAATTATAATACAATATCTCAACTCTTTTTATATATTGCAATTAATGCAATTTCTATTAGTTCTTTCCACTTCCAAACAAAAATGTGGTTGGATTGTTCAGCGTATGATCAACCGGTGTCAATAAATCCTGGACCATGGTAACATTTGTGCTTAACCATGCACACAACAGATTGATGCATGTTTCCAAAAATTACCATGACATGGGTCGTTATTGCTGTTGGCACAGAAACACTCTGGCTTCGCACATCATTTATCCACAACAAAATATACAGGTTGCAAGGAAATTTCTAAAGGCATTTTATGATAATAGCTGTTAAAACCGACGATACCCAGGTTAACTGGCAGGTTAAACATTACACTAACTGACAAGACATGGCCAAAGTACATAACTGCAGCAAATGTTCTTTTGGTAATATGTTTAAAGGTGTCAAAACAAATAATAACATTGGGAATTAAAAGAAACATAATCAATGTTCGCTCTGAAGACCATGAAGCACAACAAGGTCAGGGGGTGTGTGAATCAGTGCAGGGTGGATATTTGGGGGGGGGGGGGGGGGGGGTGTTGAGAAGGCAATCGGTACGGAATGGATGGGTTGAGGCAAGTGAATTAGTACATGTTGGTTGGAGTACGTAAAATTGTGAGGGGAGAGCACGGGGGATGCCGGTGGTGTTGAATGGGGGGGGGGGGGGGGAAATCAGTACAGGATGGATGGGGGGGGATCAGTATAGGATAAATGGGGGTTCAGTATAGGATGAATGGGAGTTCAGTACAGGATGAATGGGGATAGACAAAAATGCTGGAGAGAAATTCAGCAGGTGAGGCAGCATCTATGGAGCTACGAAAATAGGAAACGTTTCGGGTCGAGACCCTTCTTCAGACAGTTCCCCCCCCCCCCCCCCATTCAAGAAGAATGGGGGGAATCAGTACAGGATGGATGGGGGGGCAGCACAGGATAAATGGGGGGGATCAGTATAGGATGAATGTTGGGGTGAGAAGTGCAGGATGGATGGGAAGGGGGGGTCAGTACAGGATGAATTGGGGGACCAGTGTAGCGATGGATGGGGGGGGGGGGCAGGAGAATCAATGCGAGGTGGGTGGGATGATGAATAGATTGGGGGGGGGGGCACAGGGGATGTCAGTGAGGACTGAATAGGAGGGGCAGAGGGGCAGAGGGGCAGAGGGGCAGAGGGGCAGAGGGGCAGAGGGGCAGAGGGGCAGAGGGGCAGAGGGGCAGAGGGGCAGAGGGGCAGAGGGGCAGAGGGGCAGAGGGGCAGAGGGGCAGAGGGGGGTACGCGCTCCTCGGACAACATCACACGCTGCCTTGGCCGTTCCTGTCCAACGCCAAAGTGCCGCCAACTCCTCGCCACCGCCTCCCCATCTCCAGCAAACAGCAAGGTGCGGGGCCGAGCGGTGCAGTTCAAAGATCCTATAGTATCTGTCGTGCAGCTGCTTCAGAAGGAGACCTCCCTCCCTCGGCGCGCGGCATGGGTTGATTTGAAAGTGCTGTCGCGGAGTTGCAAGCGATAGCAGCCGCTGATAGCAAATCCACAAAAAGGCGCTTTCAAACAACCCGTCTCACACGCCGACGGCAGGAGGGAGGGGGGTTGGGAGAGGGAGGGCTCGTTCCGCCAGGCGGGGTGAGGGAGGAGGAGGAGCCGCTGTCACGGCCCATCATTCGCTCCGACCCTTCGTCACCCCGCTCCTAGCAAAGATATCTTTGGCTCCTAGTATCTTTGCCTCGCAATTAAAGATACTAGAGGAATACAGCCGCCGCCCACACGAAACGTCAGTTCCTATACTCCAGAGATGCTGCCTGACCGTGGAGTTACTCCAGTGTTTTGCGTCTATCGGTATAAACCAGTATTTGGGTGCCAAGCCGGGCAAAATGAGTCGGCGTTTAGGTTGCCCGGGGGCACTTTGGGTGGTCATTGGCACCCGGGCAACCGCTAATTTCGAGCCCTGCATACTTCCTTGTGCATCTAGAAATTTGTATTAGTTCTTGAACAACATTTACTGTGCACATGTATACATCTGTGAAAAGTTAAACATGACAATGATCCTGCACTGCACTTCATATGTACCTCCACAGCAATAACACCGAGAAGCAATTTCTAATTTTGTACAAATGAAGCAGCTCCTTTAAATATTAACAGCAGCTGTGCACCATTTCTTCCAACTACTCTTCCCCACATGACAGTGAATTTTCATCAAGCTCAATTCATCCATGTATAATATGAGCATGCATGTTAGAACATACAAGGAGGTGCAAAATACAAGGAGGTGCTTCAGCAACAGGCCAAGGATAAAAGCAGCTGTTTGCTCACCAGATTTAAATCAAAGACAGTCAACTGACTAAAGCCTCCCGAGGCACTTCACATGAGTGTTACCAAACTGAACTTGACACTACGCCACACAGGGGATGTTAGGTCACAAGACCAAGCCCTTAGTCAAAGAGGCTGATTTTATGGAACATCTTAAAGGAAGCAAGTTAGAAAGGTTTGGGAATATCGGAAAGTCACGGGTATAGAAATTATTTTCCCCTTCTGAACAAATAAAGACAAGGCTCTTTCCATGCACTGGCAACCAAATAAACATTTAAGTATTATAGTGTCGAGTTTCACCCAAATTTGTTGACTATTTCCAGCATTATATTCCTATTTCTGACTGAGATTTTCCTCAGAGGAAACAGAATTGGCAAAACTAATGAAATAGTCAGATCTAAAAATGTTCTTCCCTTATTTGACTCCCCATTACGGATAGGAAGAAAAAGATAATCTATTATCCACGAAAACCACAATGTAAAAAGATAATTGGACGTAAGTAACATTAAACAGGAAATTTCAAATTTCCGGCTATTAGCACACATTAATAATAATGAAACTTTATTAGCGAAGTATGTTTTTCAAAATACGAGGAATTTGATTTGATGAAAGGTTTCATCATAGCCCGGAAGGGGCTACCCTATGTCACAAGGAATTCAACTTGCCTCATATCTATGCCTCTCAGAATTTTATGAACTCCAATCAGGTCTCCCCTTAACCTCCGAAGCTTCAGGAAAAACAATCCAAGTTTGTCCAACCTCTCCTTTTAACTATTACCCCCAATCTAGGAAGACTGCTTGAAGTCTGCAATTCATGGACATCACCAGTTGCTAGGTCTCTTCTCTGGTGATGCTCTGCCAGGCCTGTATTGCAGCCATCTTTAGCTTATGCTTGTTTTGTTTTAGTGGTTGAATTTGCCACTCAAGAAATGACCATTTTTTAGTTTTGAAAGACTCCTTTGTTGCTTTAGCAGTATGTTTGGAATCATTGTCTTGCTGTGGAATGAACTGCCAGTCAATGAGTTTTGAGGCATTTGTTTGAACTTGAGCAGATCGGATGCGTCATACACTTCAGAATTAATTGTGCTACTATCATCAGCAGTTGTATCATCAATGAAGTGAGCCAGTAGCTTCAGTAACTATACATGCCCAGGCCATAACACTCCCACCATGGTGTTGAGAATGTCCTCACTGATTATGTCCTCACCTGAAGAAGGGTCTCGACCCGAAACGTCGCCTATCTCCTTCGCTCCTTAGATGCTGCTGCACCCACTGAGTTTCTCCAGCTTTTTGTGTAACTTCCTCACTGATTATGTTTTATGGGTCAAGAAGACTAGGATCCGTTTACAGGTGCTGAGTTCTAGATCCAGGTTTCGAAACTGGGTTTGTTTGAGATTAGTGCTGAAGGCAAAGCTGTAGTCAATAAACATGAAGTGACCTTGCTATCCATGTTCCAGGGATGAGTGTACGCCCAGGGAAATGGTGCCGGCATTGGACCTGTTGCAATGGTAGGCAAACTGAAGACTCTTTCGAGGCTGGATTAAATCCTCCATAACCAGCCTCGCAAAGTACATCATGATGATGGGAGTTAGAACCACTAGATGGTAGTAATTTTGGCACTATGACTTGCTTTCCTTTGGCACTGAAATGTTAGTTGTCCTCTTAAAGCAGATGGGAACTTCAGAATGGAGTAGAGAGAAGTTTAAGATGTCTGTGAATACTCCTGCCAGCTGATCTGCACAAATGCCAAGGACACAGCTGAAGCTCCCTCTGGGCCAATTGCTTTCCAGTGGTTCACTCTCAGGAAGGCCAATCTGATATCTGCAACAGTGACCCTGGATACTGATGCACCCAAGGCTGATAGGGTGGATGACATCATTCCACCGACCTTCTGTTCAAAGTGTGCATAGAATCCAACTAGCTTGTCAAGGAGTGATGGGCTATTGCTAGCTGTACTGCCTGACTTCACTCTGGAGCTCATTGCCACGAATGACGGATGTCTGCACGGTTATTCTGAGACTCTAGCTTGGACCGGAATTCTCTCTTGGCATCCTTGATGGCTCTGTAAAACTCGTAATAAGATTTCTTGCACCACTTGGGATCATTTGACTGGATACTGCAGATTTGGACTTCACTCGGGCACGGACCTCATGGTTCATCCAAGGTTTCCAGTTGGGGAATACTCGTATCATCTTCTTTGGTATGCATTCCTAACACTTACTAATTAAGTTTATTATGGCAGAGATTAGGTATTGGACTGTGAAGAATGATGGCAGGCCCCTGTATATGGAGACTATGAGAGATCTATAAATTATATCAACAAGGTCTGATAAAGACAGAACAATTACAACTATAGAAGCTAAAAAGGAAACTAAAGCTTTCCTGTTAATGTTATAAGGAAGAGTGAAATAAATATTTATCCCTTAGAAGAGCAAAACAATTAATAATGGGAGTAAGCAAATGACAGAGATACTCAAACATGTATTTTGAATTACTCTTTAAAGAAGGTGGGGGGGAGAGAAAGTAAAAGGCATAAAAGGAGAGCAAAAGACAAACTGCTGAAGGTCAGTCAGCATCAGGAGAAATGGACAGACATGGTTTCAGGGCACAACCCTTCTTCAAGACTGGGGAGATAGCAGGTAGAATAATAGACCCAGAGGTGTTTCGTTTACTATTGTCACGAGTACTTAGGTACAACGATAAACTTTTATTTGCATACTATCCAGTCATAAAGACTATACATAAATACACACAGTGCACAAATAAAGGGTACAATATTCAGTGCAAAGTCTGATATAGTCCAATTAAAGATAGTTCAAAAGGTTTCCAATCAGGTGTATGGGAGTCCTGGCAGTGATCTTATTATAAAGGCTTCTTCTATCCAACACTGGTTTCTCTCCTCAACGCTGATGCTGCTCTCCCCCCACCCCCCCTCTATTCTCCCTCCACTTTACACTTCCCACATCCTTGGTTTAAACCCATTAAATGTTGGGTTGGCCCAAGTAGTTCAAATGTTCCCATATGGCACAGAAACATCTTTAAAGTACTAAGTGTCCTCTTCAAACCGAGACCCAAGAACATTCCAGTTTTCTTGCGTCTGAATGACCTGATGCTCTATTGAGTTAGTACTTACAATTTAACAGAACATGGCACCACCTAGCCATTTAGATAACTTTTCTACTGGAATGCATGCTCAAATGCCCTGGGAAAACAGACACTGATTATATCAGATTACCACAGGCTACTTTTAAATCAAACTTTAACAGAGCTTTAAACCATTGACACAAAGCATTTTCTTGGAGAATTCCTCATTTTAAAAGATTGTATTTCAAGTCAAGTCACGTTTTATTCGTCACTTGCACATAAAGTGCAAGTGAAATGAATTTGCCAGCAGCGGTACAATAAAAAAAAAAATCACACAATACACAATAAAAATTTAAACAAACATCCACCACAGCATTCATCACTGTGGTGGAAGGCACAAAAATTGGCCAGTCCTCCTCCATTTTTCCCCGTGGTCGGGACCTCAACCCTCCGCAGTCCAGATGTTCAGACAAGGTAAGTGCAGATAAGTCTTGAATCAGTGCCTCCCCACCGGGGACTGCGGCTTCGGTCAGAATTCGGTGAGAGTCAGAATCTCCACATCACACCTCCACGGCCCTCAGCACCAGCTTTCCACAAGGCTGCATGCTCTACACCATCTACACACATGACTGCACCTCTGCCCACCACAGCAACACTATTGTCAAATTTGCAGATGACACTACGGTGGTGGGGCTCATCTCCGGGGGGGGACCAGTACGCCTATCGGGATGAGGTGGAGCAGCTGACAGTGTGGTGTGGAGAAAATAACTTGCTCCTGAACACCTTAAAGACCAAGGAGATAATAATAGACTTCAGGAAGAACAAAATGGAAATGGTACCACTAATCATCAGAGGGGACTGTGTGGAGAGGGTGGCGGATTTCCGCTTCCTGGTAATCCATATTGAGGAGGACCTGACAAAGCATGAACACCTCTACGCTGCTTAAAAAGGTCCAGCAGAGACTGCACTTCCTGAAGGTGCTCAGGAAGAATAACAACATCACACAGAGACTACTGCTGTCCTTTTATCAGTGCTCCATTGAGAGCATCCTAACATACTGTGTATGCGTGTGGTACACCAGCTTGACAACGCCCAGAGGATTGTCGGCTGCCCTCTCCTTACCTTGGAGGACTTACACAGTTCCCGCTGCATCAAAAAATCCCAGAATATTATAAAGGGCATTTCCCACCCCGGACACTTTCTGTTTGAACTGTTGCCATCAGGCAGACGGTCCAAATCTACAAGGACAAACAGACTTAAAAACAGTTTTAACCCCACCGCTATAAAGGCATTATATGTAGCCGCCAAGGAACGCGGGGACTAAGGGACTGTGGTTGGTACACTGTGAAATCGACAGAAGGATGTAGGGTTGGGTGTTTATGCGTGCTGTTTTTATATTTCATATTTATTTTAGTTGTTTATCATCTTTTGTAATATTTTACCTTGTATGGATCGTTAGCTTTTATGGTTTGAATGTTGCACTGACTTTCTGACATTCTTTTTTTTAAATTTCGTTGTACATGGTTCATGTTACAATGACAATAAAGAAACTATTCCATTCTTCAAGTTGGTGTAGGCCGCAGGCCGGCGGTCGAAGATTTAAAGTCCCCGCCGCGGCCAGAAGCACCGCAGACTGCAGGGCCGGCGGTCGGAGCCCCTCTCCAGGGATCCCCGGTGAGGAACCCAGCTCGGGATGGTAAGTCCACGTCGCGTCCACGGTAGAAGTTGGTCAAAGCTCTTCTCCTCCCGGATCCCCAACGAGGGATCCCAGACCCAGAATGCCGTCAGCTGGAGCTCTGCATACCACGGCTTCAGGCTACCGCAGGCCAGCGAACGGAGCGCTCCCCTCCGGCGACGATAGAGTCCTCTCTGCGCCCGCTGCTGAAGCTGAAGCCCCCGGGAAAGGCAGCACCGATCCTTGTTGTTAGGCCACGGGGGAAGCGACATGGAAAAAGTTGCCTCTCCGTGGAGAAGGCAACCAAAGCGGTTTCCCCCTTACCCCTCACACCACCCCCCACACAAGACACACAGGAACATTAAACACACACATTAACACACTAAAAAAAACAAAAAAAGTAGAAAAAACTAACACGTTGCTGGCTGGGCTGCCGGCTAGCAGCACCCCCACCGACTCTTATCTGCTGTTCATTACATGATATCTCAATATTCATCCCACTGTTTCAAGTGGACAGTTATTACTTCATTAAAATCACAAATCATCGATAATTGGATTACAGCAATGAAAGGATTTTCTTGCCTGGATTTGGTTGGATTGAATCAGTATGGCATCTTCAATAATAGGGTGTGATTTCTTGGAACTGTGGACAGTGCTGGCCTCCAAGAATAGTGAGAAATTAATAAATTATTGCAAGGAAGGGATTTGTAACCACTGTTAATAGTCATGGGATACAACTGTGGGAAAAGAGTAGGAAAGCAGAACAAGAGGATTCCTCTCAACTAAGAGTATCAAAGGGAATGTGGTAGTGAATTGCTGGGTAGGTCAAGAATCACTTGGTGTTGGAAATGGAAGATGAGAATTAATTGAGAGGAAGATACGGCCTCACAGCAGATAACACTGAAACAGATCCTTTGTCCCACCAGCAAGCACCTATTTGCACTCATCCCATTTTGTTTTCAGCATTCCAAGAAGCTCCCCCCAGATTCTTCCACTAATTTACACACACGGGACAATTTAATCTACTGACTTGCCCATCCTTAGGACAATGGGAGAAAACCCATGCAGTCACAGAGAGAACATGCAAACCCCACATAGACAGTCCCAAGGGTTATGAGTGAATCTAGATCACTGGAGCTGTGAGGCTGTAGCTCGACTAGTTGCGCCGCTGTTCCTTACCAATGAAACTTTAGTAGGGGTAATGTGCTTAATTTCAGAATAATTAAAAAGTATTAAATAGGCTGCAAAATACTTTGAACAATCCTGAAATTACAAAAGATCTAATACAGATAAGCCCATTTTTCTATCTTTTTAAAAATGGTAATGAAACAGTAAGCAATTAAATGGAGAAGCAGCAGCCGGTCAAGAACTACATAAGATTTTGGACAGCTGAAGGAAAGGGATTTGAAAATGTCAAGTTATTTAATCATTCACTACTCAAAGATCTCCTATCTTTCATTATATTCCCTCTAAGAAATTCCCAGTCTAAACATCCACAGCCATCCGACTAGAGATTTCCATAAATGCACATGGTCTGAATGATGAACTATTTTCATCTGTCCTAAATAACCCATCACATATCCTGAGATTGACCCCAAGCAAACTCTCCCACATGAAGCAATTATCATTTCTACGTTTAGAAGGCTTCTAATAACCTTAAAACATCTAAAATAGATAACCACCCATACCTCCAAATCCTAAGGTATCCTGACTTAGGTATTCCATCCACAATTTTATCATGTTATCTGCCCTGTTACAGAATTAATTTAGTAAACTTCTGAACTCCCACGAATGTTCACCTTCTAAAACAAGGTTTCAACATTGTACAAAGCGCATCGTGTGTTTTCAACAAAATTAAATGCAATTCATCGTGTACGAGGTTCCTTGCAACCTACAAAACATAGTTTCAAATTGATTGCACCTACATTTCAACTTTATGGTTCATGTACATTGACAATATTCACTTGTCCCCGACAATTAAAAAACTTTTATATTAAACTATTCATCTTGATATGGTTCCAGATAACTAATATTACAATCCTACGTACATCTTGTCCATAAATTCATTTTAACTCGCAGCTTACCTTCCCATTTAGCTTTTCAAATTGGATACATTACACTCTGCCCCCTCATCCAAGTCATTGATTATATATGTAAAAAAATGAAGCCAAGCACTTATTGTTGCAATATCTCTAATTGCAGCCTACCAACTCAATTTACAGCTGTTTCATAAATCTGTGGTGATGCTGCCCAGTCAAAACGCAATCTACGTTAATTTTACCTTCAACTAGCCTACTGTTACCAATCTTCCCTTTCATCAATTCAAGGACTTAGCCCTTGAATAAGTGTATTTTACAAAGTCAAAAACAATCTACCATTACTGCTGCCAATACTTAAAACATTAGGAAATTGTACTTCAGGACTAGATATCACATTTTAATCTCCATAAATGTTTCAAGTACATTTTCTATACCAACGTCAACTTTTGAAGATCCTTGTTCTTATCAGTTTTATTCACCATCACTGTCACTAAGTATTTGTATCTTTTAGATTTAAGATAGTTTAATAACTTTGCCATAAGCTTCCCTGCTTTGCTTTCAAATGACGTAGTAGTAGTAGTAGTAGCAGCAGCAGCAGCAGTAGCAGCAGTAGGCCCCTCTCCGTCACGACTGACCATGGGTGATGCATCCTGGTCGAATGCAAGCCTGGGTGATGTCATAGCTTTCGACAAGGTCCCACATAAGCGATTAGTATATAAACTTAAAGCATATGGCATTGGGGGTTCAGTATTGATGTGGATAGAGAACTGGCTGGCAAACAGGAAGCAAAGAGTAGGAGTAAACGGGTCATTTTCACAATGGCAGGCAGTGACTAGTGGGGTACCGCAAGGCTCAGTGCTGGGACCCCAGCTATTTACAATATACATAAATGATCTGGATGAGGGAATTGAAGGCAATATCTCCAAGTTTGCGGATGACACTAAGCTGGGGGGCAGCGTTAGCTGTGAGGAGGATGCTAGGAGAATGCAAGGTGACTTGGATAGGCTGGGTGAGTGGGCAAATGTTTGGCAGATGCAGTATAATGTGGATAAATGTGAGGTTATCCACTTTGGTGGCAAAAATAGGAAAACCGACTACTATCTAAATGGTGGCCGATTAGGAAAAGGGGAGATGCAGCGCGACCTGGGTGTCATGGTACACCAGTCATTGAAAGTAGGCATGCAGGTACAGCAGGCAGTGAAGAAAGCCAATGGTATGTTAGCTTTCATAGCAAAAGGATTTGAGTATAGGAGCAGGGAGGTTCTACTTCAGTTGTATAGGGTCTTGGTGAGGCCACACCTGGAGTATTGCGTACAGTTCTGGTCTCCAAATCTGAGGAAGGACATTATTGCCATAGAGGGAGTGCAGAGAAGGTTCACCAGACTGATTCCTGGGATGTCAGGACTGTCTTATGAACAAAGACTGCATAGACTCGGTTTATACTCTCTAGAATTTAGGAGATTGAGAGGGGATCTTATAGAAACTTACAAGATTCTTAAGGGGTTGGACAGGCTAGATGCAGGAAGATTGTTCCCGATGTTGGGGAGGTCCAGGACAAGGGGTCACAGCTTAAGGATAAGGGGGAAATCCTTTAGGACCGAGATGAGAAGGAATTTTTTCACACAGAGAGTGGTGGGTCTCTGGAACTCTCTGCCATAGGGGGTAGTTGAGGCCAGTTCATTGGCTATATTTAAGAGGGAGTTAGATGTGGCCCTTGTGGCTGGGGGGATCAGAGGGTATGGAGAGAAGGCAGGTACGGGATACTGAGTTGGATGATCAGCCATGATCATATTGAATGGCGGTGCAGGCTCAAAGGGCCGAATGGCCTACTCCTGCACCTAATTTCTATGTTTCTATATGGAGGGCAGGCTGTTGCCCATGCAGCATGCCCCCCCCCCCCCCCCCCCTCTCCACGTCGCTGATCGATCCAAAGGAACAGCAGAGCCTTTACAATTTGGCACCAGCGCTGTTGCAGGAGCTGCCAGAGCGAGGTTGTAGACAATGACAAACTGCCTTAGGGGCTCTGACTCCGGATTTTCTTGAGGTTTTTTCCATGACTGGATATGGCCACAAGGCAGTGGAGGTTTTAAATCAGAGTTTTCCCTCTCCTAGATGGACCGCCTTCCTAGGCTGACGATCCCCATCTGCCCAAGACTCGTGGGGGCAGGAGCGTCTACCTTCCCGTGCAGGTCTATAGCACCTGCCCACTGACCAAGACTCAAACATTTTTATTTTTTGTTCTATTTAAATACTTGATTTTTTAAATTTTATTTTTACTACTTGCTCCCTTTTATATTCTATTTGCTTCTAAAAATGTTGATTGCTATTGAGAATAAAAAGGCTTTGCCAAGGGAGGCAAATGCAGGAATTCATTACGCATGACTTTTATACATTTTATAACCTACATGCAACTGAAATTTGTCAGGGGTCCACAGGGCTGGTCATGCTTTTAATTTGTAAATGTTGGACTGATTCCTATTGTAGATATTCTCAGCAGCCCATAAATTGATTGAATTAATAATAAGAGGGTTTAACATAACACAGGCCAAATCAAGTAAGGAAGGTGATCAAAATAGAATTTTAACGACAATCTGGTACAACACTTGGCATTGCAGATTTCACCAACTGTAAATTTCCCAACTGCTACAATGAGATTTAAACACTTTGTATCACATCCATAGTTCAATCCATAGATTGCTAATCCAGTGACATACAACTACACTTCTAAAACACTGTATACAGATCTACTGTGACAGATAAATCAACCACATATATGCAATTGCATAGAAAACAAAAAGTCTGAGTTTAGATCAACCACTGATTTCAACTGGGTTAAATGCTGAGGAAAACCTTTACTGATTTTTCAGAGCAAATTGAGTGTAAGGAGGATACAAAGCCAAGAATACAGACATGCCAAAAATTAAAAATGCTGCTTGGAATCAGGTAAACCTTCCAAGGAACTTAGAAGTCTGATTATCAAAGAGTAGTAATGGCAGATGGAAGATGTCGCCTACATTCAAAATGCATGTAAATTGCAAAGCCTATTTAACATATGCATATTTATCTCTCAAAAGTGATTAATTTGCAATGTACAACTGCTAGCAAATATATTTTAAAAGTAATACTTTGCAATTTATCAAAGTAACAATGTAATATGTATTGCCCTCCCTGTTAGAGCCTCATTCACTCTGCTCCAAAGGTAGCTTCAGTGCAGATGAGTTGCACACCTCAATATAAATTGTGCATTTATCAGTAAGGTCTGGAAAGAAATACAGAAATAGAGGTTCACCTTGGGCAATAACACAGGACTGTCACTGACAGACCCACACAGAGGCAAGCTTTGTGAAAGACACACTTTGTTCAGCTTGAAACTTGTTGGGCTTCCAAAGCCTGCAAGTAAATGCTGCCAAATGGCACATTGTGACGTGCAGGAGTACATGCTGGAGACACGAAGCTCAATGCAGTCACCTCAAAAACAGTGGGGAAGGACAAACTGGTCACTGGACAGTGAGGATCCAGGCCTTGTGAAAAAGCCTCTTGTATGCATCGCAGATGTTTTGTTTCAGGAGAAAACATGAAGTAAGCAGAAGGAATACAGCACAGCACAGTGTGCGGTCATGCACTTTGGTACTAGGAATAAAGGCAGATTATTTTCTAAATGGGGAGAGGATTCAGAAATCAGAGGTGCAAAGGGATTCGGGAGCGCTGGTGCAGGATTCCCAAAAGGTTAATTTGCAACTTAGATCGGTAGTAAGGAAGGCAAAAACAATGTTAGGATTTATTTTGAGAGGACTAGAATAGAAAAACAGGAGTGTAATGCTGGAGGCTTTATAAGACACTAGCTAGGCTACATTTGGAGAATTGTGAACAGTTTTGGGCCCCATATCTGAGGAGGTGTGCGTTGGCATTGGAGAGGTTTACGGGGATGCCGGAGAGCAACCAGGGTGGTGTGGGTCTCTGGCAATGCTGGCTGCCTTTTTGATGCAGCGATTCCTGTAGACCCCTTCGATGATGGGGAGGTCAGTATCCATGATGAACTGGGCAGTTTACACCACTTTTTGCAAGCTTCGTTTTCCTGGGCGTTCCAGTTGTCGAACCAGGCCATGATGGAACCAGTCAATATGCTCACTACTGTCCACCTGTAGAAGTTCAAGAGAATATTCATTGACATACCGAACTGCCTCAATCTTCTAAGGAAGTAGAGGTGTTGATGGGCTTTCTTTGTGATGGCATCAATGTGCTGAGTCCAAGACAGATCTTCAGAGATGTGCACCCCCAGGTATATGCTTTTGATTCTCTCCACCCCCTCTATGTAGACAGGTTTATGGATCCTTGCCCTTCCTCTTCCAAAGTCCAGAATCAGTTCCTTGGTTTTACTGATGATGAGATCAAGGTTGTTGTTCTGGCACCATTTGGTCAGTTGATCGATCTGCCTCCAACACTCTACATATACATTACAGGCTATGGAAAAGCCTATAAAGAATTTCAATGTTCCCTTGACGGTACATACTACAATTAATTACTTGGCTCTTGGCTATACAGAGATCCTAGTCACTTGGTTTGAGTGTACAGAGATCCTAGTCACTTAAACCAGGTTTGAGGTCTTGAACTTCAAATACTCTTTCCTCAGATGGCTGTGTTGGTGCACTGAAGAAGATGAGGAGTTAGTGTTGGGATAGCAAGGACAGGTTGGTAAAGGACATTTGTATTGTGGATGTTTAGGGTCAGGGTCATTGTCTACTCTGCTTTAGTTAATGATGATGATGACTTGGCATTCAATGTAAAAATGTGGGCATGCACAATCTGTAGTTCAATTACCAAAAGTGGGGTCAACGGGTGACCAGTTTTCCATTTGTGTTGTAGATGAACTCTACTCCAGTGTGAAGGTTATTTAAAGATTAGGCTCGGTATTCATCCAGAATGAATGGGAAAAGTGTTGGGGCTCAACATCAGCCTGTGCTGAGACTAAGTGTATTGTGGACCTGTTGGTGACATAATTTGGAAACAAATGTTTGAGTACAACCAAATTTGGTAACGATAGTCTGCCATCTCACTTGATTAATAAAATGAAAGGCTTTTGAAGGACACAAGCCAACATATAATGGCTGGTGCCGTCCCATACACTCTCTCTGGAGATATCACATGGAAATGATTACATTCATTGTGCCTCTAGATGAAGAAAATCTCAGCCATGAAGAGGAATAAGTTGAGGAGGATTCTTACAATTACTTTTGCTGTTGCAAACACAAGAAAGATCCCTCTGTAGTTACTGCAGTTAGAGTTGCATTCAGACTTGAAGATTGTTAGAATTACAACACAGTCCTGTGGCACATCCTTCTCATCTCAGATATAGAGCTGAAGTTATGAATTGGGGGTAGATACAAAATGCTGGAGTAACTCAGCGGGACAGGCAGCATCTCTGGAGAAAAGGAATGGGTGACGTTCCAGGTCAAGACCCTTCTCCAGTCTGATGAAATTGTGAATTTATGTCTGGAGCTCTTCACCATCAAGTGTTCGAACTTCAGCAGGAATACGGTAACCTCACGACATATGGTCTGTTCAACTTCTTGTTGATCTGGAATGATGGCAAGACTAACCAGCTAGTGTGCTCCATGGTGGAGTCAAGGGGTCTTATGTCAAAGTCAAGATCAAGTTATTCAAAGTTCTCCTACCAGCTGGTGCTGGTTGCCTTTCTATCCTAGATAAACTCCTTGAATATCAAATGTGTTGTTACACTAAATTGAGAAACAGCTTTACCCGTATGCATTGCACCATTAGAAATGAAAACAAGCCACCAGACCCGCCCTCTTCCCTCATAGGAACCCAATGCACAAAACACAGCGATATGATTAGAAGTATTTTCCAAAAGAAAGCATCTCACAGATTCAAGCTTAGAAGGTGACAAAACAAAGCAATAAGCCAATATAATTAACATAACAAAATAAGTAATCTGTGCTAGCTGGAAAATCAAAGACGTTTTACATTTTATACCTATGGGGAATGGAAAATTCACTTTTCGAACTCATCAACTGCAGTCCTTAAATATGTTTTAAATCATAACATTAATTTAAGAAAGGAAATACAATTAGATACAATGAATAATTATTTTTCTGCATCTTTATTTTGACAAATCAATACCTCAAAATTCTGGATTTCAAACAACTCTATTCCATATTTACTTGAAAGGTCATCATCAAATAATAAAAATAGACAAGGTCCTGGAGTTACTCAGCCGGTCAGGCAGCATCTCTGGAGAAAATGGACTGGTGACATTTTGGGTCGGGACCCATCTTCAAAAACGCCAGCTATTCATTTTATCCAGAGATGTTGGCTGACTGGCTGTTACTCCAGCAATTTGTGTTTACCTCTGAAATAAACCAGCATCTACAGATCTTTTTTATTACAAGTTGAAATATTAACTTTTTCTTCTTCCCACTCTCCACAAGGTATCCAGTACAGCTTTAATTCAATTACAATGACAAATAAACAAAAATAAACATTTGGAAGGATGGACTTCTGCCAAAGAAAAGAACCCTGTTAAACGAAGGTCACGCCCACAGAAAATGGTCGAAATAATGTCATTATTCCTTACTTTCACTTTCTAACACGAGAAAAAATAATTTTGTTTTGCGAGGGCCATGCAGGATACAAATCCCACATTTGAAAAGTGGTCATTCAACACTATATAGCCCCTAGAAAGAAAACTACAAGAAAGCTTAAAAATTTGCAGTCAGCTGGGGATTTTAAAATGCAGTGAATACACAACTAACTTCGGTTCTGAAATAATTTCAACTTATTTTTGCTCAATTTATTATCATAAGAACACCTTTAACAAGCACTAATAACACACAATGCACTTGATGACTCTTTAAAAACATATTGTACTTTGATGACTCTTTGGTTTAGCCATACCACTATTTTCTAGTCCTCAAAAACATAAGAAATCCTAAAGCATGAATTTCATGCCAACCAAGAGTCTTTAAAATACCCATGGTGGAGAAAAGCTTCTTGGGTAAGTAATGTGAACATGTTGACAAGAAAATGGCACATTAGCGATTTCATAAGCAGCAAAAGTGAAGTTTAAGCCAAATATATCAATTAAGCAGATCAATACGAACACAATCACAAACATCAAATTTAGATATGTTAAGATATTTTTTTGAGTTTCCAATCATATGGCAAAATAGTACACCAGTACATGTCAATACTGCCACCTCTTTGAATAACTGCAAAAAGCAGCCCAAAAGCTATTCCTTTTTTCACAGAAAACCAAATTTACTCATCTACAAAATATAAAAAAGGGTTTTTAATGTCTACCATCCAGTCACATATTTAATTAAAAAATCTACTAAACTATAAACCTCTGGATTTTGATTTGATGGTAACTAATTATGCTCCAGGGCTTCCAATTGTTAATAGTGCTGTTTAGTCTTATGACATATTTGACAAAAGTCAAATAACTTTTCCTTTTTATCATATCGCCTGATCTTATTGTTTTAGTTATTTTTAATCTTTCATGTGTAATTGCAAAGCTGAAAAACGATCCAAAAATTGCAAATCAATCAATTGCACTGATAATCACTTAGATTTCGAAAATAAGAGCTGCTTCAACAAAACTAACATCGAATTTGATAACGTCACAGGCAAAGAACCTGAATAGAAACAGAAACAAAGGCCCCCTCTGCTGCAAACTTCAACGAGTAAGATATATTGTATTGTAGCAAAAAACGTTCTTTAACGTAGACAATTCTAATCTTATACATTTAATAATTACAATACAATGCCCATTATCCAAATGCAAATTAGAGCAAACACAATTTTGCAGAATGAAAGTTGCAGATAAGTGAATGGCGTTCATCAAGATTAACTTGATGTACAAATGTATAGAAGTATGTGAGCACTCTGCTGGGTTGCAGGACTCATTTGCTGTTGCGACCCAGATATTTATTGGCAGTCACACAAGCGTAATCTTGCAATGTCATGCAAAATCTAGTAAAAGCAATCGGAATTATCTGACCTTTATTGTTTTACATTTTACATGCTTTGATGCGATCTATTTTGCAAAATATCCAAGCCAAATGCTTTTAAGCAAACACCAAAGCGTTTGACACAGTCGTATTCAACGAGGGTGGTGGCCAAAAGCTAAATATACATGCTAACATTATGTTCTAAAATAGCTCTCACGTTGAAAACTGAAAGCAGGAACGATTGCAATAATTAATTAGCTAAGAATTAATACGCAATTTTCATGCAAGATGTTAATAATCCAATAAAAACATAAAACTATAATACACCTCTTAGGCCACGTCGGCGTACCCTTTCAAACCATTTTATATTGTTGCCCCCACCCCCACAGCTTTTACAAAGGGGCAAAGAGAATTTTGAATTACATTTGGCAGAAATATCTCCAGTGATCATTGTCTTTTAATGGCCAATAGTGGTCTGTGTCGTTGTTATTGTAAAATTGAGTATAATATAGAAGCTAAGCGGCATGTTGCAATGGACAATTGCCGCCGGCTCCAGAGCCGGTGACAACCACCCCCGGCTTCCAGCGCATCTCGACACTTGGGGGGAAACAGGGCGAGCGACGACAACGCTGCTGTCGGCCGCGGCTGCCGCACCTGCCGCACCTCGGGTTTACTTTACGGGTGTCATCCAGGGGGAGAGGTGCTATTCTGCCGGCAGTAAATACTTACAGCCCACAGCCGCAATCTACCCCGCCTCGCCTGGTCGAGTCCAGTCCGGCCTGGCCCGGCCTCACCTCACCAGCAGCGCACGGGTTAAACCACCGTATTTACTAATTCCACATCCGGGCCCTGCCACAGGACAACCGGAAGGAAGTGCGCGGCTGAGCCGGGCCCGCTGTGCGCCTGCGCGGCAGCCCGACGGTTGGTCCGTTGGACTTCAACCCCGCGCTCGCGCTGGAGCGGCCGTTGGGCTCAGAGAGCGCATGCGCGGCGGGGGCGTTGGCGCCGGCCGACAGCTGGTTGAGGGAGACGGGAGGGCGCATGCGTGGAAGCGTGTTCCCGCTGGGAGGAGGTGATGGGGGGGGAGCGCATGCGCAATAGGGTGTCAGAACCAGCAGAAGGTGAAGGAGACGGGATAGCGCATGCGCGTAGGGTGTTAGTGCCGGCAGTCGAGAGAGGGAGGCGGGAGAGCGCATGCGCGCTGGGTGTTCCCGCCGGCAGGAGGCGGGAGAGAGCATGCGCGGTCTTGAGGCGGGAGCCGTCACTGTCTGAAGCCAAAAGCAGAAACACTATCTTTGACCCCAGTCTGAAGAAGGGTCTCGACCCGAAACGTCGCCTATCTCCTTCGCTCCTTAGATGCTGCTGCACCCGCTGAGTTTCTCCAGCTTTTTGTGTGACCCTGGAGTAATTCTTGCTGATTCCTTTTATAGGTTGTAAGATGTTACGGCTATGTATGTAGATAGCAACAAGCACAGGTTTTCAGTACACGCTGTTGCCAGTGTGGGCCGTCTTTATTTTACAAATGTACACAGCATACACACACATATTCAGGAGACTGATAATTTCTTACAGTTAGTTACCATTATATACACTACACTTCTCTCCCCTTAGAGAGTAAAATAACGTAAATTAGACAAGCAAGAATAATTTTATAAATTTAATCTGTCGACAGTTTTACGCATTCTGATCTCCTGAGTGGTTTAAGGGGAATGTCAGGTTGTGGTTCTAGAGTCAAGTTCAGGATCATTTATTTAAGAAGGAACTGCAGATGCTGGAAAATCGAAGGTAGACAAAAGTGCTGGAGAAACTCAGCGGGTGCAGCAGATTCTATGGAGCGAAGGAAATAGGCAACGTTTCGGCCCAAAACGTTGCTGGAGCAGGCTACTTTAGACTGGGTATTGAGTAATGAGGAAGGGTTAGTTAGCAGTCTTGTTGTGCGTGCCCCCTTGGGCAAGAGTGACCATAATGTGGTCGAGTTCTTCATTAGGATGGAGAGTGACATTGTTAATTCAGAAACAATGGTTCTGAACTTAAAGAAAGGTAACTTTGAAGGTATGAGACGTGAATTGGCCAAGATTGACTGGCAATCAATTCTAAAAGGGTTGACGGTGGATACGCAATGGAAGACATTTAAAGACTGCATGGATGAACTACAAAAATTGTTCTTCGCAGTTTGGCAAAAGAATAAATCAGGGAAGGTAGTGCATCCGTGGATAACAAGGGAAATCAGGGATAGTATCAAAGCAAAGGATGATGCGTACAATGTAGCCAGAAAAAGCAGCATACCAGAGGACTGGGAGAAATTCAGAGACCAGCAGAGGAAGACAAAGGGCTTGATTAGGAAAGGAAAAATAGATTATGAAAGAAAACTGGCAGGGAACATAAAAACGGACTGCAAAAGTTTTTATAGATATGTGAAGAGAAAGAGATTAGTTAGAACAAATGTAGGTCCCTTGCAGTCAGAAACAGGTGAGTTGATCATGGGGAACAAGGATATGGCGGACCAATTGAATAACTACTTTGGTTCCGTCTTCACTAAGGAAGACATAAAAAATTTGCTGGAAATAGCAGGGGACCGCGGGTCAAAGGAAGACTTGAGTGAAATCCAGGTTAGTCGGGAAGTGGTGTTGGGTAAATTGAATGGATTAAAGGCCAATAAATCCCCAGGGCCAGATAGGCTGCACCCCAGAGTACTTAAGGAAGTAGCTCCGGAAATAGTGGATGCATTAGTGATAATCTTTCAAAACTCTTTAGATTCTGGAGTAGTTCCTGAGGATTGGCGGGTAGCAAACGTGACCCCTCTTTTTAAGAAGGGAGGGAGAGAGAAAACGGGGAATTACAGACCAGTTAGTCTAACATCGGTAGTGGGGAAACTGCTAGAGTCAGTTATTAAAGATGGGATAGCAGCACATTTGGAAAGTGGTGAAATCATTGGACAAAGCCAGCATGGATTTACGAAAGGTAAATCATGTCTGACGAATCTTGTGGAATTTTTCGAGGATGTAACTAGTAGCGTGGATAGGGGAGAACCAGTGGATGTGGTGTATCTGGACTTCCAGAAGGCTTTCGACAAGGTCCCACACAAGAGATTAGTATATAAACTTAAAGCATACGGCATTGGGGGTTCAGTATTGATGTGGATAGAGAACTGGCTGGCAAAGAGTAGGAGTAAACGGGTCGTTTTCACAATGGCAGGCAGTGACTAGTGGGGTACCGCAAGGCTCAGTGCTGGGACCCCAGCTATTTACAATATACATTAATGATCTGGATGAGGGAATTGAAGGCAATATCTCCAAGTTTGCGGATGACACTAAGCTGGGGGGCAGTGTTAGCTGTGAGGAGGATGCTAGGAGACTGCAAGGTGACTTGGATAGGCTAGGTGAGTGGGCAAATGTTTGGCAGATGCAGTATAATGTGGATAAATGTGAGGTTATCCACTTTGGTGGCAAAAATAGGAAAGCAGACTATTATCTAAATGGTGGCCGATTAGGAAAAGGGGAGATGCAGCGCTACCTGGGTGTCATGCTACACCAGTCATTGAAAGTAGGCATGCAGGTGCAGCAGGCAGTGAAGAAATTAAATGGTATGTTAGCTTTCATAGCATAAGGATTTGAGTATAGGAGCAGGGAGGTTCTATTTCAGTTGTATAGGGTCTTGGTGAGACCACACCTGGAGTATTGCGTACAGTTCGGGTCTCCAAATCTGAGGAAGGACATTATTGCCATAGAGGGAGTGCAGAGAAGGTTCACCAGACTGATTCCTGGGATGTCAGGACTGTCTTATGAACAAAGACTGCATAGACTCGGTTTATACTCTCTAGAATTTAGGAGATTGAGAGGGGATCTTATAGAAACTTACAAAATTCTTAAGGGGTTGGACAGGCTAAATGCTGGAAGATTGTTCCCGATGTTGGGGAGGTTCAGGACAAGGGGTCACAGCTTAAGGATAAGGGGGAAATCCTTTAGGACAGAGATGAGAAGGACTTTTTTCACACAGAGAGTGGTGGGTCTCTGGAACTCTCTCCCACAGAGGGTAGTTGAGGCCAGTTCATTGGCTATATTTAAGAGGGAGTTAGATGTGGTCCTTGTGGCTAAGGGGATCAGAGGGTATGGAGCGAAGGCAGGTACGGGACACTGAGTTGGATGATCAGCCATGATCATATTGAATGGCGGTGCAGGCTCGAAGGGCCGAATGGCCTACTCCTGCACCTAATTTCTATGTTTCTAACCACATGTACCACCTCAACCCACTTTGATGGCAATCAACCAAAACAAGAAAATTAAAACAGTAACCATGTTTGCAAAGGGGTTAGGGTAGGCCTACGTCTACAACTCTGACAGGTGTTATATTTGCTTGCCATTGCTTCTATGTCATTGTCCAATCCTGGCCAATACATGCAACATCTGGCTGTTCACTTCATTCCCCCAATACCTCTGTGTTAAATATGGAGTTCTTTAGGTAATCTTTGTCTTAAACAATTAGGTACTACTACTCTGTGACCCCATTTAATTCACCCTTGTTCACGTGACAGTTCATGTCGTCTATTGTGATAAGATTTTAGTTCATTTGTACATGGTTTTATTTCTGACCATCCACACAAAGCTTGTTCGTCTACTTGTTTTGGCACTGTGCCCATTTGAGTTTCAGCTGCTGTGACTGGAAAGTCATTGTCCACTGATTCTGTGAGGTAGATAGCACCTTCAGTGCCCACATCTGATTTTTCATGAGGCAAACACAACAATGATTCAGCGTTAGCATTTTCCTTTAAGCTGTGGTATTCAATGCTGTAGTCATGCCGTGACAGGAGAACTGTCAGCGCTGCATCCTCGAGGCTGCCATTGTAGGTATTGCTGGCCGAGGACTAAGAATAGCGAGAAGTGGCTTATGATCAGTAACCAGGGAGAATTTCCTACCCAACAGATACTGATGGAACTTCTTAATCCCAAAGATGATACCCTGGGCTTCTTTCTCGATTAGTGCATAATTACGCTCACTTTTGGTAAGTGTGCGTGATACAAATGCTATAGGCTTTTCTTGTCCATGTTCCATTACATGTGAAATCACAGCTCCTACACCACAACTAGACGCATCATAAGCTAACTTTAACTTGCGATTTGTATCGTAGTAAACAAGTAATGCATCACTGGTCAAGCTCTTTTTACATGCACCACAAGCATTTTGTTGCTCCAATTTTTTTGCCTTTCTCAACAACTTGTGAAGAGGAGCTAGCTTTGTTGCTAACTCGGGTAAGAAGCGTGAGTAATACCATACCCAAGAAGGAGTGGAGTTGAGACACATTCTGCGGTGTTGGTGCGTTTGCTATAGCTTCAAACTTTTCCTTCACTAGTTGTAGCCCAAGTAGATCCACTTTCAAACCAAGATACACTACTTCGGTCTGTAAGAATGCACATTTGCTTCTTTTTAACTTTATATAAAGTCTATATTAAATGATGATTTTATATTAAATCATCAAGCCGTTTCAACTCTTCATTGAGTATCTCTAGATTCCCATCCTCAATAACAGTTGTAATCAGCAAGTTATCTTGATTGCTCAAACAATGTGATGTTCCTTGCAGAATCTGGTCCATGGTAGCTTGGAAGATTTTTAATGCTGACTTCACATCATAGGGTCGTTTAGTATAGACATACAGACAGCCCCATGTGCGTGTTTATCGAGTGATACTGCTGCCTCTTACAATCAACATTTAGCTGAGCATATGCATGTGACAGATCTGGCTTGGAGAATATCTTGGAACCAGCAAGTTCAGCGTATAACTCTTGTGAGGTTGGGAGTGGATACTGTTCATCATCTACTGCCTGGTCTCCACACAATCTCACTGTGTTGTCCGCTTTCAGAACCACTACTATTGGAGTAGCCCAATCACTGTGAACTGTTTTAACCAGTACACCGTTGTGTTCCAACTTTTTGATTTCAGCCTCCACTTTACTTTTCGCGGTCTACAGTAGACAGGTTCCACATTGGGTCGAATCCTGATTTGTGCTTGCTCACTCTTTATGCCATCGTAGCTGTCATTGAACATAGCATGATGTTTCTGCAACAACTGATCCAGTTGTGTTTGCGCTTAGGCTTGGAATACAGATTTCTAGTCCAGTTTCAGTAAGCGGAGCCAATTTTTGCCCTTCACTGTTGGCCTATTGACATAACTTGTGACAACTATTGGCAACTTCAAAGTCTTGCCTTTGTGTTGTACATCTATACATAACTAAAACTCATCTTGTGCTCTTCCGGTTTGCGCGGTTTTTCTATTTGCGCAAATACGGTATGCGATAGCGCTATGATTTTCATCAGCTCACTCATCGTTCTTCTGTGCTACCAAGTGCAACAACTCTCGTTCCGATCGGTAGTATATTCTAGAACTTAGCAAGGTTTAAAAATCGTAAAAACCGCACGTGAGCAGACCGATCTCCTCTCCTGCCAGTCAGCGGCAAGCGGATTTGTCTCTTCTCCTGTCACTCCCCAGGATGGTCCGCCCCTTCCTGCACCATCGCATCTTTACTGGAGCTGAGGGACGCTGCAGTGGCCGGCGAAGGTCTCCAACCGGACACAATTTTCGGAGGGACCGGAAGCGGCCCGGAGTCAGAGATGTCGCCAAACGGAAAGAGGAGAGTCTGATCCCGGCAGAGGGGAGTGTCCAGCGCCCACTGTAAATCTCAAATGCACCGCCATCTCAAAGCCCCGCAGCTCCAGCCCCTTCATCGCTGGTCCCCCTCGCTGGCTCTTGCCCCCCTCCCCCGTGATACCCCCCTCCCTCATGGCTCTTCCTCCGTCTATTCTCCGAGCAGGTGGAGGATAGAGGGATATGAGGAGGATAGGGAGGGGAGGGGAGTTATGGAGGGAGGGAGTGACTGAGGGTAGGGGAAAGAAGAGGGAGGGGGGAGAGAGTGCTAGGGAAAATGAGCCTCGCCTTAGCAATTGGGGGCTATGGGTGTGTGGTGGAATATTGCGTTGGGGGACCAAGCCTCCTGTGTGATAGGGACCCAATGGGTCCCACTTAGTCTAGTCACAAACTATCTCTCCACATGTCTCCAACACTTCTCCAGAGTACATTTTCAGCTGAACGTTTGTTTCTGTGATAGGCATATTGCTAAACTTGGAGTCATAGGTGTCTTTGCTTATAATTGTGGTATCAATAAACATAGTAATGTATTGATTGTTCACTTTGACCCTTGTCTGAAAGTCTTCCTTTCCAGACCCGCCATTCGAAGTAGAGATGCCATACAGTCCAAGTTCATTACTCTCTGACTGTTCTTCAGCTTCAATAATGTAATTTGCAATTAAAAACATTTCCATTCGTTCACAGTATGAGGTAAACGTTTCACAGTTCTTGTCGAAAGTCCATAGGCGGCCTATGTATCCCAAGGACGCCATCTTGCCCCGTAGACACACACAAAAGCCTGACAAACTCTAGACGATTTGTACAGCTGCTGTTTTAAACTACATTACATAGAAACATAGAAAATAGATGCAGGAGGACCAGCACTGCAATTCATTGTGATCATGGCTGATCATCCCCAATCAATAACCCGTGCCTGCCTTCTCCCCATATCCCTTGATTCCACTAGTCCCTAGAGCTCTATCTAACTCTCTCTTAAATCCATCCAGTGACTTCGCCTCCACTGCCCTCTGTGGCAGGGAATTCCACAAATTTCCATGCATAGAAGGATCTGCGGCCTATCGTGTCCAGTTCGCAAACAACTGCGACACAGCTTCGTATTTGCAGTTTAAAATGTTAAACAATACTGCATATTGAAAAACAGTCCTGCACTGTATTTAAAGGTTGAGTTCACAAACTCTGTCTGAGTACCATTCTAGTACTCAGTTCTTAAAGTTACAGCTACCATTAGTTTAGTTTAGAGATACAGCGAGGAAACAGGCCCTTCGGCCCACTGATTCCGCACCGACCCCAGCGATCCCTGCACATTAACATTATCCTACACACACCAGCGACAATTTACACATACACCAAGCCAATTAACCTACAAACCTGTACGTCTTTGGAGTGTGGCAGGAAACCGAAGATCTCAGAGAAAACCCACACAGTCACAGGGAGAATGTACAAACAACGTACGGACAGCACCCATAGTCAGGATCAAACCCGGGTCTCTGTCGCTGTAAGGCATCAACTCTACTGCTGCACCATTGGTATTCACCTAGGTATTCTCAGTAATCCATAAATCGATTACATTTATTAACTTATTTATAAGTTAATAAATTACCTGGCCAAGCCAGGTACTCTGTTAATCATGAAATGCTGGTGTAACTGCGGGGTGAACATGTAAAATAGATCATTGTTAGCTAGGAGAAGGTGATAACAAACCATACAGATCCCCAGCAGTATGAATATTGACATTTCTAACCAAGTAACCCTTGCCCTTTCATTCCTTCCCCATCCTAGTTCGCCAACCAGTCTGACTGTCCCCCTGATTAAATGTTATCTCTGTAGGCTTTATTGTTACCTTAACACCGAGCTAACAATTATCTATTCTATATTTTCCTTGATTTGCATCTCCTTTGATATCTCGTTTTTACACCTCACACTTCCTTGTGTCCAGTCTGAAGAAGGGTCCCGACCCGAAATGTAACCCATCTATCCAGAGATGCTGCCTGTCCTGCTGAGTTACTCCAGCATATTGTGTCTATCTTCGGTGTAAACCAGCATCTGCAGTTCCTTACAACACAAAGTGCTGGAGTAACTCAGCAGGTCGGGCAGTATCTGTGGAGAACATTGACAGGCCCTTCTTCACACTGATTAATATTATAAGTATTCTCAGCAGTCTATAAATCAATTAAATTTCTTGACTCTGAAGTATAAAGTAAAATTGGCCAAGCCAGGTAATCTGTTCAACATGAGATAGACTCAACATGAGCATCTGCAGTTCCTTCCCACACATTCTGTTAAACATATTCTGTCGTGCTGCTGCAAGTAAGAATTGCATTGTTCTGTCTGGGACATATGACAATAAAACATCCTTGACAGGTAAGGAAAGTGAACCAGATGGAACTTTAAGCACCAATCTGGTACTATTCACAGTCAATACCTTGTGTTGCAGGGTACAGAAAAGGCTGGAGAAACTCAGCGGGTGCAGCAGCATCTAAGGAGCGAAGGAGATAGGCGACGTTTCGGGTCGAGACCCTCTTCAGAAGGGTCTCAACCCGAAACGTTGCCTATCTCCTTCGCTCCTTAGATGCTGCTGCACCCGCTGAGTTTCTCCAGCCTTTTGTGTACCCTTGATTCTCCAGCATCTGCAGTTCCTTCTTTAACACTTTGTGTTGCAGATTTATTTAAGGAAATGGAAAAACACAAAAAACACAAAGCACTAATGCAACGACATTGAACAATGCACTGCATACAGGTTGACTGTGACAGATAAACCAATCACACATGCAATTACTGAGACAACTAAGAGTTTCTGAGTTTGGATGCAATCACTGATTTTGGGTCCAGACTCCACAGATCACCTATCCATGTTCTCCAGAGATGCCGCTTGGCCTACTGAGTTACCCCAGTATTTTGTGTGTTTTTATAAACCAGAATCTTTCTCTAGCTGAAGCCCGGTGGTTCGTGCAGAGCATCGAGAGCTTCTTTCAGTCTTTTCAAATGAGGCAGCGGTTCACTTGCAACAGTCTTTTCAGGTGATGCAGAGGTTCACTTGCACCTCCTCCAACCTCATCTACTGTATCCGCTGTTCCAGCTGTCATCTATATCGGCGAGACCATGCGCAGGCTTACCGATTGTTTTGCTGAACATCTCCGCTCAGTCCGCCTAACCCTACCTGATCTCCCGGTTGCTAAGCACTTTAACTCTCCTTCCCATTTCCACACTGACCTTTCTGTCCTGGCCTCCACCATTGTCAGAGTGAGGCCCAGCGCAAATTGGAGGAACAGCAAATTATATTTCGCTTGGGCAGCTTGCACGCCGGCAGTATGAACATTGACTTCTCTAACTTCAAGTAACCCTCATTTTTCCCTCTCTCCATCCCTCCCCCTTCCCAGTTCTCCGACCAGTCTGACTGTTTCCAAGCACATTTTATCTCTATTTGCTTTGTTGTTACCTTCTCCCAGCTAACAATGATCTATTTCACATTTTCCTTGAACCTCATCCCCTTTGTCCTAGTTTCACACCTTACACTTCCTTATCTATCTATCTCCCTTTCCCCTGACATCCTTCTGAAGAAGGGTCTCGACCTGAAATGGGTCTCCCCAGAGATGCTGCCTGTCCCACTACATTACTCCAGCATTTGTGCCTATCTTTGGTTTAAACCAGCATCTGCAGTTCCTTCCTACACATGTAAACATAGTACTCTGTAAACAATATAATAAATGTGGAAAATAATAGTTCAGTGTGTGTGTGTACACATAGAATATTGCCCTCGCAACTTAAACCTATGTTCTCATATTCTTTAGTCTTCCACCGTGGCTAAAAGATCCTACGCACTTGCCCTGTCTATTCCTATTATTATTTTATATACCTCTATATGATCTCCACTCAGCCTCATGGACTCTAAAGAATAAAGTCCCAGCCTGCCCAACCCTTTCCTATAGCTCAGGCCCTCAACTCCTGGCAACAGCCTCATAAATCTCTGCTCTCTATCTAACCAATTAATCCACCAGAATGATACCACAATGGTAATTAATGGAAAACATTTAAGTACAAAATGGGTGAGTACCGTAGAGGGCAAGGTGCATGGAACTGAGACCGAAAAGGTAGATCCAAGTTTAAATTTGTTGCAATAAAGTCCACTAGTACCTAGTACCAGTACCCCTCTTTTTCCCACTAAAACTGCATTAATCTCAATTGCCTACCGAATTACATGACACTTTCCGTGCAGCTTTGCAGGAGCGCAGCAGCGTCGGAAGAGCTTGAACCTGCTGTAGCAAAATCAGAATTAATCCCAACTTTTTCACTGTTAGGTTTGAGTTTGTATAATTTTAAATGTGCGCTCAGCTGCTATTACATGAATGTGCTGCAACATACATAGAAATTACAAGAGGCAAACTGACAATTCAGTCCACAAGAGCATTTACCCACATAAGGAATAAATAATAATGTTGTTTTCACTTTGTCATTTCTTTCACCACTTTTACCTTCCCTCCAACTAATCTATTCCAGAGGGGTGGGAGATTGCAACCTTCATGTGGTCCGCCCTGTTTCGACTAATGCAATCAACCAGGCATGCACAATCAAATAGAACAAGTTGTCCTACAACTTTAGGCTGTGCACACCTTAGGCAAGAAGATCTATTCCAGAATAATGCTACGTACCCAGCTTCGACCGATAATAGTAAAGATTGCGACAAGTTTGTCCAGATATTCTGCCTTTATCTGATCAGACAATGAATGCCAACCCCAGCATTTTCTTTGTGAAATATAATTTCTTTAACCCCCTTCTGATCTTTCTGCCTAATCTTTGTCCCCTAGCTTATAGAAAAGGGTTATCCTTTCAGATGAAGTCTGAAAAAGTGTCTTGACCCGAAATGTCACCCATTCCTTCTATCCAGAGATGTTGCCTGATCCACTGAGTTACTCCAGCATTGTGTGTATATCTTCAAGGTTTATCCTTCCACAGTTTGTATAACATAGTAATTTTATGCACAAAGTTCTTTAAACCTGAGTACATAGCAGAATTAATGAGAAAATGTACATTAAATGTTCAAGAAGGAACTGCAGATGCTGGAAAATCGGTAGACAAAAATGCTGGAGAAACTCAGTGGATGAGGCGGCATCTATGGAGCGAAGGAAATAGGCAACGTTTCATGTTGTGTAGTATCAGGGTCCTGGGTTTTGGTGCATACACGTGTGTTAATGGCAGGGCATATTATGTGGTATCTCAGGATTCAGAGCACAAGTGTTCCCGATGTTGGGGAAGTCCACAACAATGGGTCACAGTTTAAGGATAAGAGGGAAATCTTTTAGGACCGAAATGAGAAAAACTGTTTTCACACAGAGAGTTGGGAGTCTCTAGAATTCTCTGCCACAGAAGGTAGTTGAGGTCAGTTCATTGGCTATATTTAAGAGGGACTTAGATGTGGCCCTTGTGGCTAAAGGGATCAGAGGGTATGGAGAGAAGGCAGGTACAGGATACTGAGTTGGGTGATCAGCCATGATCATATTGAATGGCGGTGCAGGCTCGAAGGGCCGAATGACCTACTCCTGCACCTATTTCCTATGTTTCTAAAAGCAAGGACATGGGGAGAAGGCGGGAAAATGGGATTAGGAGGCAGCGATCAGCCATGATAGAATGGCGTAGACTAGATGAGCCCAATGGCCTAATTCTACTACTATAACTTGAGAAATTGTGGAAGTTATGTTCTGTGGACTTGAGAGAAAGGAGTCAGACAGAGGGCTGGTAAGCAGAGAGACATTGCAGAGCCTCGACGGTGGAGAAGGCCGCTGGAAGCTTTACACCAGCCTGGGTCTCGGCCCAGCAAGCCGAGGCTTTATCCCAACCGCAGGCCCCTGCTCACCTGGTGGATTGGGAACTGGAGACAACGGTGAACGCTAAACAAGGGCCCTGGTAAGAACCAGGAGGGTCTTATCTTCCGCGCCCTCAAGGTCGACTGCGGGAGGCACCCTCCGGGGATCAAGGGCTAGAGAGGCCGTGCAAGGAGAGGGACATTAATTCACGGGAATGTGTAATAAAGACAATGGCTGCAATGGGCCTTTGTGGCCAGTTGCATATGGGCTCGGTGGACTGTTCTATGCATACTGTACTGACCGTGGTGATTGTGTTTATGTATGGCGATAGTCTTGTTGAGCTGCATATTAAACTGTATTTCGCTGTATCTGGTACACGTGACAAAAAAAACCGAATTGAAACCATTGAGGATCTTTAACGGCATTGATGTACAGAGCAATCTTGCTGTCCAGTTCATAGAAAAATAGGTGCAGGCATAAGCCATTCGGCCCTTCGAGCCAGCACCGCCATTCTATATGATCATGGCTGATCATCTAAAATCAGTATCCCATTCCTCATATCCCTTGACTCCTTTAACCCTATGAGCTAAATATAACTCTCACTTGAATACATCCAGTGAATTGGCCTCCATTGCTTTCTGTGGCAGAGAATTCCGCAGATTCACAACTCTCTGGGTGAAAACGTTTTTCCTCATCTCAGTCCTAAATGGCCTACCCCTGATTCTTAAACTGTGCCCCCTGATTCTGGGCTCCCCCAATATCACAAACTCCCTGCTGGACCCTCAGCAGTTTGCATATTGGGCCAATAGATCTGTGGATGATGCAGTCAACCTGGGCCTGCACTTCATCCTACGGCACCTAGACCGCCAGGGGACCTATGCGAGGATCCTGTTTGTTGATTCTAGCTCTGCATTCAACACCATTGTTCCAGAGCTACTACACTCCAAACTTTCCGAGTTGACTGTGCCTGAACCCCTCTGTCAGTGGATCACCAACTTCCTGACAGACAGGAAGCAGCATGTGAAGCTGGGAAAGCACATCTCGGACCAGCAAACGCTCAGCATAGGAGCACCACAAGGCTGCGTACTCTCTCCTCTCCTCTACTCTCTCTACACCAATGACTGCACCTCCACAGACACCTCTGTCAAGCTTCTCAATTTTGCGGACGACACAACCCTGATTGGGAGAAATTGGGAGAGGATGGGGAGAAATCTGCCAACAGACAGGAAGTGTCACAGCTGACATCCTGGTGCCATCGCAACAACCTAGAGCTCAATGCTCTTAAGACAGTGGAATTGATTGTAGACTTTAGGAGCGATCCCCCTCCCCTCACCCCACTCACCATCAACAACACCACAGTCACATCTGTGGAGTCTTTTAACTTCCTGGGAACCATCATCTCTAAGGATCTTAAGTGGGGGGCTACCATGGACTCCACAGTCAAAAAGGCACAAGAGGATGTACTTCCTGCGGCAGCTGAGGAAGCACAATATGTCACAGGCAATGGTGGTCCAATTCTACACGGCCATCATAGAGTTTGTTCTCACCTTCTCCATCATGGTCTGGTTTGGCTCAGCCACCAAGCACGACACCTGGAGGCTGCAGCGAATCATCCGATCAGCAGAGAAGATTATTGGCTGCAACCTTCCCTCCATTGATGAACTGTACACTGCAAGGGCCAGGAAGCGAGCGGGCAAGATCATCTCTGACCCCTCTCACCCTGGCCACAAACTCTTTGAATCACTTCCCTCTGGAAGGCAACTCCGGACTGTCAAAGCTGCCACAGCCAGACATAAAAACAGCTTTTATCCACGAGTAGTTGCTCTACTCAACAGCCAAAAATCTGTAGCCTCCCTTTGATCTGGTATTTTGTTGGTTCCCATGCTTGATCAATGGTGTTTTATCATTAATGTCTTGTTATTATTAATGTTTAGTGTTTTCTGAGTTATTTGTAACTGTCACTGTATGTCATGTTGTTACTTGGGGGCGGAGCACTAACGCAAATTCCTTGTATGTGAATACTTGGCCAATAAACTTACTTACTTAAGTCACTACCTTATCCCCAATACCATATGCTCTAAATTTGCACACTAATCTCTTCGTGGGACCTAAGAGGTAAGCCATTTTGAACAGAGATGAGGAAAAATCTTTTCACAAAGAATTGTGAATCTGTGGATTCTCTTCCTCAGAAGGCAGTGGAGGCCAATTCTCTGGATGCTTTCAAGAGAGAGTTAGATGGAGCTCTTAACGATAGCAGAGTGAAACGATATGGGGAGAAGGCAGGAACGGGATACTGATTGTTGATGATCAGCTATGATCACAGTGAATGGCGATGCTGGCTCGAAGGGCGGAATGGCCTACGCCTGAAACTATAGTCTATTGTCTATTGTCAAAGGCTTTTTGAAGGTCCAGATACACCACAACCACTGGCTCTCCCTTATCCATTCTACTTGTTACATCTTCAGAAAATTCCAGAAGATTAGTCAGGCATGATTTCTCCCTCCTAAATCCATGCTGACTGACCAATCCTGTCACTGCTTTCCAAATGCTCTGCCATAACATCTTTAATAATTGACTCAAGCATCTTCCCCACTACTGATGTAAGGCTAATTGGTCTATAATTCCCCATTTTCTCTGTCCCTCCTTTCTTAAAATGTGGAGTTACATTGGCTACCCTCCAGTCCACAGGAACTGATCCAGAGTCGAGAGAACATTGGAAAATGTTCACCAATGCATCCACAATTTTTAGGGCCACCTCCTTGAGTATTCTGGGATGCAGACCAACAGGCCCTGGGGATTTATCTGCCTTCAGTCCCAACAGTTTACCTAACACTATTTCCTGCCTAATGCGGATTCCCTTCTGTTCCACCCTCCCACTAGATCCTTGGTACCCTAGTATTTTCAGGAGATTATTTGTGTCTTCCTTAGTGAAGACAGAACCAAAGTACTTGGTTAACTGTTCTGCCATTTCCTTGTTTCCCGTTATAAATTCACCTGTCTCTGATTGTAACCTACATATGTCCTCACTAATCTTTTCCTTCTTACATATCTAAAGAAGCTTTTACAGTCAGTTTTTATATGCCCCGCAAGCTTTATTTCATGCTCTTTTGTCCACCTCTTAATTAACCCCTTTGTCCTCCTCTGTTGAGTTCTAAATTTCTTCCAGTCCTCCAGTTTGCTGCTTCCTCTGGCCAATTTATATGCCTCTTCCTTGGATTTAACACTATCCTTGATTTCCCTCGTTGAGCTGCCTTCCCCATTAATTTTTTCGCCAGACAGGGATGAACAATTTCTGGAGTTCATCCATGCGGTCTTTAAATGTTTGCCATTGTATCTCCACCGTCAACCCTTTAAGTATAATTTGCCCGTCTATCCCAGCCAATTCCCATCTCATACTTTCAAAGTCTCCTTTCTTCAAGTTCAGGAACCGAGTCTCTGAATTAACTGTGCCACTCTCCATCCTAATGCAGAATACAGGTCTATAGCTTCCTGAAAGCAACAATACAAGTAGCTAGCGGTAAGGAAGTGGTTCTATGTCCTATTGGTCATCTATCAAAGTGTATATGGTCAAAGCTAGGATTGTAACAATTTGACGCAGCTAATTCACATGATCAGCAGTAAACTGCTGCACAAACGTGGAACAGAATTTATACAAGAGACTACACGTTTTGGAATCTGGAGCAAGAAAACAAATTGCTTGAAAAGATAGTCACAAAAATCTGGAGTGACTCGGTGGGTCAGGCAGCATCTCTGGAGAAAAGGAGCAGGTGGTGTTTCGGGTCGAAACCTTTCTTCAAGTTGCTACTGCTTGAGAAACATAACATATCTGTGGAGGCAAAGTGATGGGCACCATTTTGGGTTGAGGCCCTGCATCAGATCAAACATGCTTTATTGAGGCAATCCTTGAATTGAACCCATTGTGTTTCCATTTTATGTTGCATTAAGGGCCTGTCCCACCAGCATGTGATTCCATGCGGTGAGCGTGACCAAACCGGCAGCGGGGGCCGCGTGGAGGTCGGGTGATCCCCGTACAGGGCCCGTCCCACCAGCATGCACCTGCATGCAGCAGGCGCGAACAAACCGGCAGCAGGGGCCGGTCGGAGGTCGGGTAAGTGGCGCAACGCGGCGCAAAGTGAGGCGAACTTGGAGCAAAGTCTAAGGTAAGTTCGCCAGGACAGAGAGGGGCACACAGAGAGGGGCACAGAGGCACACACAGAGAGGGCCACGGACCCACACACAGAGAGGGTCACGGAGGCACCTACAGATAGGTTCACGGAGGCACGACGTCGAGGCGGTGTGTAATGCGTCGAGGCCACAGTGAGCCAACAAGCCGTTGCCGCGCGAAATTTTTGAACACGGTCAGTTTTTCGGAGCCCTGCGCGATGTCGGGACGAACTCTGCACAATTCCGCACGGCTCCGGCGATCGAAGTGGGACCGGCCCCGCGACGCCGGACGGCTCAAGCGACCACGTTAGGTCGCGCTCATCGCATAGAGTTGCATGCTGGTGGGACAGGCCCTTTAGGAAATTATATTGTGGTCTTTTCAGTATGTCAAGCAGGTCTGAAATTCTCCCTGTGCATACCCAAATCAAAATTAATAACCGCAGTCAAAAGTCTAGGTCCAATTCCCAAAGTCTAAATGATGACATTTAATGATTTACTTAAAGTAGTTTATTTTGTAAAAACCTTTGATCACTTTGAAGTTGAAATTATTTTTTTGTTGTCAATACGTGACAGGTGTTAGACCTCGAGTAACCACATTGTAAACCATCCCAACCTTTGATCTCACTGAACAGAATACTGCAAGGACAGTACTCGAGTACCCAATTGGTGACATTTCATAGCCTACGTTGAAAGGAAAAGTTGCAAGGAATTCAGATGAAAGTTGAAGCTGCCAACAATGAATTATTCAATGTAATTGATGAAAGCAGGGTCAAAAGAACGTTGAGTATATATGAGATGATAAGCCACAAAAACTTTAAAGGAGAGATGAGTTGCGTGGCATGCAGAGATGCAAAACCAGTTGAGTTCAGTTCAGTTTAGTTTGCGGTCACGTTTGTTGCGCGCTAACCAGTCAGCAGTAAGACAATACAAGATTACAATCGATTACATCCACAGTGTTCAGAGACATGAGAAAGGAATAGTGTTCAGTGCAAGATAAAGCCAGTAGAGTCCGATAGTGGAGGTATTATATGACGATGTATGCACCGCCATGGTCACATTTGATGATGACAATGATATTACAGTCGGTCAGTTCACGTGTTTATTTGTCATCTGCACCAGATATGAACAGCAACAATTATTGCAGCAGCTTTAAAGGCACATGGGAGATTAGATAAGGGGAAATGCATTGTCACCCAATGTCAACTTAAGAAATCTATTGATGCTCCTGAACACATCATCAGTGATGTAACCTGGGGTTATTGGGTGTTTCGGGTCTTTCAACATCAGACACCCTCACCCAGGCGAGCCAGCCGTGGTTGATCAGACCACGACTTGTTCCTCCCCATGGACCTTCTCTCCTGATCCAGAGCCATCTCGAGGCTTTCTCCGCTGCCTCTGTGCGTGTTCTTGATGGCTCTTCTCCTCGCCACTCCGTTGATGCCCAGTGCACTCAAGGCTTTGTAGAGCGATTGCCCTGCAGAACCTCTGCAGCCAACCTGGATGGGCATACACCTTGCCTTCCATCCCTGCGTACGGCCTACATCAGCTCTTCATACTTGGTCACCTTCCTCTCGTGGGCCTCCTCCAGACGGTCCTCCCACGGCACTGTCAGTTCCAACAAGAAAAAAAAACAATAATGAAGGTACAGTCATGAGCAGTAAGGTGACTGTTGGCCAACTGGAATGTTAAGAATGGGAAGTACTTTCCAATCGTTCCACTAGGGAACCAATGGCAGGAAGATAGGAGAGAAGGCTTCAGAGGAAGGACTCTGTCCTATTGAACAATCCGATTTAAGAAAAATGTTGTTATTACATTGTCAATAGTAACATATCACAAGATATTCAGATTAATTCATAGTCGTGCAGTGGGGAAACAGATGTTCTGGGTGTCCTTACCGCCAGTGCGCCTGCGCGCCAATCTTCAAAGCAGCGGTGTGAAATCACAGTAACTACAGTCGAAGTGATATAGTAAGACTCAGAAGACTAGAACTACCAGATGATCTTTGCGATTATGAGGGCCGGGAGCGGAGGGCACGTAATCGCTCACTGTAACTCTTCGTAAACTGCTAATCGTTTACTCGTTTAATCTTACTATTTTACTTCAGAGTCACGTGAGTGATTCCGTGAATATTTCAAAGCTCTGTGATTTCATGCGGTAGACCCAAACGACAAACTGCTTCGGTTGACACAAAATAACAAATAATGTATTGAACATTGTGTGCATTATGCAAATTAATGTCTTAATAACAACAGAAGCAATAACAACCCCTCTCTCCTAGGGGGAATTTACAAACAGGACCCAAAATAACATGCTCAAATCTTTCCGTTGTGAGGATAGGTTTGTTATAACCATTGAAAATCTCTTCACTGGACCATCCTGCGGCCCCAAGGACTTGGACTAATGGGGCATCCAGTGCCCTCGCTGCGGTGTCGATACCGCCCTGGTGGAGTGAGATTAAAACACATTAGTGTCTGCTCCAGCAGAATCCAAACCTGCTTCAGCCGCCTCTAAATGGTCCACACCGACACCTTTCGATGAGACTTTGTGACTGATGAGCATCTTTGTTTTGGAGCCTCTAAGACTCTTGGTGACCTCAATATTGACGTAGGTGTGTAACTACAATAGTCGCCGGTCAACGGGGTATGCTCTAAAGCTCATTTTTGTCCTGGACGTCCCTGGCCTGCCTTGTGTAATTAGATCATATACATAAATCGTAATACTATTTACAGAAAAGGCATGCTGTCCAGTCGTAACGTTTGCAATGTCTGGACCCCGTTGCGCTGAAATGAGCGCCATGAGCATGACCAGTTAGTTTATTGGAAACAGATGTAATCGGAGCCTATTGACAAAGCAGTGTGAGCTATGTTCACATCCCAGATTCACGTATATCTAGGTCTAGGAGGGCTCTTGTTTAGTATCTCTCAGGACACCAATGGATGAGATCCGACAGAATGTTGTCCCGACCCCTGCCATAAATAGGAGGACAATGCACTCCTAGCACTATTAATGGCACTATAGCTCAATTGCTCGTCAAAGTGTAATGTAACAAGGAACTCCAATACATCAGGTATGCCTGCAGTGTGATATATATTTGACTGTAAGCAGAGCATCTCCCATTTTTATATATGAGATACTTATTGTTATTTAGTATTATCCCTCCAGGCCGTAGTTATCACATCCACAGTTTGCCTCGATAGTCCGAGCCCCTGGAACGGTCTTGTCAGAATCTGCAATCAACAGATTAACACGATCATGGAAAGGGTGACTCTTTCCTGTCACAGGGTGAAGCAACAAGTTGCTGCATTTGGGGATAACCATGAATGGCTGTGTCATTAGTCTCAGAACCAATGGTCACCATGGTTGTGAGGCCCAGTCGGGGACTACCAAATGCCTGAGGCGGAGCCCTGCTCAATTTGGTGAGATATTGACTGTTAAGGCAGAATGGGGAAAGCGTAGAAGAGCGTACCTCCCCAATGTAGCGGGAATGCATCCTCCGCTACTGCCCCTCGATTCGGTTCCTATGAGGCGTATTTAGGTAACCGGTGATTTAATCTGGATGCAACAGATCTATGTCTGGCAATCCAAACTGGGTGGCAATCTTTTTTTTAAAAAATTTTGGATTCAATATCCATTCTATGTTGTCTTTAAATTTACGTGCCCTGGTGTACGCCACCACACTATCTCTACCTAGTAGGTAGATTGCTAAGACCCAGATGTTCCTAGTAATACAGTAGTGCCAGATGGGGTTTAGCCAGATTATCACATGATAATGACGTAATTCCGCCCTTGTAATTAATATATGCAATTGCTATATTATGGAGTGGTGAGGCCACACCTGGAGTATTGCGTACAGTTTTGGTCTCCAAATCTGAGGAAAGACATCCTTGCCATAGAGGGGGTACAGAGAAGATTCACCAGACTGATTCCTGGGATGTCAGGACTTTCATATGAGGAAAGATTGGATAGACTCGGCTTGTACTCGCTGGAATTTAGAAGATTGAGGGGGGATCTTATAGAAACTTACAAAATTCTTAAGGGGTTGGACAAGCTAGATGCTGGAAGATTGTTCCCGATGTTGGGGGAGTCCAGAACAAGGGGTCACAGTCTAAGGATAAGGGGGAATTCCTTTAGGACCGAGATGAGGAAAACATTCTTTACACAGAGAGTGGTGAGTCTCTGGAACTCTCTGCCACAGAAGGTAGTTGAGGCCAGTTCATTGGCTATATTTAAGAGGGCGTTAGATGTGGCACTTGTGGCTAAAGGGATCAGGGGGTATGGAGAGAAGGCAGGTACGGGATACTGAGTTGGATGATCAGCCATGATCACATTGAATGGCGGTGCAGGCTCGAAGGGCCGAATGGCCTACTCCTGCACCTATTTTTCTATGTTTCTATGTTTCTATGGTATTGTCAATCTGGGGCTGAACATGTAAGTCATGCATTTGTCGAATAGTATGCTTTTTTGGGGCATAAAATGCCCCAACGATTCCAAATACATCTGTAGGATTAATGCCTCTTGCATGCTGCATTTGCTGTTGTGGCTGGAATTGTGTTATTAGTGGCTCCCCTTCCTGAAACACTCACCTCAGCTTGTAAAGCAGCTGACGGTTGTTTGTTCAAAATGTTATTAGAGCAACGTGAGACATTTGTTATACACCTTTGCAACTCGGTGATTGCTCGGGCTGTCAACTGCATCAGCCTATCGAAATGACCTGCATGTTTTTGAGTGCCTGTCCCTTAGCCCGTTGCATATGCTGATCGTGTAGAGGCCTAAATTGCACTCCTGGGAAGGCTGCTATTAATTTACCAATAACATTAGCCACTCGTTGGTAGGAGTGTTGCTGTTCTTCTACCAGACTGCTGCAGGCCTATTTCTAAACTTTTGGCCATAGGCAGAGTCACTGATATGTTGGTAATTGAAACAGAAATTCAGCTGCCTTCTGAGTGGTGCCTATGATCAGAACATTATGCAAGTATGCCATCACAAGTGATTCTGAGCCCGGAGTAGTCCATCTACTGGTTTCCACAATTTTGTAAACAAGCTAGGGCTGGGTTTGCCCATTTTGGCAAGTTTTACCTGCCACCGCTGCCGCATTCAACTAACTTCCAATATCTGCGGTATTGTAATGAATTGGTACTGAATAATATGCATCTTTCAGATCTATACTTGCCATATAACATCATTTGGAAAGCAGTTGCTTAGCAGTACTGAACGTTTCCATTAGAAAGTGTTTATACTGGACATAGGAGTTTCAGTCGGGCTAGGTCTTAGAATGGCTCGACATCCAATATCCTTCTTTTGCTTGGGTAATTCAAATTAACTGAATTCGAAACCCCTAAAACTGTCCATTATGAACGCCTCTGATGGTATACAGTACCCTTCATTGTAGAACAATTGCAAACTACCCCCTACTGGTGACTGGTCTCTAGAGGATATGTCCTGGACAAGTCCAGCTGCTTGTACCGCCATGGTTTGTTGGATTCTTTTGCCTCCTAATTTTGCTGGAGATGTGCACTGGTGCATTCCAATGGCGTATCAATGTGAGCTCGCCCCACACCAGCGTTTGTGACCCATCTGAAGGGGTATGGTTGACGAGGCGGCGTCATGCACAGTCTTCGCCTCGTCATCTGAGTTATTGACTTACTTTGCCAGAACCTCACCAAACAACAAGTTTGGTGACTATGTTGGATGATCTGCACAATGCTGCAAATTTCGGATTCAAGTTGGCTTGGTGGCGTTTTCCGTCAGGCAGTTTGATCTCAAAGTGGGCGTTACACAGCAGGCTAACATGTCCACTGTGCGTTTGATAGTGGTGTCCCTTCGACTGACCGCCCAAAGTTGCTGTACCTGATCCAATTCGTTTTAAGGCTTTCTGTAGCCTGGTTCATGCAATCGCATGGTTGCACCCATTTGCCCCCAGATGCACTGGTTTACAGTGGGATCTCTGAGTGATGCACACTTTACAGGTGTCTCATATTGTTTGGGTATTTCATCCATTGTTAATTCTTGGAACTGGTGAGAGGTCATGTCATTAATGTTTCTGGCCAAATTGTTTGCCTTACCAGTTCCTGCGGCATGACGAATTTACATGCCACATCCGGCAAGCTAAGCTCTTGGCTTTGGGGCATGCTTCTGTGCTCTACCACCAACTTCAGGGGTAGTATCATACAGCCCTGGCGCTCCCTGCTCATGCATAAGGGAGGTATCATGCAGCCCTAACATGGGACTGCTCCATTTCTTCACCAGTTCCAGCCGGTATGGCAAATTTACCTGCCACATCCGGCACACCTGGAGCAAAGCTCGTGTGCTTTGGTGTATGCTCTTCTGCAGTATCACCAACGTCAGGGTCAGACTCTTGCTGCCCTGGCTCTCCCGGCTCATGCCCAAGGGAGGTATCGTGCAGCCCATGACATGTCGCTGCTGGTATGGATCCCCATGCAGACTCGCAGGCATCTGGTTCTTGCACTAGACGGACCTCTAGTAGAAGTTGCTACTGAGGGCTGCTAGGGAACCCTGGGGGTATACCCCTGACTGGAACACCTCATGGTTGTAGCATTTCCTTTAGGAGGTGTTCCATCTCATGCAGACGTCCCCTAACCTTATTGTTGGTCTTTCTGGCCTGACTCATCAGAGTCGACAGGCCTGGATAATTTACTCTTGGCCTTTCCTCCCGACAGGAGTGGCCACAGTGCTTCTTTCTTTTTCGCATAAGCAAATTCAAATAAAGAAACGAGAAGCATTATTTCCGTGAACCGAACATGTTTCAATTATACTTTGTCCAAACAGGACGTTTTAATAGACTTGAGATTTTTATCAAGTATCTCTGAATATCCCCAACCCTCAAATCGCGGTGTGATGCACGATTCGTTCTGTTAATTTTTTCCCTTTTTGCAAGTGCCCCTGCTGGTTCCTGCAACCAGCCTTGCGGGCCCTAAGCAAACCGCAGCAAGTTTAAAACACTTACCTGCGGGCGTTTTACTTACCACTGGTGGAGCTGCGCTCTCCAGCCTGTCGGTGGGCCAAGTGCGTCTGACGTAATGACGCGCAGGCACACTGGTGGGGCTTCACCGAATCACTCACGTGACTCCAAAGTGAAATTGGGCATTTCATCCACTTTGTACAAAAATGATGAAGCAAATCATTGATATTATCTTTTTTAAAAGTCAGAAGTAATTAAGAAAGGCAGCAGAGCTGTGAATAACTGGATGTATCTTGGCATCCGTTAGAAGGCTGAGACTCGCTCCAACTATAAACCTGAGCCCAAAAAACACTTGGAACATTGCGATTCTGCCTGACCAGCCAAGTGCTTCCAGCAATTTATCTATTTATGAAAGCTTTCATTAACTTTCATTGCTACATCTCACCCCCTCCATGACACGTTGGTCAACCTGAGGAGCACCTTTAGCAACAGACTTGTCCCACCAAGGTGCTGCACAGAATACAGAATGTCTCAGGAGATCCCTTTCACCTGCGGCTATCAAACAATTCTTCCCCCTCTGTCTATTTGCCCGTGACACTTTCCTTGCCTTGTAACTGTATCTTTTGACTGGTGGCAGACCAATTTCTCTCCAGGATGAATAGAGTTGTATCGAATCGAAAAGTCAATTACTGGGTCATTCCAAACCTTTTCAGAAAGGAAGAAGACATGCAAGATATTCGTGATGCTTGCGCATGTGACAAGGAACTTGAACTTGCAATACTTCCTAAATTTATCATAATGGTTTCACCATTATCTTGGTTGTTGATGCAAGAATTGTTGCTCCTAATGAATCAATTTGAGGATCTAAATGTCTTCCTGGTTGCTCTTTTATGGACATTACTGTGGCCAAGAGTTTCCCAGGAATCTTTGGAAATATTTCACATTTTTAAGAAGGACTTTTAGAACATCCTTGAATGTTATCCTCGGTCCATTTTGTATTTTCCTGTCATATCAAAGCTCAGGACATAGTGTTTGTTTTGGTGTCAGATATCACGCATGTAAATGAGACTGTGTATTTCAAAGCAACCTAAAGGGCCTGTCCCATCAGCATGCGCCTGCATGCGCCTGCATGCGGCAAGCGTGACCAAACCGGCAGCGGGGGCCGCGCGGAGGTCGGGCGAGTGGCGCAACGCGGCGCGAAGTTGGAGCTAAGTCCGCGGTAAGATCGCAAGGACAGAGAGGGACACGGAGGCACACACAGAGATAGTCACGGAGGCACACAGAGATAGTCACGGAGGCACACAGAGCGGGTCACGGAGGCACACACAGAGAGGGTCATGGAGGCACACAGAGCAGGTCACGGAGGCACACAGAGAGAGGGTCACGGAGGCACACACAGAGAGAGTCACGGAGGCACACACAGAGAGAGAGTCACGGAGGCACACAGAGAGAGGGCCACGGAGGCACGAAGAGCGGGTCACGGACGCACGCAGAGCGGGTCACGGAGGCACGCAGAGCGGGTCACGGAGGCACGCAGAGCGGGTCACGGAGGCACATATAGAGAGGGCCACGGAGGCACACAGAGAGAGGGTCACGGAGGCACGCAGAGCGGGTCACGGAGGCACACAGAGAGGGTCACGGAGGCACACAGAGAGAGGGTCACGGAGGCACATATAGAGAGGGCCACGGAGGCACACAGAGAGAGGGTCACGGAGGCACGCAGAGCGGGTCACGGAGGCACACAGAGAGAGGGTCACGGAGGCACATATAGAGAGGGCCACGGAGGCACACAGAGAGAGGGTCACGGAGGCACACAGAGAGAGGGTCACGGAGGCACGCAGAGCGGGTCACGGAGGCACATATAGAGAGGGTTACGGAGGCATATAGAGAGGGTCACGGAGGCACAACGTGTGGTGGTGCGTAATGCGTCGAGGCAGCTGTGGGCCGACAGGCCGTTGCCGCGCGGAATTTTTGAACACGGTCAGTTTTTCGGAGCCCTGCGCGATGTCGGGACGAACTCCGCACAACTCTATACGGTTCCGGCGATTGAAGTGGGACCGGCCCCGCGAGGCCGGACGGCTCAAGCGACCACGTTAGGTTGGGCTGACCGCATGGAGTCGCATGCTGGTGGGACAGGCCCTTAATGTTCCAAGAACCACAATACTGTTGAAGGTAGACAGAAGTGTTGGAGAAACTCAGCGGGTACAGCAGCATCTATGGAGCGAAGGAAATAGGCAACGGTTCGGGCCGAAACCCTTCTTCAGGCTGATGTAGGGTGGGCGGGGTGGGGAGAAGAAAGGAAGAGGAGGAGCCCAAAGGCTGAGGGAGAGCTGAGAAGGGGAAGAGACAGCAAGAGCTACTGGAAATTGGAGAAGTCAATGTTTATGCCACTAGGGTGCAGACTGCCCAAGCGGAATATGAGGTGCTGCTCCTCCAATTTCTGGTGGTGCTCACTCTGGCCATGGAGGAGGCCCAGGACAGAAAGGTCGGAATGGGAGGGGGAGTTGAAGTGCTGAGCCACAGGGAGATCAGGTTGGTTAATGCGGACCGAGCGGAGGTGTTCGGCGAAACGATCGCCAAGCCTCCGCTTGGTCTCACCGATGTAGATCAGCTGACATCTAGAGCAGCGGATGCAGTAGATGAGGTTGGAGGAGGTGCAGGTGAACCTCTGTCGCACCTGGAACGACTGCTTGGGTCCTTGAATGGAGTCGAGGGGGAAGGTAAAGCGACAAGTGTAGCATCTCTTGCGGTCCTCCATGGCCAGAGTGAGCACCACCGGAAATTGGAGGAGCAGCACCTCATATTCCGCTTGGGCAGTCTGCACCCTAGTGGCATAAACATTGACTTCTCCAATTTCCGGTAGCCCTTGCTGTCTCCTCCCCTTCTCAGCTCCCCCTCAGCCCTCCGGCTCCTCCGCTTCCTTTCTCCTTTCTTCTCCCCACCCCCCACCCCACCCTACATTAGCCTGAGGAAGGGTTTCAGCCCGAAACGTTGCCTATTTCCTTCGCTCCATAGATGCTGCTGCACCCACTGAGTTTCTCCAGCACTTTTGTCTACCTTCGATTTTCCAGCATCTGCAGTTCCTTCTTAAACACAATACTGTGGATGTTGACTCGAGATAATGCTGAAATTGTTTTGCGTTTCTGCCAGTCCCACTGGAGTTGGATTGCTTTGCAAGTACAGTTTTGTAGTCCCTCGCGTGCTTTGTCTGCTGTGGCGAGTCCAAGTCCCTGATGCTCAGGAGGGCAGGAATCACTGCTGCGCAGAACAAAGGGCTTTGCGCCAGAATCTAGGCGTGATCATTGCTCTGCCCAGCCAAAGCCTGTGGTGCTGTACTGGAGGTTAAACTCTGCCTGCAAATAACCTAACTCGAAATTAATTCAATACTGTCCCCTAGTGCGCAAAGTGTGCATTACAAGTGACAGAGTGTCGTAGAAAGCGTACAATCAGATGAAGCTTGAATATGTGCACACTTAGAGGCTGACCTTCGATCTTCACCTTGTACCAGTCTGTCCCCAAGGTACAGCACCTTCCACAGTCCCCACCCCCCCCCACCACACCCCATATACAGGGATACAATAAGACCCTGGGCATTCTGGTCAACATGGACAATGTGAGGTGTTGCATTTTGGGAAGTCTAACATGGGCAGGGCCTTCACAGTGAATGGTCGGGCTGTGGGGAGTGTTGTAGAGCAGAGGGATCTAGGGGTACAGGTGCATGGTTCCTTGAAGGTGGAGTCGCAGGTAGATCAGGTGGTCTAAAAGGCTTTTGGCACATTGGCCTTAGAGTATTGAGCATAGAAGATGGACACAAATAGCTGGAGTAACTCAGCGGGTCAGACAGCATCTCTGGAGAAGAGGAATAGGTGATGTTTCAGGTCGAGACCATTCTTCTCGACCCAAAATGTCACCTATTCCTTTGCTCCAGAGATGCTGCCTGACCCGCTGAGTTACTCCAGCATTTTGTGTCCATCTGCAGTTCCTTCCTACATATTGAGTATAGAAGTTGGGAGATAATGTTGCAGTTGTATAAGATGTTGGTGAGGCCGCATTTGGAGTATTGTGTTCAGCTCTGGACACCGTGTTACAGGAAAGATGGTGTCAAGCTGGAAGGGGTACTGAGAAGATTTACGAGGATGTTGCCAGGACTAGAGGGTCTGAGCTATAGGGAGGTGTTGAGTAGGATGGGTCTCTATTCCTTGAAGCGCAGGAGTATGAGGGGTGATTTTATAGAGGTGTATAAAATCATGATATGAATAGATCGGGTAGATGAACAGTGTCTCTTGCCCAGAGTAGGGGAATCGAGGACCAGAGGACATAGGTTTAAGGTGAAGGGGAAAAGAGTTAATAGGAATTTGAGCGGTAACATTTTCACACAAAGGGTGGTGGGTGTATGGAACGAGCTGCCAGAGGAGGTACTGTATTTGAGGCAGGGACTATCCCAACGTTTAAGAAACCTAGGTAAGACGGGTACCTGGATAGGGCAAGTTTGAAGGGATATGGCAGGTGGGACTAGTATATCTGGACATGTTGGCCGGCGTGGGCAAGTTGGGCCGAGAGGTCTGTTTCTATGCTGTATCACTCTTTGACTCTATGGACAAGTTTGCCCTGAGGGGCTGTTTCTGTGTTGTCTAAATCTACAGATTCATGGCTCTAATTGATCTGAACATTTAACTCTGACCTGCTGAGTGTTTTCACAGTGCTCAGATTTTGTTGTGTATATAGTGGCATTAACATTGTAAACTGTTACATGATGCTTCATGGGAGTGTAATCACACAATCTGATATCGGGTAATAGAAGGAAATGTTTGCATAAAGACCCAAAAGGTGGTTTCTTAATTTCTTTATTGTGCCTTTCCTTCTTGTCTTTGTCCTTTTACTTCTCACCCTGTGTTCCACCATGTTCCTCTTCAACAAGGTTCACTCTCACATTCTCTACGTGTGAATCTAGAGTGCACACGTATCGAAATATCCGACCTGCAGACTTGCACAAACGATGCCTGAAAAGCATTGTCATTGTACTTGGCTGCAGCTGAGTAAGCGACAAAAATGCTAGAAACATTCCGGAGGTCAGGCAGCATCCGTGGAACGAGCAATGGTTAACATTTCAGATACAGAACCTTTTATCAGAAATGAGAACTGTGGCAAAAGTTGAGGAAAAGTTGGTTAGATCGAGGGGTCATCTGATGATGAGGCCAGGATGAGGTACGTTAGCCGCACTGACGCAAGCACCAGACTGGCAGGACAGCGCTCCTGCCAGCGGTAAGTTAAACCTAAACGGTAAGTTCGTTTTTACTTACCTGGGGTTTTTTCAGGCAGGAGCCTCTTTTCACAGAGGTTTCCTGCCAGTTTCACAGCCCGACGAGTATACCGGTTATGGACTGTGGGGAAACCCAGTCCGACCGCTGAAGCGGATAACTGGCACAAAGATCGGGTTGCGAGATAAGGAGCCGCTAACAAGGCAGTCAGCGGCTCCCAGCCTGTGGGGATGCTGTGGAACGGCAAGTAAATAACGCCAGAGTCGCTGACAGTGCGGTCAGTGGCTCACAGACGTCGGTCCCCAGGCAGCGAATAAAATTGGTGAGAAATGACTCGTTCAGCCCTATTTGGACTCGGGTGAGTCGGGCTACAAGGGTTTTTCTCTTAATAATGAAGTTTAATGTATGTTATAGTGTTTTTCTTAAAGTTAAAAATTAAAGATAAAGTTAACGTCATAAAAGTTATTCTCATATGTCCCTGACAATGAAATCCTTGTTGTTTAGCACAAGTTGCTGTGAAGGGTTAAAAATTGTTTTAACCCTTCACAGGTAAAGCTGTACACGTAAAATGTTGATTTAGTGAGTCTACACTGTAATAGCGCGGGCCTACGGGAGAGCTGTGCCAGCAGCGCCTGGGATAGGGCTGTTTCATTTGTGACATTGCCAGCCTACGAGAGGCGGCGTCAGCAACGCCTGGGACAGGGTTGCTCAAGTTCACACATAGGTCTGCTGCGCCCAAGGACTTGGGAGATGATTCTCCACTGGGGCTGGATAGCAAGGCCCATGGAGTCGGGGGATGATTCCTCACCGGGGATGGATAGTGCGTTTGAAATGACTATCCCAAATGCAGCAACTGTTGCATACAGCAGGGCACACGCCAACAGGAGTGTCAGCGCCATCCTGAACAAAAAGGTGCCAGCAGTATCTAGTAGAGAACTGTTTGATAGTACCTCATAGATGAAGATTAGTTTTGACACCGACTCTGATGGTTGGTTGAGACAGAAGTTCCACCTCTGCAGGCAGCACCAACAGCTCCAGTTGACAGAGTTGCTACAGGTCTCCCTCTTGGAGGCAGAGACCAAGTCGGGTCATTATCCGGCTGCCACTGAGTCTCAGGGTATGGCCATGGGGCATACCCCAACAGGGGTATGTGAGAGCCAGCCGCCGAAACTGTTATTCAGGTAGGCCTATTCAACAGGGGATGAAAACCTGGCAGACGAATCAATCAAGGCCAACGGCGGGCAAAGGTCATCATTCAGAATGCACCCCAGGCGCTCATCGGCAGTAGGCGGTTCACTGGAGCTGGGGGCAGCATGATAGCTCAGAAATTCCATGCACCTTACCAACCCTACTCAACAAAATAGGTCTAGCACTTCCAAAACATGGGTAAGTGCACCGTTCATAAGTTGTAATATTTACATTTGTTTATACAACACACAAAGGATAAAAACATCTGGTTGAGGCACAGTAGTAGCATTCCAAGCAAGTTTGGATTATGGTCAGGGCTATTTTTTAAACTTAAGGTTCGGAAATTGGGCCAAAGTTCTCATGCAAACCACCCACGGAATAAGGCAGGAGTGGCATGTTTATTATGAAAAATGGAGAGTGTCGGGCATAAGAACTTTCCGAATATGAAAACTTATTTTCCTGACTAACAACAGATTCATAAGGATTTCAAAGATCCATGCTATGCAAATCCCATTACAGAGGTTATCAAAGGCAATATAACTGTACTAATAACAGTAAAACATTGCGGAATGGGTGATTTGTTGGTCATTGGGATTTGCCTTTAATTATTAATTAGCCTTGACTCTGCCCTGTGGCAAGAGATTGGAGTTAAAAGCAACCTGTTATAAAACTGACTTTTATTTTCATCTAGAGTAATTGGCAATATAGTAGCTGTGTTCCAGCTGTGCAAATCAAGGAACTGATATTGTGTAAGTAGCAACCTCTCAAAGGACAATTAGACCATTGTTAACAACATTATGCTATTTTCAGCTGAAGCTACCTCAGTCACAATGATGAAAAAACAGTATTCAGCATTGCTGAACATGACAATAAACTCATTTGAACTTGAACTTGAAACTCGCTCCAGTAGTTTGGTCGGTCGAATTCAGTTATTACAAACTAATGCTAAGGACTCTAAGGTGAGAAGTTCCGAATACCATCTCTAGTTGGAGGTATTGGAGATTTGCATGAGTTGCCAATTCTTCAATTGTTGCTAAATATATACACTAGATGCAGCCCATGGGTAAGGGGCTATTGAGCGAATATACATAATCTACATGCTCAATTTCAAGTTGCTACTCTACGATGGTGACATATGTTAGTCACATGGCGATCAAGTAAAAGTATCCTGTAATAATTACCTAATCTCCTTTGCCACTGGTGTATCATCCAGTTCAGATCGATGACAACACAGAATAGGTATTGGATCTCAAAGTATTATGAAAGTATGGTTCAATACTACATCGAATATCGACATATTGGTGCATGTATATTCACTGATTGCAAAAATATGTGGCACAACAGTGCGGAGAAATACATTCTCGCTACAAAAGGAGGAATGGTCTTGTATGGCTTCCTCCATTTTTTGCCTCATTAGCCGAGTCTTAAAACAATCAGCAAGACCTCGCTTGGGTTTGTACTGTAGGACTGGCTAAGCAGCCATGTTGCCTGCTTCATCAGACATAATAATACAACGGTATACGGTTATTCCAAAAAACAAAAACTTGCTGGTTCAAACTGTGGTTCAGGAGACCGGCCTTTGCATAATAAAACAATTATTGACTTACACATTTTGAACAGATTGACTTATGGCTCAGGTAGTCACATCAAGCCATGGATGTGCTCACTGCAGAGTGCAGGGATAGCACCCAAAAAAGCAGTACATTCCTATTGAGGCGATCGGAAGTGATTTTGTTTAATTGTTAATGTTACATTTAATACGGTACAGATTACTGACATTTTCCAGTTCATTCTTAAATGGTATTTGACAATAATTCAGTTATAGGGACATTACAGCTGCAACAAGCGGGAACTACTCTGTCAGGTTCAACCCAGATATCGAGTTGTTAAAAAGATCTTGACACAAGTTCTCCCACTACAAGATTATGCAGTTGGTTATTGAAAATGTGTGAACATTACTTCACCAAGCGGTTCCAGCTACATCCTTAGTTATGACACTAATATCAGCACAACGATGGCAAACATTGCAAATGCTGTGGCTAGATAGGATGGAATTGGCTGCAGGTGCCATTACATTTTACATTCTGGTCTACACAAGCATAGTAGACAAGGGTGGCAGGATTTAAGATCATTTTTCAGATACCCCACGGTCTCACATCTATGTTATAAAGGCCACCAGAATCCTAAGAAGTGTGGAATCAGCATTGTTTGTTAATCAACAAACAACTACACAAAGGAAGGTCAGTTCAGACTATTTCAAGGTGGCTGCAGCAGGGTCTGAGTTATGCAGGTATTAACACTGACGATTGTATATCTCATTCCACCAGGTCAGATCAACATCAGCGGCCAGGGCAATGGACATACCCATTGACCATATCATCGAGACCGCAGGATGGTCAGCTAACTTGATTTTAAAAAAATGTCCATAGGTTGGTTACTGAACCGGGGTTTTGCCCATTCTGTTTGCGTCCACTTTAGCCGCCCCTGAGTTACAGGGGTTGCTATTGATTTCTTTATTAACATAAACTATTAATACATTTGAATCAATGTCATGCTGATTATTCACTCATCCCGAGTCAATCGATGCAGTGAGACGCCGAGATTTCAATCTGCGGCATGAAATCACAAAGCTTCGAAGTCTTCACAGAATCACTCACGCGACTCCGAAGTAAAATAGTAAGATTAAACGCGAACTTACCAGTTTGAAGTTTGATCTTGATTTTATGAGGAGTTACGTTGGTGATTACTTGCCCGCCATGCCCAACCCTCTCTCCTAAAGATCATCTGATAGTTCTCGATCACGCATCTTACTATGTCACTTCGGTGATTGTTATTTGTGATTTTATACCGCTGCTTTGAAGATTGACGCGCACGCGGCCTAGACGGGGTTCATCACGGAATCACCAACGTAACTCCTCATAAAATCAAAATCAACTTCAAACTGGTAAGTTCTCGTTTAATCTTACTATTATACATCAAATAAGCAAAACTAGGCTGTGGGACTTGCCCAGCAGGTCAGGTGGCAGTGACGGAAAGAATACCTGAACCGATACTACATTTTATCTCTATTTGCTTTATTGTTACCCTCTCCTGGCTAACGATGATCTATTCTTCATTATCCTTGATCTCCATCCCCTTTGTCTAGTTTTCACACCTTACATTTCCTTATCTCCGTATCTCCCTCTCCCCTAATGCAGTCTGAAATAAGGTTTCCACCCGAAACGTCACCCATTCCTTCTCTACAGAGATGCTGCCTGTCCCGCTGAGTTACTGCAGCATTTTGTGTCGATCAGTACTACAGATAGATGACTTGCAGCTGGCCTAGAAGGAGTGTTACCTGACCTGAAGTTTGGGAATCCCGCGCTGAGTCTGGTAGGCTGCAATATGCTGAGATGGAAGAATATGCTCCTCTCCAAACTGGCATTGAGACGTATACGAGCCGCAGGTAGACAGCTCAGTGTGGGCTGGAGAACTAGTGACTTTTTGAGTTGCTAGCATTTTCTGTTTCATTTAACACTTCCAGCATGCGCGGTTTTAAAAAAACCTTTGCTAATGTTAGAGATTTCCTATTCTAGTGTGGATAAATTCAGGGGTTTAATTTTCAGAAAACATGCATTGTTCAAAGCAGTACCTTAGTTGTGCAATCTATTTTCAGAGACAGGATGACATTGGAAGAAATGTTTTTTTAAAAATAATTATCACTTTGTTGCAGCTTGCTATAGCACTTACCATAGTATATGGTGCAAAATACTGCACCACTTCCCCATTATCAGTGGAGAGAGATAAGGACAGAAATATCCATGTGTTCGTAATGGTTGCTGAAACCATTTGTCTGAAAGTCTTTAGAGCACTGAGCACCTGTTTTTTAGAATGAAACAGGGATCTTTCCCCGTCTGTTGTCCCACATACACTGTTTATCGTCTCAATGTTGCACCAGACCTGGAGCTGATCTGATCACCCTACATTCATTCCATAACCAGCGTCGCTTATTTCCAATCTATAACAACGCTCACCTTTTGAAGCCTCCCTCCATGTTATGTCCAGTCTCAACTACCCCTCAGGCCAGAGTCCTTTCCACCAAGGATTCATGGAACTATGCTGGAACTATGCAGCCCAGAAAATTTGCCTGCATTGGGTCTGTCACCCTTCTACAGTATCTCTTGCCTGTATGTGCCTGTCTAAATGACTCTTAAGCATAGTAATTACTAGACTAAGTGGGAGGGGGGGGCTTTCTGGAGCGCTTGTATGGGTGTTGCTGGCTGCAGGGACTACTGGTCTCCAGAGGGCTAGTATGGACATTGTGGGCCAAATGGATTCTTGGGGTGGCAGCTCAGTCCCTCAAGCCTGATGTGCTGGCAGCTCACTCATGGCTGGTGGGCTGGCAGTTGACTCATGGCTATTCCTTGAAATTCCATTTCAAGCAAGGCGCAAGGCCACCTAATTCAAATCCATTTTCCTACCATTTCAAGCAGGGTGCAAGGCCACCAAATTCAAGTGCAGTTTCTTTCCTCTTCGAGCTGGGTGCAAGGCCACAAAATTCAGTTTCAGTTGCTTAGGTCTGGGGCAGCAGAGAGAATGGCAAAATTTATTAAAACATTAATATCTCTCTGATTTTTCAACGATGGGAAAAATCCTCTGGTCCAGTCCAGCGGAGGGGGGCTCTGAGCGAGGTGGCCAGAAATGATGGCCGTAATTTTGACTCACTGCGATGTGATTTCTGAGAGAACGCCGCGTGCCTAACTCCACTAAATATCAGGCAGCCTGTTCCAGATTATCAACCACTCTTTAAAAATACTTATCATAAAAACTCCTCTCAAGGGAAAAAGAGTTTGATTATCTACCCTATCTCTACCTCTCATAATCTTCCATACTTCTACAGATTACCCCTCAATGGCCTCCAGCGCAGCGCTAACAAGCTCAGCCTATCCAACTTCACCCCATGATTGAAGAAGGGTCTCGACCCAAAATGTCACCCATCCATCGGGTGGTGCCACTGCGGTGGTTGCCTCGCCAACAGTCTGTCTGTCCCCTCTCTGTTTATTATCTTAAGTATGTTTTAAAAGTGTGTTTAATGTTTCTTGGTATGTTTTATGTGGGGGCGGAAACGGGGGGAAAAGTGCAAGTGGAACTCAGCAGGCCAGGCAGCATCTGTGGAAGGAAAAGTGACTGATGATGATTTATTATACGATACGACAGAACTTTATTTACCCCAGGAGGGAACTTGGTCAGCCAACAGTCATAAAACACACCAAGATACGTGAAACATGAAATTTAAAGTGATGAGTGGAAGGTCCAGGATTTGTGGATGTGCAAAGATTGGGAGGAGGGGTGGGGGAGCCAGGAGGGTCATTCCACCCCACGACAGAAGGGGGAGGAGTTTTACACTTTGATAGCCACAGGGAAGAAGGATCTCCAGTGGCGTTCTGTGCTGCATCTTGGTGGAACCAGTCTGTTGCTGAAGGTGAAGTGTGTCATGGAGGGGGTGAGCTGTATTATCCAAATGCTCTGCAGTTTGAGGAGCATCCCCCTCCTCCAAGACCACTTCCAATGAATCCAATTCCACCCCCAGGACGGAGCCAGCCTTCCTGATGAGGATTAGGATTTGGATTCGGACCCTTCTTAAGACTAAACATTTTTCCTTCATCATCTGTGCTGAATGAAGTAAGAACTGAGGCCGTGCAACGCATCCTCATAATTCTAGACTGATGGCCATGTAGCTCTCCATTTTGGACAAAATGGCCGAAAATAACCAGGTGATTGAAGCAAAAAAAAAATTGTAGATACTGGGAATCTGAGCGTGAACAGAAAATGCTGGAAACATTCACTATGCTGGAGAAATGGAGTGAATGTCTCAGGTAGAAGGCCTCAGTTTAAACTGACCTGAAACGCTAACTCTGTTTCTCCTTCCTCAAATGCTGCTTAATCTGCTGCCAAACTTGCCCTACTTGTGAACACAACTTTTATGGCATAGTTGTAGACGAGCTGCTCTTACATTTCTAACAACACAGAAAGAGGCCACTCAGCCCATTGAGTTGACGTTGACTCCCTGAGGAACGAAACGATGCAATAGAACTTTATTTATCCCATGAGGGAAATTGATTTGCCAACAGTCATAAAACACAAAATACATGAAACATGAAATTAAAGTGACGAGTGGAAAAGCTTGGGGATGTACAAAGATTTGGGGGTGGGGGTGGGGGAGGAGAAGAAGTCAGTCTCAGTCTCAGTCTACCCCACGACAGAAGGGGAGGAGTTGTACAGTTTAATAGCCGCAGGGAAGAAGGATCTCCTGTTCTGCATCTTGGTGGAACCAGTCTGTTGCTGAAGGTGCTCCCCAGGAACAATCCCATTCTATCTTTATTTCTGAAGCTTAAGAGAAAAAAAAGACCAAGTACTCTGAGCTGGCAACTGAAGCTTCCCACAGTGTCTGGAAGATCAAGATTTTCCCTGTCAAAGTGGGATACAGGGAATATGTTGCTACATCTATGACCAGGCTATGAAAGAAAATGCGGGTGAGGGGTTGCTCCCTCCAACAAGCAATCAAATAATTATCAAATTCTGCAGAAAAAAGCAGCAATTGGATTTGGATCAAAAGGAGAGACAACAATTGGGCTGCAAGATGAAGACAGGAGGGTGTGGAATTGAGGGGGGTGTAACTGCCAGGTATCACCGTCGAGCCCTGTAGAGATGTTGTGGGCTTATCAATGAAACATCAAAGAAGGAGGGTGCCCACCCGATGACCCCGATGACGTACCTACCCGACCTTTCACCACTCCAATCCCCCTGCAAATAGCAAGAGTGCCGACTTATTACAGGGATTGAAACATGAAGTCATATTAGCTCTACTGCCCATTCTTATTTCTATAGGGGTGTCCCATTGAAGTGTGATGTCGCCACGCACTGTGTCCTTCGATAGTCCCATCCACCACTAGATGTATAAACTCTTGAGATAAGTTAACACTGATTTAAAACACAAACTAATTTAAACTAACTAAGAGGAAAAAACAAACGCTGGGAAGTTCATATCTGACATCCACTTTGATTAAGATCCATTCTGGGATGTAAGGTTGAGCATGAAGTTTGTTGATCATAATTCTTTGTGTTTTGTAATATTAGCCGCCAGTGAATCTGCGCTCACTGCTCCAGCAAACAATAACGCTAATGAAACCTTTGTTGAGAATATGCCCTGCTGACATTTAGCGCTGTGTCCTTTACTAATCTGGTTCAAATCTATTGAAGTGGAGACAGCCTTTGATCAACTTAAATACATCAAAGCCCCCTTCAAAATAAATCAGTCCACCTAGCAACATAGTAACTAAGGGTCTTTAAATTGGGTATTAATGCACTCGCCTGCTTGGGATCACTTCCAGAGATATGAAATAATTTAACATTTTTGAACTATGGTCCTCAGAACCTGGAAAATTAATGCCTTCAACATTTATAAAGTGTGCTCGCCGCATTTGTGATCATTTTCCCACATGGATTGCAATAAAATATCTAGTTTCACTTCACGATCACATGTTATAGGAGCAGAATTGGGCCATTTGGCTCAGGAGGGTTTCGGCCCGAAACGTTGCCTATTTCCTTCGCTCCATAGATGCTGCCGCACCCGCTGAGTTTCTCCAGCAATTTTGTCTACCTTCTATTTTCCAGCATCTGTAGTTCCTTCTTGAACATAAAACACAAGATACATGAAACATGTATATAATTATTCATTATTATTATTTTATTTTATTTATTTTACGATATGATAGAACTTAATTTAACTCAGGAGGGGAGATCCAGGGCACACCGGGCTTAGGGTGGACAGCAACTCCAGCACTTTGTGTCTTTCTTTGTAAACCATCTGCTGCAGTTCCTCATGTCTCTGCTAGGCAACAGCTGCTTTGGATCAGAAACCAAGCCTCACCTCATTGCTACCTCTGGAACTCCAACCACCTGCTCAGCCAAGTCCTTTTCTTTGTTGCATCGCTTGATCTAGGTATGTTACAAAACTTACCTTGAGCAGCGCTGCAGTTCTGCCGCTCCCCGTGTTCGCGACTTTGGCGCCTTTCAGAGGGGGCGGGCTTAAAGTGCCGTTTTTCAACAGACCTTGAAAATCGATGAATGTCGGGCGATTTCGTTGTGGAAGAAAAATCGCTCCGACATTTCATGAATGAAGGTATTTTTAAATTACTCTAAATGATTTGTTAACTAGAGTAATTTAAAAATCACCTTCAAAAGCCGTGAGAACTGACAACCAGAAGGTGTTTGCGTAGGGGAGAAGAAAAGGTAAATAGTTTATTTTTATATTAAAAGTTGGTTTTTCGGGAGGCTTTAATAATATTTTCATGTTGCGAAATGGGGTCCCAAAAAATGTATGAACAAACAATATTTTTCCTCCCGACTTCACCGCTAACCGCAACGTTCCAATCCACCGCATTCCACTAAAACCCACTCGCTAGTTGATTTAAATGGCCATTAATTTAAAGGAATCAAACACTAAATTCCTTCCATTTGGCCCAGAAATTAATGAAAATTAGATTTAAAAATTATGTTATATTGTGGATTATTGTGTGAATGTTATTTGGACACTTAGGCAATTTTAAAAAAGTTTATCTTTTCTTAAGAAATGGATAGATGTTTACATCTACTCATTGAATTTTGTAATTAGCTACAATTAGATAACTAACTAATTATATGCTTTAATTTCAGGTCATCCAAGTAAGATTGTTTCATATTTGTTTCAGAATGCTTCAATCTATAATAACTGAAAATTTGATTGAGTTCTCTTAATTTTTAAGAAAGTTATGGGCTTTTAACTTTTCCAGATCACAGCTTTTGAGTTAAGTCAATTGAAAGGCAATGGGGAACAAGATGCTAATTTCCTAGTATGAAAATGGCCATAACTTTCTTAATACTGAAGATATGAAAGTAAATTAGGTGTCAAATTAAACTTCTTTTTATGCTATATCTGATGGGATAAATTGCAGACTTGATTTTTTAAATCACAAAATTTTGTAACATTGCTACTTGATCTAGTGTAGATTGGTTCCTTTTATATGACCCTCACAAGAATGCTTCCCCACTCATTTCAGAAAGATCTGGATTGGAGGATTAAGGACCAATTCCTTTACTTTTTTGATAAGCCAACAGAATTCCTTGTTCAGGGCCTGTCCCACTTTCACGACCTAATTCACGACCTCTGCCGAGTTTACCCTTGACTCGTACTCGCAGCATGGTCATCGCGAGGTCGTTGGTAGGTTGTAGGTAGGTTGTGATGCTAGTCGTAGGCACTCATGGCATCAAGTAGGTCGGGGCGTTTTTTCAACATGATGAAAAATGTCCACGAGTAAAAAAGGTTGTGAATTAGGTCGTGAAAGTGGGACAGGCCCATTGCTCTGGTGACTCTGTTTTCCTCTGTACTTGTCTGTTTAGTGTAAAGAGTTTCTGCAGGGTTTATGGTGAGCGAGTACAGAAACTGCAAAAATCCCACCTCATTCTGACATTAACCTAAAATGCACTCCAGCCAAACATTTAAAAATTTGTTGCCAAAACTTTGAAAAAGATTTACAACACCTCAAAGGCAGCACTGAGCAGAATGTTATCCCAAATTGATGAAAGTTGTTTATGACACGTAAATGTTTATCTGGGAAAGATCCCACACCAGGTCAAGTTAAACTTCACAAAATATGTAGCAATTTGGGACATTCTAACCGTTTCCAAATGTTTGATTTGTGGTTTTCAAAATATTCGAATAACAAGCCGATGAAAAAACTGCAACTGGCCATTTCCACGCAGAAGTTGCACAACAGAGTTAAAGGCAGCACTGACACTGGGCTCAGAAACCATCTTCACAGAGTCAGTGAAAGGTAAACGTCACCATCAAACTACGTCCCAACGTCAGAGGCACAGGAGGCCGCAGATGCTGCAATCTGGAGCAAAGATTAAACCACAGGAGAAAGGTTGTAATTCAGGTCCTGACACAGGGTCTCATCAACATGTCCCCGTTGCTTCCACAGATGCAGCAGAGATCTTCCAGCAATTTATTTTTTACTCCATTGTATCATTGGCACGGTGGCGTATCGGTAGACCAGGTGCCTTACAGCGCCAGAGACCCGGGTACGATCCTAACTACGGGTGCTTGTCTGTACCAACAGGGGGCGTGGGAGGGGGAGGGGGAGGGGGACGGGGAGGGGGAGGGGGAGGGGGAGGGGGAGGGGGAGGGAATGGGGAGGGGGAGGGGGAGGGGGAGGTGGAGGGGAGGGGGAGGGGGAGGGAGAGGGGACGGGGAGGAGGAGGGGACGGGGAGGGAGAGGGGACGGGGACGGGGACGGGGAGGGGGAGGGGGAGGGGGAGGGCGAGGGGGAGGGGGACGGGGAGGGGGAGGGGGACGGGGAGGGGGAGGGGGAGGGAGAGGGGACGGGGAGGAGGAGGGGACGGGGAGGGAGAGGGGGAGGGGACGGGGACGGGGACGGGGAGGAGGAGGGGACGGGGAGGGGGAGGGGGAGGGGGAGGGTTCGGAGGAAACTTTTTCTTTCTTGGATTCATTTTTGGATCGCAATCTCCGGTCGCTCTGCGGCCTACCATCGATGGCGCTGGAGGCCTCCTCGGACTGGCGTTGTGACCCACCGCGGGGCGTGGACTTGCGTCGGAGTCGATCCCTTGCCTGGGATCGCTCCAACAGTGGCCTGCGGTCTTTACATTGGGGGCTCGGGAGAGTCGTGGAGTGTCGGGAGCTCCAACGTCGCGGAAGGTTCGACCAGCCCCGACGCTGGCGCAGGGGAGCTGACATCCCCCCAGATGCAGGAGAAGATCGCCTTGACACAGAGGGCCAAACGCTGCCGGAGTCAAGATCATCCCGTCAACGGAGGGCTCGAGGCCCCCGACTGCGGGAGAGGAATGGGAAGAGATTGAACTTCTTTTCACCTTCCATCACAGTGAGGAATGTGGAGGAGTCGCTGCGGTGGATGTGGAGGAGTCGCTGTGGTGGATGTGGAGGAGTCGCTGTGGTGGATGTGGAGGAGTCGCTGTGGTGGATGTGGAGGGGTCGCTGTGGTGGATGTGGAGGAGTCGCTGTGGTGGATGTTTATGTGAAAATGCATTTTGTGCGCTCCGTTGCTTTGTATTTGTATGACTGACTTGGTGAATGAAATTTCTCGAATGTTGCAAAACATACTTGGCTAATAAAGTATTATTGTGAATGTGATTGCGTACGGAATTTTTACGTTCTCCCTGTGACCTGCGTGGGTTTTCTCTGAGCTCTTTGGTTTCCTCCCACACTCCAAAGATATACATTTTGTGAGGTTAATTGGCTTGGTATAAATGTAAATTGCCCCTAGTGTGTGCAGGATAATGTGAGTGTGCGGAGATCGCTGGTCGGTGCAAACTCGGTGAGCCGAAGGATCGGTTTCCGCGCTGTATCGCTAAACCAAATAAAAAAAATGTGTTTGTTCCTAAACCATAATATGGAAAATTAATTTACTCAATGCAGCAACAGCACCTTGTTTTCTCCACACAGTCACCTTGTTCAGGCAGTCTTTTCTTAAACACAGTGATACAGCATGGAAACAGGCCCTTCGGCCCAACGATATTACCCTGTATATACTAGCACTATCCGACACAAGGGACAATTTACAATTTCACTCAAGATAATTAACCTGCAATCCTGAATGTGGGAGGTAACCGGAGCACCCAGAGAAAACCCACGCGGTCACAGGGAGATCGTACAAACTCTGTACAGACAGCTCCTGTAGTCAGGATCAAACCCGGGTCTCTGGTTTTGCAAGGCAGCAACTCTACCGCTGCTCCACTGCACCAGCCGTCATATCCACAAAAACCACAAAGAATAGATAAATAAGCTTCACTTTTACTTTTATTTTTACACGCAATGTTACAGGACCAACACAAAACAAAACATGTGAAACGAGTGGTGGATTTTCAAAACAACTTTGAAGGAGATAAATAAGGATTTAGTGACGTTGGGGAATTTAAACTCGCAGATGCACCAGAGGTCAAAATTGGAGGAACACAGATAAGGGCCTCGTGGGGCTGCAGACGCAAACGGTGATGTGAGGGGTGAGACCCATGAAGGATTTCAATGCACGCACAAGAACTTTAAAACCAAGGCATTGCTTAACTAGATACCCATTCAAGTATAGGACTCGGCGACATCAATCACTCGTGCTCCCACCCAATTACATGGTCATTGGAAATCAAAGGAATAATCTTCAAGGATGGAATGTTGCAGTTAAAGCTTTTGCAAAAAGCACAAGTACCGCAGTTAAAACTTCCACCAGAAATGCAGATTCCAGCAGTTTAGCTTTTTGCTCCAGATTCCAGCATCTGTAGTTTAATTGCATTGAATACTTTATTGTCACAGTGAAATTCTTTGTGTGCATACTTTGCTACGGTATGCAAATAGTGGCCCATAAAGGGCGCTTACAAAGTTACAACCCCCCCCCCACCTCCCCACCTTCCTGCGACAGTTCCTCCTTTGTGCTTCCACCCCCTCCCCCCACCTCCCAACCCCCCCCTCATTTCCCCCCAGGCCGGGTCCTCCTTTGTTCGTTCCCACGGCAGCGGAGACCTCACTCGCGTGTTTGTCCTCGTCAACTGCCGCAGCGATCTCTCCATTGTCGCTGCCGGGTCCTCTCCGGACGCCTCTGTGTCACCGACCCAGGCCCCACCCGTAGGCTCCATCGACTCGCGGCGCACGGGCTCCGCCGACCCAGGCTCTGTCAGGTGCCGGCACCGGCCCAGGGTTCCGGGACAGCGACTCTGCGGCACGCCGGGAGGCGTCCGCCCTGTTGGCTCCCACATCAGCAAAGTAATGTCGATTTGGTATCAACTTAATCATGGGTCAGAACACACAGCGCCGGCATAACTCAGCGGGTGAGGCAGCATCCCTGGACGTTTCATTTCAGGACCCTTCCTATTTCCAATATCTTGGCAATTCTTGTCCAATGACCAAGTTTAATTTGTAGTTTTACTACCCTGGATGAAGGGTCCCGTCCTGAAAAGACACCTGTCCATGTTCTCCAGACATGCTGCCTGATCTGCAGTTGTTCCAGCACTTTGTGTCAAGCACCAGAATCTACATTTCCTCATTTCTTCATCACAGGGCACATGGGCGGGGCGGGTCGGGTCGGATCAGATGGGCAGCCTCACAGAAGTGGATGGCACAGTGGTGCAGCAGTGTAGTTGCTGCCTTACTGTGCCAATGACCCAGGTTCGATCTTGATCTTGGGCGTTGCGTGCGTGGAGTTTGCACATTTTTGCCCGGGTTTCCTCCGGATGCTCTGGTTTCCTCCCACATTCCAAAGACGTACAGGTTTGTAGGTTGAACTCTTCAAAGTGTGTCGGATAGAACGCGTTTTTTAGTGATTGTTATCATCGTGAACTTGGTGGGCCGAAGAGCCTGTTTCCGCTCTGTATCTCCAAACTAAACTAAACTAAATATATCAGTTGTAGTTGCCTACTATCTGAACCAGAAGATTGTGAATTCAAATCCCCTTTCAAAGGCAGAAGCACAGAAATCCAAACTGCCACTGAGCAAATGTTGTCGTCGGAGATACAATAAAATGTTGTAGTGGGGAATGTTCTGTCTGGTGCAAAAAGTTGGCACGAAAGGTATTGGCACTTATCTCAAAGAACAAGTTAGTTGGAGACACACAACCTGCAGATGCGGGGGTTCTTGGGCAAAAAACAAGGAGGGACTCAGCAGGTCAGGCAGCATTTGTGGAGGGAAACGGACATGACCTTTCAGGTTTGAGCCTTTTCCGTGGCTGATATCGTCGTCAAGTCAGGTTTATTCGTCACATACACACACCAGATGTGGAGTGGAATGAAAATTGGCGATGCTTGCGGATTGTGCAAAAAAACTGCAAAACAGAATGGAACAGATATTTATTTCATGAATCAATTGGACTGAAAAGCAAATGGTTGTTTTTGTGGTGCAGACCATGTGTGCAAATTGGCTGCTGTGATTGGTCCAACAGTGAGCTTGCACACAGTAATGTCACGTACTCCCGCATGAAGGAATGTCTGATATAGATCGCAGTCCCTTACCAGAGGAAATAACTTGGACCTGGGAACATGCATCATAAACTGGCTCCACTGCAGAGTTAGTGACCCCCACCTCGAGCACTAGCAACAAGAGCTGGGACATCACAGAGGCATGTCCATATATGGCTAGGAAGGAACTGCAGATGCTGGTTTACACCAAAGACAGACACAAAATGCTGGTCAGCAAAATATGGACTCAGCGGGTCAGGCAGCATCTCTGGAGAAAAGGAATAGGTGACGTTTCGGTTTTAAAGAAGTGTCTCGACCCGAAACATCACCTATTTTTCCCAGAGATGCTGCCTGACCCGTTGAGTGACTGCAGCATTTTGCATATATCTCCCGCACAGTTGTTGTTACAAACATCTGATTTAGATCAGCAGTTTGAAAGCTGTCACCACAAATATGCTTTGTTACTGAACAAAACATGAAAAAATGGTTTCCATTTCATCTTGTAATGCTTTATTTATATTTATGCTATTTTTATATTTTATTTTCAAAATAAAGTTTTCAAAATATGAATGCTGCTCCTGGGAAGAGATCCAGGGAACTGTAACCTTGAGGGTTTGATTTGTATCATTCCCTTTCTAAATCTCTGAAACTGAAAGGTTCAGTATTAGAACTTCCTAGTTACAATAGACAATAGGTGCAGGAGTAGACCATTCGGCCCTTCGAGCCAGCACCGCCATTCAAAGTGATCATGGCTGATCATCCCCAATCAGTACCCCGTTCCTGCCTTCTCCCCATATTCCCTGACTCCGCTATTTTTAAGAGCCCATTTCATGTCTGGAAATGGTTTCATTTCATTTTTATACTTTTGCTTGTCCTGGAAATCAGTAGTCCTTGTCGATGGGTCCATTATGTTGTAATCATGCCTTAACTTGTTTGGTTAGAATGCTCCTGCATTTTATTCTGGCATATTTTGTTCAAAGAATTCCCCCGCACTCATTGCGTCTGCCACGTATTCTTTCAGGATGATTCGCATTCCCAGATGGTGTTAGCAAATCCTCCGCGTTGGATTGCAACCTTGTTGTGGTCGGGGAGCTTGTGTGTCTCAGTGACCCCTAGAGCTATGCCAGCGGGAGGTTCGTCTCCTGTTAGGGTTTCCCATGCTGGACAGGTCGAAGGGTAGAGACGAGACGAAGAGCGATCCACTGTCATAGTCAAAGTCAAACAAACTTTATTGTCATTTAGAAATACATTGATATATGCAGTTCCAAACGAAATTCCGTTGCATTTGGCTCCCTGTGCAACACAATAATTAACAGAAGGATAAACATGGATAAAAAGGATAAAAGGATAAATAGACAATGGTGGCAGCCCATTACAAGGCATTCAGGAGTCTGGTGGCTCGTGGGAAGAAGCTGTCGCAGAACCTTGATGTTCTGCTCCTTATGCTGCGATATCTTTTGCCCGAGGGCAGCAGAGTGAACAGTCCGTGATGGAGATGTGTGGGGTCTTTTATAATACTGCTGGCCTTAGACACGCAACGTTTGGTCGCAATATCCCTGATTGAGGGGAGAGAGGTCCCGATGATTTTTTCCGCTGTCCTCACCACTCTCTGCACGGACTTCCAGTCGGAGGCTCTACAGTCCCCAAACCAGACAGAGATACAGCTGGTCAGAATACTCTCTATGGTGCCCCTGTAGAAAGTGGTGAGGATGGGATGGGGAGGTGAGCTCTTCTCATCCGGCGCAGAAAGTGGAACCGCTGCTGCGCTCTCTTAACTGTTGATGAGATGTTATTCGACCAGGTCAGGCTGTTAGGTTGGAGGTTGAGCACGGGGCTAACAACCCTGTGTCGTGAAACAAATATGTTATGGAAACAGCAACTGAAGGAAGCAACGCTACTGGGCGTGATGGACTTCCAGGGCTATCGACAGATGCTAGGATGAATAAGAGAACCAGGCAGCATCCCAAGAATAGCCCTGCACTGGACACCGGAAGGGAAAAGGAAAAGAGGGAGACCCAAAACCACCTGGTGTCGAACTGTAGAGGAGGAAATGAAAACAGTGGAGCTGACCTGGGGGAGTGTCCAGAAGCTAGCCCAGAACAGGCAGGAGTGGAGGACCTTCACTGCTGCCCTACATGCCAGGAGGCATAAGTAAGTTAGCAAATTAATCCAATATCACTAACATAGTTATCGTTGCCAAGTATTTCCGTCCCAGCACACTTGGGAAATGTCGCATATAGAATTGGTGACGTGAATCGCAGCGGAGTTAGACAAATATCTTTTGTGAATGACTTAAGTCAAAAAAACTACTTGTCAATGACAATCTAGGGATTCGAAGTAGACTGTGAAATGGCCGTGACATTGCTGAAATTGGAGAGGAAATTACAGCTGAGGTAAATTTCAAATGTTGACTAGATGTGAACGGTGAAACTGAGATCCCAGGATGCGTGGTGGTGACGGTGGCAGAATGTTCCCGCGGTGCGTCGCGGAGCCCAACAAGAACTTTTCAAGAGATAGTTAGATTTAGCTCCTAGGGCTGCCAGAATCAAGGGATATGGGGAGAAAGCAAGAACGGGGTACTGATTTTGGATGATCATCCATGATCATATTGAATGGCAGTGCTGGCTCGAAGGGCCGAGTGGCCTACTCCTGCACCTATTTTCTATGGACCGAGGATTGGGTTGCTCCTGGGCCTGGCCAAGCTGGCCATCACGCGGGTCACTGTGCCAGGCGGAAGAATGTCTGTCCCGCTGAGTTACTCCAGCATTTTGTGTCTACCTTGGCAAAATAGTTATTTAATGTTCGGTATTTAAGAATATTTGTTGAACTTGTGTTCTGGTGGTGGGTCTACTGGAATTGTTTTGTATTCTTCATGTTATTGTAATTAATTGACTATGTTATATTTATTTTTGGGAAAAAACAAGAACGGACCCTGTTGGTTGCCTGCGGACCTGTGCAGTGGCAACGTCGTTTGCCTCCGTGAAGAAGAACCTGGTGGGCCCCTGCCTGCAGAGAAAGGTCGGAAGCTGCTGAGTTGGGCCCCGAAGACCAGAGCATTGAGGAGGCCGTGAGCAGTGGGCCGGTGGGAGAGGGACCAGGGTATTGCCTTCAACACCTTCACGGTTAGCTGCAGGAGACGCCTCACCCCGGGTCACAAGCGGTCGAGCGAGGAGGGGGACATGGGTTGGAAGGCTGAGGGTGATGAAGGAGGCCCGGTAGCAGCCTGGGGCTTGCCTGGGCTGACCTGCCTCGGGGGAGCTCCAGTACACCCAGCATGTGGACCGGACTTTGGACCTGTTGGCAAATATGGCAAACTGTGCAAGAAGTTCACTGTGCATGTGTAATAAATAATATAGAACCATTCATCCATTATCTGGTTAAATATCGACAGAACTCCCGATGTTATCAGCTTCCCCTTTGCCGTGCCTCACCCCATCACACACTGATCCGACTGAAAGCTTTTACATTAAGTCTGGGATGAGCAAGCTAGTTGCGGCAAAGATCCTATTGCTATAGTGTTAAAGAAGTCTGAAGAAGGGTCTCGACCCGAAACGTCGCCTATCTCCTTCGTTCCTTAGATGCTGCTGCACCCGCTGAGTTTCTCCAGCTTTTTGTGTAACCCTCCGATTGCTATAGGATCTTTGGCTTGCAGTGCCTGTTTGCCATGAATCGGAGCAGTAACGCTTGCCACCTGGAAATCATACCAATATTTTGAAAACTGTTTATTTCATAAAGCTGGTGTTATATTGGTGAGTTTATTTTTATTCTGGAGCTATTTCACACAGTGGCGCAGCGGTAGAGTTGCTTCCAGCACCAGAGGCCCGGCTTCGATCCTGACTACGGGTGTTGTCTGTATGAAGTGTTGCATTTTCCCCGTGACTGCTTGGGTTTTCTCCCTGCTCTTCGGTTTCCTCCCACACTACAAAGACATAGAAACATAGAAAATAGGTGCAGGAGTAGGCCATTCGGCCCTTCGAGCCAGCACCGCCATTCAATATGATCATGGCTGATCATCCAAAATCAGTACCCCGTTCGTGCTTTTTCCCCCATATCCCTCGATTCCTTTAGCCCTAAGAGCTAAACCTAACTCTCTCATGAAAACATCCAGTGAATTGGCCTCCACTGCCTTCTGTGGCAGAGAATTCCGCAGATCCACAACTCTCTGGGTGAAAAGGTTTTTCCACATCTAAGTCGAAAATGGCCTACCCCTTATTCTTAAACTGTGCCACCTGGTTCTGGACTCCCCCAAACATCGGGAACATTTTTCCTGCATCTACCCTAAGAATTTTATATGTTTCTATACGATCCCCTCTCATCCTTCAAAATTCCAGTGAAGACAAGCCCAGTCGATCCATTCTTTCAACATACGCCAGTCCCGCCTGGAAATTAACCTGGTGAACCTACGCTGCACTCCCTCAATAGCAAGAATGTCCTTCCTCAAATTAGGAGATCAAAATTACACCCAATACTCCAGGTGTGGTCTCACCAGGGCCCTGTAGGACCTACTTGCTTCTAAACTCAAATCCTCTTGCAATGAAGGCCAACATGCCATTGGCTTTCCTCATTGCCTGCTGCACCTGCATGCTTATTTTCAGTGACTGATCAACAAGCACACCCAGGTCTCGTTGCACCTCCCCTTCTCCTAATCTGATACAATTCAGATAATAATCTGCCTTCCTGGAGATGTTACATTTAATTCCCTTGTCTAAATCATTAATATATTAAGACGTACAGGTTTGCAGGTTAATTGGCTTGGTATAAATGTAAATTGGCCCTAGTGTGTGTGTGTGGTGGCGACGTTGACATGAAACTTGAACAAAAACCCGTGTGTGGGAGAAATCAAGGTGGCGAGGCTGTTGCACGCTAGCAGCCGTCCCACTCGGCCACAGGATCTGGATTCCAGTGGCAATGTTCGCCGTTACGTTATGGCTACACTGGATGGCCGTGTCTTTTTTCATGCGTTGACGTGCTCCGCAGCGCGGTGGATTAACTCCGCCCAATCTGCCACAACAGATTTGGCATGCAGGGCTGAGCCTGGATTAGAAGGCCGACCCAAGCGGTTTTCCAGGGTGTGGCCGCTGTCGAATGCCGCCAGCTTCCTGAAGCCGCAGATGAGACCGGGTGCCAGGTGGGGACCAGAGGTGGACAAACGACCCTCAACATGTCCCCCACCAGAGGTGCTATACCAAGCACTCCCTCCCGTACACCCTCTGGAGTGTGTAGGACAGTGTTAATATGCACGGATCGCTGGTCAGTGTGGAATCGGTGGCCCGAAGTATCGCTAATGGTCCATTGGTAAAACGGTCTCTTTAACAAAGAGACATTCAAAAGTGAATATTGTTGTCTTCAGTACAAGATGTACTTCACCTAATTGCCAATTAATTAATTGAAGCATAACATTTTGCAATTTGTATTGGAAATGCATAATTGTCTTATTAATTTCCAGGATCTCGGAAGGCCAGTAATCATTTTATAAACTGCATTACCCTGTGGAGAATATCACTGGAGAATGCTGCTCAATGCGGACATGATCATAATGACCAATTAGTTTAGAGATACAGAATGGAAACAGGCCCTTCAGCTCACTGAGTCTATGCTAACTTCTTTCACACTAATCTTTCACACTACTTCGTTGTTACCCCACTTTGACATCCACTCCCGACTCACTAGGGACAATTTTCAGAGGCCAATTTACACAGTTAACCCAATAATCTACACATCTATGGGATGTGGGAGGAAACCGGAGCACCTGGAGGAAACCCACATGGTCACTGGGAGAAAATGGAAACTCCATGCAGACAACACGCGAGGTCAGGGTTGAATCTGTGTCTCTGGCACTGAGGCAGCAGCTCTACCCGCTGCAGTACCGTGTTGTCTTATCCCCCTCTCTGTTTTTCTTTAAAGCAGCTGCTTCAACGATGGCATGGGACCCCCACTCGTAACAAGGACAGAGTCCCCCTTGTCCTCACCTTCCACCCTACCAGCCATCACATACAACAGATAATCCACCGACATTTTCGCCACCTCCAACAGGATCCCACCACTGGCCACATCTTCCCATCTCCTCCCCTTTCCGCAGAGACCGCTTGCTCCTTAACTCCCTGGTCAATTCGCCCCTTCCCACCCAAACCACCCCCTCCCCAGGTAGTTTCCCTTGCAACCATAGGAAATCTACACTTGTCACTTTACCTCCCTCCTCGACTCCATCCAAGGACCCAAGCAGTCTTTCCAGGTGAGGCAGAGGTTCACCTGCACCTCCTCCAACCTCATCTATTGCATCCACTGCTCTAGGTGTCAGCTGCTCTACATCAGTGAGACCAAGCGCAGGCTTGGCGATCGCTTCGCCCAACACCTCCACACAGTACCTTGAAATACCAACCTGATCTCCCGGTGGCTCAGCACTTCAACTCCCACTGCCATTCCGAGTGATGCCCACCACAAATTGGAGGGGCAGCACTACCCATTTTGCTTGGGCAGTTTACACCCCAGCGGTATGAACACTGACTTCTCCAATTTCAGGTAGTCCCTGCTTTCTCCCTCCTTCCCCTGCCCTTCCCAGCTCTCCCACAGCCCACTGCCTCCGCCTATTCCTTTCTTCCTCCCGCCCCCCACCCCCACATCAGTCTGAAGAAGGGTCTCGACCTGAAACGTCACCTATTCCTTCGCTCCATAGATTCTGCCTCACCTGCTGAGTTTCTGCAGCATTTTTGTCCACCTTGGATGGATATCAATATTGGGAGACTGTAAATTCAGTTTCATATATTTTATTTTCAGCAATACAATTTTTTTTCTGGAATGAAAAACGATGATGACTTTTCCAATTGAGTCAATAGAGTATTGTTTATGGTTTTGCCACAGAGATCCATCTGGCGACCGCTCTGTGGCATGTAGCCGAAATAATCCATTCCCTTGTAGGTACGGCATGGTGGCGCACTGGTAGAGTTGCTGCCTTACAGCACCAGAGCCCCAGGTTTGATCCCGGCTACAGGTGCTGTCTGTACGGAGTTTGTACGTTTTCCTCGTGACCTGCGTGGGTTTTCTCCGAGACGTCCGGTTCCCTCCCACACTCCACAAGACGTGCAGGTTTGTAGGTTAATTGGCTTAGTATAAATGTAGAATTGTCCCTAGTGTGTGCCTAATATGCGGGGGTCGCTGGTCGGTACAGACTCGGTGGGCCGAAGGGCCTGCTTCCGTGCCGTATCTCGAAACTAAACTACTGGTCTTCACCAGTCATTCTAGGTCAGTTGATTCTGAGGCAATAGTCCTCCACTCACTCTTCCTTTATCCACCATCTATTCATCACACCGTTCAGTGTGTGGCTTGTATTATTTCATTTCGGAGTCACGCGAGTGACTTCGTGAAGAGCCCGCCGGCGCGCATGCTCGACATATCGTCGTATCGCGTTGCTGCGACGGCTGACGGAGGAGCGTGCTCCTCGCCAGCCCTTCATAAGGGAACCACGCAGGTAAGTATGCTACCTTAAGTTGGTGGTTCTTGTTGTGTTTGCTTCACAGCAAGAACATGGATGGGAGTTTGAGAGGCCGGAGATCGGGAAGAAGTCGCCGGCCAGCAGTTCCGGAGCGAGAGTTGTCGGGGGTACCTGCAACGCAGACCGGAACGAGGGCGGAGATGTCGGTGAGCTCTGTATTTTCAGGTCCGGACCCGCCCGCACACCACAGCTCGGAGGAGTCCGACGAGGAGGAGTGTGGTGTGCCGCCAGAGCAGGACGACCCTGCCATGGCAGCCAGGTCGTCAGCAGGCTTGCTGACGGCTTCGAGCAGAAGGGTCCGTGCGGCTGCACGGCCCGTTTCACGCAGCCCTCTGAGAAGGGGAAGGGCAGGAGCCCAGCAGCCTAACCCTGTCGGGGCTAAGGCTCTGCCTGCCGCCAAGGAGCGGTCAGGTTCCAGGACGGGACCCGGGGCAGCTGTGAGGTCCAGCCGTCGCCCCCCAACTTTCGACGCCGGGACGAGTCAGTTGGGGGTCCTGTCACTGTCGCCGAGCCCCCCATGGATGGGTGGGCGAGACCATGCGTCGGCAAGGTCCACGATGTGGGCAGCTGGCAAGCCTGCACGGGCCCAAGGTATCCAGGCTTCGGCTGGTGCCGACACCATGCCGCATCTGTCCATAGAGGCAACGGCTTCCGCTCCCGCTAAACGGAGGCGGTTGAACACGCCCGTGCAGGAATCGCGCAGTTTCGCCTCGGCGGCTGTCGACGACAACTACCGGCACCGGCAGGGCCTCGACGAGGTGCGGGCCGATGACAGGAGCCCCGGCCAATTTTCAGAGCCGGAGGACTCCGACCACCTGAGTGTTCAGGGTGAAGGGCGTATTGACCGGATGGAGCGGCTGCTGGAGCTTCTCCTACAAGGTCAACAACAACAGGCATCCAGCAGCGACAGGCACAGGGCTTCATCACCAGCTTCGTACACCAGCCTGGAGCAGCAGGACGAGGAGGCCGTGGTTGACCCCATCCCACCCCCGCCTGAATTACCGGCGGAGGACCTCCTCGATGTGGCTACCAAATTTGCAGCCCCTCATTCGTTGGGGCTTCCCATCAATACGAAGTTGGCAGCCACAGTGGACTTCCTAAATAATCACCAGCTTCAGGAGGAAGTCCTACTACAAGCCATGAGCCGTCACAAGGCTCCATCAAACTGCAATTCCCTCAACGTGCCTGTGGTCAATACGCCAATATGGGGCAACATCAGTGCGGCTATCCGTCAGCAGGAGCTGAAAATTCAGCGGATCCTGAAACTCCTCACGGCCGGGATTACTGCCTTTGTGCGGTCGGTCGACGGAGAGGAGCTTAATTTGGACCAGGAGGATGCTCTGGCGCTTCTGTGCGCTACTCAAAACGAAATAAACGGCTTTCGCAAAAACAGCATCCGCCCAGCGCTCAACCCTAAGTTTGCAGGGTTGTGCAAACCACCGCCGCCGCCGCCGCCCCGTCAGCTCTTTGGCGAAGACCTCTCCAAAAGGGTCAGAGAGCTGGATGAACAAGCCAAGACCGTGGGGCTCATGCGCTCTCACAGTGCCCCCACGCCATCAAGCTCGAAAGCTCCGCTTGGCCGTTCACGAGGGTCTGTCAGCACTTCCACCAGGAATTACCCTCCAGCTCCAAACCGATATCAGCCACCCCAACCCCAGGGGTCTTTTTTAGGACAGGCTCGGCAGAAGCCGAGGTGGAAAATGAGGACGCCACGACCTCAAACCAACCCAGCACCTCCACGACCACCCACTCGTGTCAGGGACCGCCGGTAACCACAGAGGTGAGGCGATCTGGTTCTCTTTTTTCTCTTTGTTTAACTCCACATGTTGGTGGGCGTTTGCGGTTGTTTGCGGGTGCATGGGGTGACATTACCAGCGATGAGTATGTGTTACGGAATATTCAGGGCCATAGTATTGAGTTTATTAATGGGGACATCCCTCCACCTCAGCATAGACCGGGTCGTACTTTCAAACTAACGGCTGCGGAACAGTCAGTAGGCTATAAGGAAATTTTAAGGTTGGAACAGAAAGGGGTCATAGAGAGAACGGTTCATGAGCCCGTTGAATTTGTTTCCAATATTTTTACTAGACCTAAGAAGGATGGAGGCTGTAGAGTCATTATTGATCTAACCACTCTGAATAACTTTGTAACATATACTCATTTTAAAATGGACACGTTTGAAACGGCCAAATCATTGATTTCACAAGGGTGCTTTATGGCATGCATTGATTTACAGGATGCGTACTATACCGTACCTATGAAAAAATATTACAGAAGGTTCTTAAAATTTATCTGGATGGATCAGCTGTGGCAATATAGGGCGTTGCCTAATGGGCTCACCACAGCCCCTCGCTTATTTACTAAATTGGTGAAGCCAATTATGGCTTATTTAAGACAAAGACATCATATTGTTATGGCCTATTTAGATGATATTTTAATTGTCGGCCACACCTTGGAATTAGCACAACAAGGGGTGGCAGCTGCGGTCAATTTGTTCCAACAGCTTGGGTTCATTGTTCATCCAGAAAAATCTAAGTTCTGCCCCACCCAGGTAATTAATTATCTGGGGTTCCAGGTGAATTCCATTAGCATGAGAGTCACCATACCAATTAACAAAATTGAGGAGGTAACACAGGTGTGTACAGACTTGATTAATACTCGTATACCATCGATTCGTCACACAGCTACTGTCATTGGCAAGATTGTGGCTTTGTTTCCGGCAGCCCGGTATGGACCTCTGCATTATCAAAACTTGCAGAGAGCCAAGATCGCTGCGTTGCGACGGCATGCTGGTCATTATGATCGATCAATGCGGCTGCCGCCTGCACCATTGGATGAATTACGATGGTGGGTTTGCCACATTAGTAAATCGTTCAAAACTATTATTGAGGCGAAACCGATGATATACTTACAAACTGATGCGAGCTCTGATGGCTGGGGAGCTACGAATCAATTCTCTAGTTGTGGGGGCCAATGGGATACCCTTGAGAATACGATGTTGGTATCACAAGGGATCAACTATTTGGAGCTGCTTGCAGCGTTTCACGGACTTCGTGCATATTGTTCCAAGATCATTGGAGCACATGTCCGGCTCCAAATAGACAATACCACAGCGGTGGCATATTTAAACCACATGGGCGGTACCAGGTCAGTTTCATGTGATAAATTGGCTAATTCAATTTGGCTCTGGTGTGTCAAGAGAGACATTTGGATTTCAGCTACCTATTTGCCAGGTGAGCTTAATATTGTGGCGGACGCCAGGTCACGCAAGTTCAATGATAATATTGAATGGATGTTACATCCTGAAATTTTTGCAAAAATCACAGCCAAATTTGGGAAACCGGACATTGACCTTTTTGCGTCCCGGTTGAACCATCAGGTACCAACCTACGTCGCGTGGGAACCAGATCCTGGGGCTATAGCGTTAGATGCATTCTCGCTAGACTGGGGGAATTGCTTTTTCTATGCATTCCCTCCGTTTTGCCTCATCAGTCGGGTATTACGAAAAATTCAGATGGATGGTGCCAAGGGCATCCTTATCATACCCGACTGGCCTACACAGCCGTGGTATCCGATGGTCTTTGACACGCTCAGTGAACCTTGGGTCCGTTTGCAGGGTAGCCCAGAATTAGTTACTCACCCTGTATCAGGGGAGCCACATCCCTGCCATGGCTATTTAAATTTGTTGGCTTGCAGATTCTGAATCGGCCTTTAGAACAATACGGCCTTTCTACCCGGACCATGGATACCATTGCGGCGTCGTGCCGAGAGTCTACAAGGCGAAGATACCGCTCTCACATCAGGAAGTGGGAAGCCTTCTGCAGCCGCTCTCGCATCACGTACGATGCCGTGACTATAACCGACGTCCTGGAATTCCTCGCGGGGTTGCACCATGATGAACACTTAAGCTACAGTGCCATCAACAGCGCCAGGAGCGCTCTATCATTCTACCTCAATATTGAGGTGGGATCCAACAGGCTAGTGTCCAGGCTCATGCGGGGTATTTTCAATACGAATCCGCCTACACCACGTTACAATATCACCTGGGATGTCAGGGACGTTTTAACTCTGCTCAGGACGTGGTCCCCCATGGAAGGGCTCCAGCTGGACAAACTCACCATGAAGCTGGTGATGTTACTAGCGCTGACTTCAGTACAGAGGGTACAGACACTCCACAAACTACGTGTCGACAGAATGATGTCTACCCCCACAGAAGTAGTTTTCTTTGTTGACGAGCTACTAAAGCAGCATAGACCTGGGTGCACAGGGCTGCAGCTGAAGCTCCCGGCATACCCCGCCGATGCTAGGCTATGCTTAGCCTCCCATATCCGTTACTACGTCAAGGTGACGGCAAGCATCAGAGGAATGGAGAGATACCTGCTTGTCACTCATAAGAGACCTCACCATCGAGTGACAACACAGACGATATCCAGGTGGCTTCGAGTCGTCTTGGGTAAGTCAGGTATCGACACTAATGTGTTCAAATTTCATTCCACCAGGGCTGCATCGACGTCGGCGGCGAGGGTCATGGAGGTGCCCATGGACCATATTCTCGCCACAGCAGGATGGGCTAATGAGACGGTGTTCCAGCGGCCCTACAACCGGCCCGTTGCTGCGCCTCTACAGTTCGCAGAAGCCGTGCTAGATGCGGGGCAAGAACGTGGAGATGTCCCCGAATGAGGGGTTTTTTGATTTGTTTGTTAATAAATATGATTTGTTTTGCAGTATGGACTAGTCAGCAAGTTATTCCTCCCATCCATCCCTGGTAGTGGTGTGACAGCATGGACGTGGTCCAGGGCGTGTCATCACAGAAGCTTTGAAGTCTTCACGAAGTCACTCACGTGACTCCGAAATGAAATAGTAAGATTGAACGAGAACTTACCAGTTCGAAGGTTGATCATTATTTCATGAGGAGTCGAAGTGAGGGATTTCGTGCCCTCCTCGCCCAACCCTCAATCACCTTCAGCTGGTAATCTTAGTCGTTTCATTCTTACTATGTGAAGTCATTTCTTTTGATTGGTTTCTGTGATTCCACGCCGCTACTTTGAAGTATGTCGAGCATGCGCGCCGGCGGGCTCTTCACGAAATCCCTCACTTCGACTCCTCATGAAATAATGATCAACCTTCGAACTGGTAAGTTCTCGTTCAATCTTACTATTCTCTATCGTAGACTCATAGTTCTTCAGCATGGAAACAAACCCTTTGGACCAACCTGCCCCTCTTAGTTGATCCAGATCCTGGTGAAACCGTAGACAGCAATCTTCACTGCTTATTCTTCTGAAAAACTGCTAATCATGCCACCTGTATTCTTTCCTGGATCATTAATATACACCATGAACATAGAAACATAGAAAAATAGGTGCAGGAGTAGGCCATTCGGCCCTTCGAGCCTGCACCGCCATTCAATGTGATCATGGCTGATCATCCAACTCAGTATCCCGTACCTGCATTCTCTCCATACCCCCTGATCCCTTTAGCCACAAGGGCCACATCTAACGCCCTCTTAAATATAGCCAATGAACTGGCCTCAACTACCTTCTGTGGCAGAGAATTCCAGAGACTCACTACCTCTCTGAGTAAAGAATGTTTTCCTCATCTCGGTCCTAAAGGAAATCCCCCTTATCCTTACACTGTGACCCCTTGTTCTGGACTCCCCCAACATCGGGAACAATCTTCCAGCATCTAGCTTGTCCAACCCCTTAAGAATTTTGTAAGTTTCTATAAGATCCCCCCTCAATCTTCTAAATTCCAGCGAGTACAAGCCGAGTCTATCCAATCTTTCCTCATATGAAAGTCCTGACATCCCAGGAATCAGTCTGGTGAATCTTCTCCGCACCCCCTCTATGGCAAGGATGTCTTTCCTCAGATTTGGAGACCAAAACTGTACGCAATACTCCAGGTGTGGCCTCACCAAAACCCTGTACAACTGCAGTAGAACCTCCCTGCTCCTATACTCAAATCCTTTCGCTATGAATGCTAACATACCATTTGCTTTCTTCACTGCCTGCTGCACCTGCATGCCTAAGAAACCCAATTAGAAACCCAGCACCAATCCCTGCAGCACAATAGTAGTCACAAGTCTCCAATCTGTAGTCTGAAGAAGGGTCTCGACCCGAAACGTCGCCCATCTCCTTCGCCCCTTAGATGCTGCTGCACCCGCTGAGTTTCTCCAGCTTTTTGTGTGCCCTCGATTCTCCAGCATCTACAGTTCCTTCTTCAACACAACATCTCCAATCTGTAAAGTGACCACCCTAGCTCTCACCATCCGATTGCTTCCTCGTCCTGAATCCCATGTATTTTGACTTTCTGGACCAGCCTACCATGTGGGGCCTTGCCAAAGGTCTTGCACCATAACCCTCTTGGTGACCTCCTCAAACAGCTCAATCATTTTTTTAAAAATAAAGCCATGCTGGCTCGAGTCAGTATTTGCCTTTATAAATTCAAATAAATGCTTTCCTTCAAAACCCCCCTCGAGTAACTTACCCACCACTGATGTTAGGCCCACCAGTCTGTAGTTCCCTGATTGGGTAGGAAGGAGCTGCAGATGCTGTTTTAAACCGGGCATCTACTTATTGCTTGGGATACCATTCCTAGACACACTGATTAATTCTGTCTCATCTAATTCCTCAGCAGGACTGTAAATATTAGGAAAATTAAAATCACCAATTAATACATTCCTATTACTCCTACAGGTATTTTAAATCTCCCTGACTATTTGTTCCCCTAATTCACACTGACGTTGAGAGGCCCAAGAGTACAATCCCATCAAAGCGATCATCCCCTTCTCATTTTTTGGGTTCCATGCGTAAAGCCTTGATAGAAGTTGAAGATCCAGTACTGCTGTCATCAGATTTGTACCACCATCTCACGTAAGATTTTCACTGTACCGTTCTCACCCAGAGAGTTGTGAATTTGTGGAATTCCCTGCCACAGAGGGCAGTGGAGGCCAAATCACTGGATGGATTTAAGAGAGAGTTAGATAGAGCTCTAGGGGCTGGTGGAGTCAAGGGATATGGGGAGAAGGCAGGCACGGGTTATTGATTTGGGACGATCAGCCATGATCACAATGAATGGTGGTGCTGGCTCGAAGGGCTGAATGGCCTCCTCCTGCACCTATTTTCTATGTTTCTGCCTGTAATGAAGATATTATTAGGAAGCAGTGCAAGGGATTTGTTTCTGTAAGATTTGGAGGAACAGAATAAATAGGCCTATATATTGACAATGAATAGCTGTATTCAGAACTTTATTTATAGAAAAATACTGTACAAAATTTCAATCAAATTCTTAATATATACACAGTTCAATACCCGGATGGAGACAGCTTTAATTAACATCACAAAGAAAAAAAACTGGTCCGTATCATGAGTTTGGATCTATCTATTCTAACCTGTGCTAGCTCGAAGGGCCAAATGGCCTCCTCCTGCACCTACTTTCTATGTTTCTTTGTCAAACTTTTCATATTTTCACAGGATTAAAAATATTGTACACATCAGTTCTACAATTGTCACGTTATATAGTTGATCAATGTTAAACACACATATAATTAAAAACAATTTTGAAATTTATTCAAATTTCAGGTTAATTTAGAACTCTAAACTGCTAATTTAAAAAAAAATATGTATCTAGGTTAATATTAAATGAAAGGCAGCAGCAAGACTTGCAGTGTGATCCTGGGGACTGGCACTTGCTGGTGTGATTATAATGCTGTAGCAATTGAAGTAAAGGTTAAAGCTGCGATGATTGTTAGATATTCTGATATTACTGGCTGTCTTCGCAAATGTTTCTGTTGATGAAACCTGGCAGAAGAATATTTTGTGCAAATAGTTTAGACAGGCAGATGTGAACACCTGGCAAAGGAGATTTTTTCCAATGGAAATAATCTCAAGTGGTGGCAAACAAAGCTGGCACGCTGGACGGGTTGAGCTCACCGCCTGACTCGAGTGTGCTATCCTGGCCCAACGCACCGAAGTTAGGGTTAGATATGTTCATGGAAAAAATGCTATCCTTCAAACAGTAACTCACTGGGAGAGTGCAGAGTGCTGCTATAAGTGGAACGATACAGCATGAAGCAAGGACATGTCTTCTGTGTGTAGAAATCATCAGGAATATACTTCAAAGATATGAAGGGAATTTTTTGGTCTTAAATCCAGCACTTCCAACTGTGCAGAACCTGCCATTTCCTTACTTTTTGCTTCCGAGGAACGCTGTTGCTGACTGGGAATATGGACTTGAAACCAGCTCCACAGAGCCCCCCAGTCACAGTCTCTGTGACAAACGTGAACTAAGCTATTCAACATTTCAGCAGTCCACAATACTGTTACAGTTGTTCAACAAAAACAAAATCACATGCACATTATTATGAGTAATTCCACTTTGAAATACTTAGTTGTCAACATTTACAAAGAATAATTTGCAGGTGAGATTGAACAAGCATTTATGTCTAATTAACACTTAAAAATTGGGCGCCGTTCAAACATTAAAATCCATTCTTCCCTCAGCAAAGAAACAGGACTATGAGTAAGCAGATGGTATAGATTATATCCCTTCCATGGGATGGTGCAAGCTCAGGACTTTGCAACAGAGAGGGTGCCAGATTGTTGCCTTCATTGGAGGACTTTAGTTCTGGGAAGCGTTTAGATAGGTTGGGATAGTTTTCCCTGGAGTAAAGGAGGCTGAGGGGTGACCTGATGAAAGATTATCAGAGACATTGACTCGGTGGATCACCGGAATCTTTTTCCCACGGCAGGGTGATCAAACACAAGAAGGCACAGTTTTAGAGGTGGGAGGTTGATGATTTAATAGGGGTTTTAAGGCTAAACCTCTTTGCACAGAGACTGCGTGATATCTAGAACACACAGCCAGAGGAGGTGGTGGAATTAAATACAGTTACTATGTCCCAGCAACATTTAGATAGACACTTGTATAGGGAAGGCACAGACCGAATGCAGGCAAATAGGATCGCTGTTGAGAGGCAATAAAGCTAGCATGGACGGAATGGGCCGAAGGGTTCTGTGCTATACAACGCCATTCTACTCAAACCCTAAGATCAGGTTGATCACTCTATAAAGCCAGTATTGCCCAATGTTGTTGGCAATACTGAGCTCATGTAACACATGTCCTATCCTTCACTATATTTTCGCTTGAAATCCAGGGCAAAATGTGGTTTTGGGAATGCTAAAGGAATTGGTCCGTTGACTTCCCGATAATCCTAAATGTTAAACCAGCTAATTCAAGTTCCATCCCAGTGAAGTCAAGAATAGTCAACTGTACCCACAATCTATTTTGTCCTTTATCTAACATTTTAATTTGACATCAGTATTTCCCCGTCCTCTCCGAGTTAAATATTGTTATATGCAAGAAAAACTCCAGCATCCCTCCAAGGTACCATTAATAAATCGGATCGAGTGTGAAAGTCATTCATGGACAATTACACAGAGCATCAGGTGCACAGAAACTTGAAGCTGAACACTTCAAATGTTTTGAGAAAGCTCAGTCCCAGCTGTCTTTATTTAGGACGTGCCTCTGGAAAATTAATGAATTGCTAAAACACAGCTTGAACTAGTAATTGATTTTGCAGGACAAAACCTTCTAGAGCAAGTAGGACCGGTACACAATGTAATTAATAGATTTCTTTAAGACCCATTCTGGCTCTTAATTTATAGTAAATATATTAATTGTAATTTTCTACAAATTCCTGCCTCCGCTGGTGGGAGAGTCTAGGACCAGAGGTCACAGCTTCAGCATTAAAGGGCGCTCTTTTAGAAAGGAGGTGAGGAGGAGCTTCTTTAGTCAGAGGGTAGTTAATCTGTGGAACTCATTGCTGTGGAGGCCAAGTCAGTGGATATTTTGAAGACAGACAAATTCTGGATTAGAATGGGTGTCAAGGGTTATGGGAAGAAGGCAGGCAAATGGGATTAGATCAGCCACGATTGAATGGCGGAGTAGACTCGATGGGAGAATCCAATAATTCAACTCCAATAACGTGAACTGGTTTGAAGTTGTGTGTTGGAGAAGAAAGGGGTTTAAATTGCACATTTCTGTTGTGCTTGAGAATGCAAAAGTTGTTTTCAGTTTGGGTACATTTGCAGTGCGATCCTCCATTGCCACGTTAAAACAGCCGACGATACACTAACTGCACGGAGAGGCGGTAACAATCCGCAGGGTAGATCAGCAGTTTTCTGTGTCACAGTGGAGAATCCACCGCATCCCACAGAGCATCATTAAACCAGAGAGATCAGACAAAACTGACTGTTCTATTGGCTCACTGACAGCGGGTATAATCCCTGGAGAAAGTTACATAGTTAGTGCTCTTCCATGTGTCTTGCATCAATGATTTAGAAACACATGAGAAGCTCAGTGAGAGTGTGTGTGTGTGGCAACTAGTTTATTTAGATCTTCCTACACACAACCGCAGCACTTATACTGAGCTGAACAACCAACGCATCTTACTGTCTGCCTCATGTGCAACTTGGCAACATTACATCCACATTATTCATATCCATAGCATTCAGCAATGACAATGATTGAGACCCTAACTGGGTCATTTCTAGACTTATGGAGGACCAAGCCCCTCCTGCCTCCATGGCTAAAACTCTACGCTGATTCCCATCTGCCAATTCTCTTGATATCTTTGTCCATGTTGGGGGTAAGTCACACGCTTGGTATTTATTGTCCACTCTTTCATTATATAAACTGCGGAGGTAGTTAAGTCAATCACATTCAAAAAAACAATCTGATGGAGGAACTCAGCAGGTCAGGCAGCATTTGTGGAGGGGAATGGCCACTTGGTGTCTTGGGCTGGGACCATTCATCCAGACATCGATGAATTCCAAATGGAGGTCCCTGACCTGGAATGTCGACTGCTCATTCCTCTCGACAGATGCTGCCTGATACACCGAGTTCCTCCAGCAGTTTGTTATTTATTCACGATTCCAGCATCTGTAGTCTATGGTCCCCAAGGCATTAGTAGGTGTAGAGTCACAAATAGGGAAGCCACAGTCTGACGTCAATGATGGCAGATTCCTTTCCCTAAATAATCAGCAAAGAGGTATTTTATTACAGTTAATTATTCAAGATTTTTAACTAATTATTTATGTAATTAAATGTTTTTTAAATCACCTTTCTGCTGTGGTACGTTGAAGAAGGGTTTCGGCCCGAAACGTCGCCTATTTCCTTTGCTCCACAGATGCTGCTGCACCCGCTGAGTTTCTCCAGCATTTCTGTGTACGTACGATTTGAATTCATGTCTGTGGGTCAAGCATCCCACTTTCAGGCTGGTGGTCTTAGTTGCACTAACATCCCCACCAGGAGGTTTCAAACCTTACAACGTGCTTGACAGAACATTGCTTCTTTACTCTGCACCCTATACTCCCACCTCACCTTTTGTTGCCAGTCTTTGGACCACTACCTTCTCATTCTTCAACTTGGCTCCTTTCGGCTCTGCTCTCAACTAACGTCAGGTGATTGTAACCAACGTTAAGGTCCTCATCCTTCCTGAGGATCTACAGCAACTTCCACCAGCATCTTTTACAAAATCTTTCAACGTTCTCTTGCTCTCACTCCATGAGCTTCACCCTTGTGGCCTCCACTTCTCCCTACCTCCCTGAACCCCTCCAACATCAGACTTCTCAACTCTCCCTCTCTCTGCTCCTTTCAATTGGGAAGTAGTTTCATCGACGACATTCTCCACTATATTCCTCGTGCCACCATCACCAGAATAGAATCCTCCTCCTCACCAGCCACGATGACCACACTTGGACTTTGCACACTTTACCTCTGCACACTTTTCTACAAATACCAGCTCCATTTTTTTGTGCTTGACATCACCATCTGGCTGGCCAATGTGATACAGCTTCTGCTACAATAAAGGCTTCTTGTGATTGGAATAGAGTATCCACACTTAATGAAAAACCTGGGGGTCAATGCAGGTACAATCTTATCCACCAGAGCTGCACAGTGACCTCACAAAACCCCAGAACACACTTTAATCCCACCATCTCCTGTAGCCACGGGGGAACTTGCATTGCATTAAGTGTTAAAGAAGGAACTGCAGATGCTGGAGAATCGAGGGTTACACAAAAGGCTGGAGAAACTCAGCGGGTGCAGCAGCATCTAAGGAGCGAAGGAGATAGGCGACGTTTCGGGTCGAGACCCTTCTTCAGATCCTCACCACCCACGATGACCACGCACACTTTACCTCTGCACACTTTGAAGAAGGGTCTCGACCCGAAACGTCGCCTATCACCTTCGCTCCTTAGATGCTGCTGCACCCGCTGAGTTTCTCCAGCCTTTTGTGTACCCTTGCATTGCATTAATATGCCAATTAGCATCTGTAACCAAGATTGACTTTATTTCACTTATACATGAGATGGCGATGACCCAGTTTCCTGTCCATCCCTGCCCTGTTCCTGAAGTGGGAATCGGTTACAACTTGCATATAGGATGGAGCTGATGAAGATGGCAGCTTTCCTTCCCTGAAAAGAAGGTTTTTGTGGTTTCATGATCACTGCTACTGAGACTTTTGACTCCAGTCTTAGTTAATGACTTGAATTTAATTAGCTCACCTGCTGTGGTGAGTCAGACTCAAGGCTGTAGGTTCAGTAGCTCAGGTCTACAATGCTATCCACACTATCCAGCTGTGATCTACATACGGTGCTGGCCTCGAGGAGTTACCAGGGATGCCATCCGAAGCAAAAGTCATGATTAGCGCACGATCACACTCAGGATGGGACATGTCCTTGCAGCAGGATTTTAGACTAGTTTACTTTGTAGATACAGCACAGAAACAGGCCCTTCGGCCCACTGGGTCCGCACCGACCAGCGATCCTCCACACACTAGGGACAATTTACATTTATACCAAGCCAATTTACCACAAACCTGCACATATTTGGAGTGTGGGAGGAAACCAAAGATCTCGGAGAAAACCCATGCGGTCACAGGGAGAACGTACAAACTCTGTACAGACAGCACCCTAGGTCAGGATTGAACCCAGGGTCTCCGGCGATGCAAGCGCCGTCAGGCAGCAACTCTACCGTTGCAGCAACGTGGCCCCTGATTTTGTTCCTAATGTTTAGATCCAACACCATCCCTGAAGAATGAATCTGTTGCTGCTTTTCATCACATTACAACAGCCACTTCACATTAACTAATTAACTAACTAACTGTAACGCATTTTGCAACTTGGTAAGAGATGCTAAGTCTTTCCTCACTTCCGTCCCTAATGTCAACATGCCTCAAGGATCAAAATTCCCATGTCCCTTTTCAAATGCCGTTGTAAAAACATTCCAGCTATCCTCAATATTGGCTTGCTTGTGATCAGCTAATTCTAAACAGGGCAGAATATTAAGATTCAGCTGCATGGTTACTGCAAGCACGAAACAACCTCTAGCTAGAATGTGGGCCAATTTAAATGACTGCTTCCACCTATCACCCATGTGTTGTTTTCAATTCCATCTCTCCTCCCATCTCACCTGTCGCTGTCCCAAATCTACCTTCCACCCCTCCCACCTGCCTCTGTCTCCCACCTCTACCTCTATCTCCCATCTCCTCTCCCGTCCAGCTCCACCTGCTCGTCATCCTTCATCCCTCCTCAGCCCACCGATGACTGACCGTGTTTCCCCACTCCCATACTCGCCATCTTCCCTTTTCACTCTCACTCCTGATCCCAACGTTTGACAATCCCCTCTCCCTCCACAGATGCTGCTTGTCCCACTGAGCTCTTCCAGTAGTTTGCGTTTTCTGCTCCAGATGTCAACATCTGCAGTCTCGTATCCCCAAATTAGTGTCTTGCCGAATATTCTATGGAAATGAAACCTTTTCCACATTTCTAAGCAGCTGATTTTTTAAAAACTATATTTCAGCTGTGGTGGCCAAAAATAATGTCTAGCAAAGAGACCTTGTACTCAGTTTCTCACAGCACCTTACCCTCTCTCTATTTTGAAAATGGTTCTAAATTAATTACAAATGTAATTCACAATGATGAATTAGAGCTCAGGCTTGGCGATCACTTCACCCAACACCTCCGCACAGTTCGCAATAACGAACCCGATCTCCCGGTTGCTCGGCATTTCAACTCCCCCTCCCATTCCGAATCCGACCATTCTGTCCAGGGCCTCCTCCATGGCCAGAGTGAGCACCACTGTAAATTGGAGGTGCAGCACCTCATATTTCGCTTGGGCCATCTGCACCCCAGCGGTATGATCATTGACTTCTCCAATTTCAGGTAGTCCCTGCTTTCTCCCTCCTTCCCCTCCCCTTCCCAGCTCTACCACAGCCCACTGTCTCCGCCTCTTCCTTCCCTCTTCCGCCCCCCCCCCACATCAGTCTGAAGAAGGGTTTCGAACCAAAACGTCACCTATGCCTTCGCTCCATAGATGCTGCCTCACCCGCTGAGTTTCTCCAGCATTTTTGTCTACCTTCGATTTTTCCAGCATCTGCAGTTCTTTCTTAAACATTTGAAGACACCATTTTTGACTCCTCCAGCCCAAGGTGTTTGATGCAAAGCTGTATGTCCGATGCATTGACTGAATGACTAAAGGCAGAGACTTTGACTAAAGCCCCAGCTGAGGAAGTAAGAGTAATTCTGCCAATTCAACATGTGCCCATCCTGTGTGGGAAGGAACTGCAGATGCTGGTTTAAAACCAAGTTAGACATAAGAAGCTGGAGCAACTCAGTGGATCAGGCAGCATCTCTGCAGAGAAGGAATAGGTGACGTTTCGGGTCGAGACGCTTCTTCGGACTTAATGGTCAGGAATCATGCCTGAATTATAACATAGACTTACAGAACAATTTTCATTCCTTCCTGGTGATGCTCAATGCTGCAATCTTATTGAATAAATAACAATATCCGTACACATCATAGACACTTGATCTAACTTACTGGGATGCTTGGGAACAAAGAACCCTTGGTGACACAAGAGATTGCAGATACTGGAATCCTGAGTGAAAAGCAACGTGCCTGAGGAACGTCAACACTTTCCCCAGTTCCCCAAGTTCCTCTGGCACTTTGTTCTTAACTCCTTCTGTGAACAATTATGAAAAGCCTATCTACTTAATTAAGTTTTTGAACGTACATCTAATAGATGCCATCTATAAGATTTGGGTGGTGGGATGATGATATAATTAACCCAAGTGGACAGTTTTTCATTGAAACATGGCAGAAACAACAGTTTGCTGTTTAAGGCATCAGATGTGACTATTTTGCATGCTACCACAGTGATTGAAATCCTGAGCTCACGGCTGATCTCAACCTCATCGGGACTTCCGTGCCGATCGGCGGCTTGAATTTGCCCCCTGCGGCCGGGGCTCTGGATCTCCAGCCCAGCCGGAGCCGGCAGATCCATTCCCATTGCCGACTTTTGAGGCTGACTTTGTGGGCTGGTATCTCGGCCCCCTCTGGGGTCCAGGTGGAACATTCCGGTACCGTTGGATTCCTCTCAGAGGCCGTGACCTCTGTCGGTCCGGCAACACGGATAATCCAGAACCAATGGTGCCAGAAAATTGCTGGTGGATCCGTACACATTTACTCAAAGCTTTACGCAGCCATTAGTCTGGAACAGCGTCCACACATGCGAGAGCGTAAAACGCACTGTCGAACATTGTGAATGGGCCGGCTGCTGTCATTACGTACACACCAGTATTCAACAGACTTATCTCCCACCTTATTATGTTGTGCCAAATAAAACTCTTAGTTTCACCGATAATGTTTTTATTTTAAAAATCTAAAGCTACGATTATATAAAAATAAACGTTAGTTGAAATCAGACAATGTGACCCCAGCATTTTGTTGCCTGCCTCTCACTAATGTCCTCTACATGTTGTGATCTACACTTATAGCCGTGGGCTGTGGTTCATTCTGCCTCAGCGATGCAAGGGAACTTTGCACGTGACTATCCGACAGCAGGATTAGTCCAGCAATCCTCACCCACAATCAAATACCACTGGTGTTACATTAGGGCCCACACATTTAACAGAGCCTTAAGGGCCTGTCCTACCAGCATCCGACTGCAAGCGATGAGCGCGATCAAACTAGAAGTGGGGGCCGCGCGGAGATCGGGTGATCCCCTGTACAGGGCCGTTCCCACCAGCATGCGCCTGCATGCGGCAAGCGCGACCAAACCGGCAGCGGGGGCAGCGCGGAGGTCGGGTGAGTGGCGCAACGCGGCGCAAAGTGAGGCGAACGTGGAGCGGAGTCTAAGGTAATTTCGCCAGGACAGAGAGAGGCACACAGAGAGGGGCACAGAGGCACACACACAGAGGGCCACGGAGCCACACGCAGAGAGGGTCGCGGAGCATAGTCAGTTTTCCGGAGCCCCGCACGATGTTGGGACGAACTCCACACAATTCCGCACGGCTCCGGCGATCGAAGTGGGACCGGCCCCGCGACACCGGACGGCTCAATTAGGCTCACGTTAGGTCGCGCTCATCGCGTAGAGTTGCATGCTGGTAGGACAGGCCCTTTACTAAATCTATAGTGTCTCCCATTCCTTTATCCCTTCCCCTCCCTCTACCCCAGCTCATGGCCGTGTGTCCGTTGCCACACAGACCATCCACAGTGGCATTGTTGATATGAGGAGCGTTCACCCTGGCGCTGAGCCACGTCTCGCTGCTCAGTCAGTGGCGTGCGTGTTGGAGCAATCACAAGAACGGTATTTCAACAAGTCCAGACTTTAAAAGGTTTGCCGAAACAGAAACAAATACTTTCACGATGAATTACACTAAACATGTATTGCACACTTTTCTTTCTCCAAGTGCCTTATTAAAGAAAGCATGACCCTTTGTAACACGGCCTCTCATAACTAAACCGATCTCTACACTTGAAAGTGGCTTTGTCCATTCACTGGGCCCAGCCCACCTGGTGCGGGTCCGGGCCTGGTGATCCTAGCACAGTACACGGATAACCCTCAGGCTTGCTCTCTTCAAGGCAACACCACCCCGCATCTCGTTATGAAGTGCTGCTGCGTCTCCTTGGCCTGCTGACTCTTCTTTTGACACCATTGTCTTCATTGTCACTTTCATACGCTCTCTGCAACCAAAAGAACAACGTCATTGTCGACTCCGCCCTGGGGGCGGGGTTGGAGTTGGATTCACGGGAGGTTGGTCTTGGAGGGGAGGATGTCCGCTCCTCAAACTGCGGAGCATCCTGGACAATACAGCTCACCCCCTCCGTGACACCCTGGTCAACATGAGGAGCACCTTCAGCAACAGACAGTAGTACAGAACGCCCCAGGAGATTCTTCCCTCCTGTGGCTATCAAACTGTGCAACTCCTCCCCGTTCTGTCGTGGGGTAGACTGGCTCCCCTCCCCATCATCACCCCCGTCCCCAATCTTTGCACATCCCCAATCTTTTTCACGCGTCACTTTAATTGAATGTTTGATGTATGCTGTGTTTTGTGCCTGCTGTCAGGTTAATTTCCCTTGGGATAAATAAAGTTGTATCGTATCATGAAAGGGGACTGCAGATGCTGGGAACTTGAGTTAAAAAAAAAACTGCTGGTGGAACTCAGCGGATCAGTCAGCATCTGTAGAGGGAAGACAAAAATGCTGGAGAAACTCAGCGGGTGAGGCAGCACCTATGGAGCGAAGGAAATAGGCAACGTTTCGGGCCGAAACCCTTCTTCAGACGCTTCAATTTGAAGAAGGGTCTCGACCCAAAACATCGCTCATTTCCTTCGCTCCATAGATGCTGCCTCACCCGCTGAGTTTCTCCAACATTTTTGTCTACCTTCGAATTTCCAGCATCTGCAGTTCCTTCTTAAGCATCTGTAGAGGGTAATGGTCAGAGGACACTTTGGGACGGGACGCTTCTTCAGACTGGTGGGGATGGGGGGAGAAAGCTCACTGGTGGAGGTGAGGGGAAGGGGTGTGGAAAAGGACGGCGACTGGGAGGTCGTGCAGGAGAGGAGGGGTTGATTTGCAATGAGTGAAGTGAGGGAGAGAAGGGTGGAGAGAGTGACACAGCTGGAGGTGAAGTGGAGGAGAAAAGGGTGCAAACGGTGGGATCTGATGTTTATCTTTGCTACTGTAGACTAAAAGCACTAAAGGTGTATGTTACATTGTTTAATATGAATTTAATTGTGTTATCCTTGCACTAGAAGTGATCGCTTGTCATTTTTAATCACCACCTACTGTGAAACTAGCAATGATGTCTGATTACTGTGGGGAGGTTACATGGAAGCAGTTTTTTTCTCCGCCCTGACTGTTTTCTTATAGAAGACAGCATTTTTTTCTGCACATCAAATTTTATGTGGTTCTCAGGTCGAAATTACATTATAACTAATTTAATACAAATAATGTTCGTCAATTCATCAATCGCGTGTATCCAATTAGCGTTAAGGAAACACACATTATAATTCTACTATGAAATGTGTTTCCATAACCTTAATTAGACACATAAGCGATCGATGAATTAGAGAACATTATTTGTATTACGCAAGCTGGTGGTTATAGCATGATTTCGACCAGAGAACCAAGGGAAAGGGATGCTATTTATATTTCATGGTCAATATTTAAAAATTCAGGAAACATACTTGTGGTAAGTAAGGTCCATTAATACTGCACCACCTACCAGAGTTTCTTCTTTCTTTCTTAAGGAATTCTTAAGGAACGAACGAGTCAATTGATTGCAAAATGATACAATCCTAAACGTCAGCTGTAAGGAAATGGGAGATTTATTAGAAACACTTCTGATAGGAACAGCAAGTGACGAATCTATTGTGATGAATGCTCTGGCGGTAGAACTGTACCAACCTTCCACCTCCTTCTGATGTACAACTTCTTCAGGTTATCCAGATTAACTATAGATTCCCTTCGGACCAGCGCTTGACATTTGTTCATTGGCTGAAAGAGAAAAATGAAATCACTTAAAAGAACTGACGGAAAGCAACGAAAATCGTGTAGATGCACAGAGTCTGTTGCCCAGGGTTGGGGAATCGAGGACCAGAGGATATAGGTTTGTGAAGGGGAAAAGATGTAATAGGAATCTGAAGGGTAACTTTTTCACACAAAGGATGGTGGGTGTATGGAACAAGCTGCCAGAGGAGGTGGTTGAGGCTGGGAGTATCGCATCATTTAAGAAACAGTTAGACAGGTACATGGATAGGACAGATTTGGAGAGATATGGGTCAAACACTTGTGTAGATGGGACTTGTTGGGTGGTGTGTGGGCAAGTTGGGCAGAAGGGCCTGATTCCACATTCTATGAATCTATAACTGTTAACGAGATGATCCAGTAACTGCCCGTTCCCGCATTTCCCAGAACTTCCTGCTTCCGATTTCACGCACCTTGCTTTTGATTTATCACAGAGGGAAAGATTGTTACGAGCTGTAAAGTTATCCCCCATGTCCTGACCTTTATTCGAACCTCAATCAAAATTTGGTCAACGTCACTTGGGTTTTTTGGCGAACTGGCTCAGTGCCACGCAGATGTTTGCAGTATTTGCTACATGATTATGTTACAGATATGGTTTATTGGCCATAAAGAGGTTTGCCCCAAAGCCCAATGGTTGTGAAATGCATTGTAAAAATGAAAAGCTTTTATTATTACTCCATGTAAAGTTTCTCCTGACCACGCACTCTCGAGAGATCGGAATCATTTTACTCCAGCAAAAACACCATAAAAATACAACTTCTGCCACTATGAGAAAAATGGCTCACAAATGAAAGAATTCATACAAATGAATAAACAATAGTCGTGCAAAAATACCTAGGATGCAATACAAGATGGAGTTTCTGCAGAGTCAAGAAAGGAAAATATTGGCAATAATTTACAAAATGCAGCATCCTGTTAGAATAAAAATGACCGAAATGTTGTATTTATGATCTCAGGAAGTCCTTGCATTACCACCGGTGATAAATATGTAGCAGCAGGCACTTTAGATGCAGAATGATCCCAGAAGCAAAATAATTCAACTGCTTATCTAATTTGTTTTTTAATAATGTCACCCAAGGGATTTTTCAGGATACAGAGAGTAGCGTCTCCAAGCTGTTGCATGTTGCTGGCTTCCAAGACAAATAGCGGAGGTAAAGCTGCTAGACTGAAGGTCGTTAACTCTAGTTACTCCAGCTTTTTGTGTCTACGAGTTGTCCCGCTTGCCAGCACTGATTGGTACAGCAAAGTGTCAGATGAGGGAGATTGGGAACCTCGTGTCTTGGTGACGAGACAACAATCTTCCTCTCAATGTCAGCAAGACAAAGGAGATGGTGATGGACTTCAGGAAGCGAAGGTGTACTCATACCCCAGTTTGCACTGACAGTGCTGAAGTGGAGATGGTTGAAAACTTCAAGTTGGTGCAAATATCACCAACAATGTCTGGACAACCCATATTGAAGCAACGACTAAGAAAGCACCGTCCCCAACAACTCTCTCCAACTTCTACAGATGCGCCGTAGAAGGCATTTCATCGGGATGCATCACAGCACGGTTTGGGAACAGCTCCGTCCAAGATCGTAGGGAATTTCAGCAAATTGTGGACACAGTTGGAAGTGTGGGGGTGGGGGAGGGAGTGTGGGGCGGAGAGACCTGGAGAAAAGACGGGGAAGAGCCATGGGGGAGAAGGGGGTATCATGGGGGAGGGGTGCAGGAGCCAGCGAGGGGGACCAGAGGGGAAGGGGCTGGATGCGGGGGGGGGGGGGGGGGGTGGTGCACCTGGCCCCACTAGCGCCCAGCTCCCTCAATCCCCCCACTCTCCCTCCTCATTTCCCAGAATCTCGAGGTTACAGCGGTCGACCAGGCTCTGGGCCGCTCCCCACTCTGCTCGCTCCGCACCTTCAGCTTTATTGTGACGGAGGAGCCGGCCAATCAGTACGGCGCCAGTGCGGCAAAAGGGGCGTCGCCGTCGCGGGTGACTGACAGGAGCAGAGACCAATCTGCGAACGCGCCGTTTTAAACATCTTTCAACCTCGCTAACTTTTATAATATGCCACCGATCGGATCGGAACGGAACTTGCTGCACTCGCAGCACAGGAGAACGGTGAGTGTGCTGGCAAAAAATCGTAGCGCTGTCGCGTACCGTTTTTGCGCAAATTGAAAAACCGCGCAAATCGGAAGAGCACAGGATCAGAGTTTTAGTTATGTAGAGATAGATAGAAGATAGTTAGAAGATAGATAGCTAGATATTGGGGAGACGTTTGTGCAGTAATGTGCAGCAGCTTCAAAGTCTGACAGGGATCGCAGGAAATGAGTAGGCTCCCCATATTACATTATTGCCAATCCACAGTAACCTTTCACCCCCTTGCTACCAAATATCTCTCCACCTATCTCAGTCTCAAAAATATTTAAAGTCCTGCTTCCATTTTCCTTTCAGGAAGATGCTCCCAAAATCTCATGACTTTTTGGGAGTAGATTCCTCGAGTCCTTGTCTTAATTTTTCTAAACAGTGATCCCATTCTAGATGCTCCTACGTCGAGGAACTACCAGGATCTATCAGGATCTCCTATGTTACAATCCAGTGGCCCTTTCCTCTTCTGAACACCAGCTCCAACCCTAATCAGTCCCATGATACCTTTCCCTTACTAGTCTTAGTCTGGTTAACGTTCTCCCAACTGCATCTAGTGAATCAACAACCTACTTTAAATAAGGAGACCATCACTGAGAATCTGGATGTGGTCTCACCAACAACCATATCACCTCCCGCACTCCCCCATATAACTGAAGCATAACTCCAGATTTCAGTATTCAATTTTCCTTGCAATATACAGTAACATTCTGTTAGACTTCTTAATTGCCTACCGCAATTGCTAACGAGCCTTTATTTAATCATGATCTAAGCACCGAGATCCTCCTCAGCTCATAGCTCTGCAGGTGTTCGAACAACATGCTTCTTTTATTTTTTCCTGACAAAACAGACAATGGGATGGCACGGTGGAGCAGCGGTAGAGTTGCTGCCTCACAGTGCCAGAGACCCGGGTTCCATCCTGACTACAGGTGCTGTCTGTACGGACTTTGTGTGTTCTCCGAGATCTTCAGTTTCTTCCCACAGTCCAAAGACGTACAGGTTTGTAGGTTAATTGGCTGGGTATAAATGTAAATTGTCCCTAGTGGGTGTAGGGTAGTGTTAGTGTGCGGGGATCGCTGGTCAGTGTGGACTCGGTGGGCCGAAGGGCCTGTTTCCGCGCTGTATCTCTAAACTAAGATAAACCAACTCAATGGGCACTTTTCAGGACTCTGGTTTGAAGTCCATTTGGAGGTAAAGCCTGCAGCTCTAACTATTTCTCCAGTGACAGGAATTTTCCCGAGTTCCTCCATCCCAATTCCTGATTTACAGCCATTTGTGCAATGTTATTTATACCCTCCATCTTGAAAACCGTCACAAAATATGTGTTAAATCTATCTCCCATTTTATTTTCTAATTCCTCAGACTCACTTTCCACTGGACTCACATTCACTTTGTTAACTCATTTTTTTAATGGCGATCGATGCCCTTTCTACCTGTTGTTACATTTATGAGTAGCTTTGTCTCATAGTCTAATATTTCCCCCTGATGAAACATCTGATGTTTTTAATGTTCCATCCAATCTTCTTACCATTTCATGATTTTATACTTATGAAGCTTGAAGCTACCTTTAACTTATTTAGTAAAATGCAGATTATGGATTCTCCCCTTTGAGTTCTTTCTTATTAGTAACATAGAAACATAGAAATTAGGTGCAGGAGTAGGCCATTCGGCCCTTCGAGCCTGCACCGCCATTCAATAAGATCATGGCTGATCATCCAACTCAGTATCCCGTACCTGCCTTCTCTCCATACCCTCTTATCCCCTTAGCCACAAGGGCCACATCTAACTCCCTCTTAAATATAGCCAATGAACTGGCCTCAACTACCCTCTGTGGCAGAGAGTTCCAGAGACTCACTACTCTCTGTGTGAAAAAAAATCTTTCTCATCTCGGTCTTAAAGGATTTCCCCCTTATCCTTAAGCTGTGACCCCTTGTCCTGGACCTCCCCAACATCGGGAACAATCTTCCTGCATCTAACCTGTCCAACCCCTTAAGAATTTTGTAAGTTTCTATATGATCCCCTCTCAATCTCCTAAATTCTAGACAGTATAAACCGAGTCAATCCAGTCTTTCTTCATAAGACAGTCCTGACATCCCGGGAATCAGTCTGGTGAACCTTCTCTGCACTCCCTCTATGGCAATAATGTCCTTTCTCAGATTTGGAGACCAAAACTGTACGCAATACTCCAGGTGTGGTCTCACCAAGACCCTGTATAACTGAAGTAGAACCTTCCTGCTCCTATACTCAAATCCTTTTGCTATGAAGCTAACATACCATTCGCTTTCTTCACTGCCTGCTCCACCTGCATGCCTACTTTCAATGACTGGTGTACCATGACACCCAGGTCTCGCTGCATCTCCCCTTTTCCTAATCGGCCTCCATTTAGATAATAGTCTGCTTTCCTATTTTTGCCACCAAAGTGGATAACCTCACATTTATCCACATTGTACTGCATCTGCCATGTATTTGCCCACTCACCCAGCCTATCCAAGTCACCTTGCAGTCTCCTAGCATCCTCCTCACAGCTAACACTGCCCCCCAGCTTCGTGTCATCCGCAAACTTGGAGATATTGCCTTCAATTCCCTCATCCAGATCATTAATATATATTGTAAATAGCTGGGGTCCCAGCACTGACCCTTGCGGTACCCCACTAGTCACTGCCTGCCATTGTGAAAAGGACCCGTTTACTCCTACTCTTTGCTTCCTGTTTGCCAGCCAGTTCTCTATCCACATCAATACTGAACCCCCAATGTCGTATTCTTTAAGTTTGTATAATAATCTCTTATGTGGGACCTTGTTGAAAGAATCTGGAAGTCAAGATACACCACATCCACTGGTTCTCCCTTATCCACGCTACTAGTTGCATCCTCGAAAAATTCCACAAGATTCGTCAGACATGATTTACCTTTCGTAAATCCATGCTGGCTTTGTCCAATGATTTCACCACTTTCCAAATGTGCTGCTATCCCATCTTTAATAACTGACTAGCAGTTTCCCCACTACCAATGTTAGACTAACTGGTCTGTAATTCCCCGTTTTCTCTCTCCCTCCCTTCTTAAAAAGAGGGGGACTGCAAGGGACCTACATTTGTTTTAACTAATCTCTTTCTCTTCACATATCTATAAAAACTTTTGCAGTCAGTTTTTATGTTCCCTGCCAGTTTTCTTTCATAATCTATTTTTCCTTTCCTAATCAAGCCCTTTGTCCTTCTCTGCTGGTCTCTGAATTTCTCCCAGTCCTCTGGTAGGCTGCTTTTTCTGGCTACTTTGTACGCATCATCTTTTGCTTTGATACTATCCCTGATTTCCCTTGTTATCCACGGATGCACTACCTTCCCTGATTATTCCCCGATGATTGGAAGGTATCTACTTTGAAAGGTCCCATTAAATCTTGATTGACTGATCACAGAATATAGAACAGCACAGCACAAGAACAGGCCCTTCAGCCCACAATGTCTGTGCTGAACGTAATGCCAAATATGCATACAATCTATGTTTCTCAATTCCCTGCATATCCATGTCTCTATCCAAAAGCCTCTTAACTGCCTCAACCACCAACCCTGGCAGCACATTGAGGCTCTCGCCACCATCTACGTAAAAAAAGTTGTCCCACATATCTCTTTTAAACTTTGCCCCTCTCGGCTTAAAGCTCTGCCCTCTAGTATTTTATTTTTCCATCCTGGGAAAAAGGCTCTGACTGTCTACCCTATCTATGCCTCTCATAGTCTTATATATTTTAACCAAATGATTCTGTTCCCTTTAGCTATCTCTGTACTGACGTCCTCATAAATGGTGTCATCTAAGTTTAAAATACTAATTTTGGACCGATTTTTCTCTCCCTTAAACTGAATCTAAATTGCAACCACACACTAATGGATGCTCTCTGAGGTCTCTCCGACCCCATCTGCACAATATCTGCTGTCCATCAGGCTCCAGAATATACGTTCTGTCGCGAGAACACTCGATGAGCATCTTCCTTTGTTATCCGATTTTTCCAGTCAGTGTTTGGATGAAAATATACCACAATTACTAATGTATCTTTCTGGAAAGCTGCCGTTCTTTCTGCCTTCATACTTTGTTCCACCACATGGATCCTGTTTGAGGATCTGTCCACCAGTGACAAGTGACGTCTTGCCTTTATTCTTTATCCTCACACAAACTGTGTTTATATCATTGCTTATTGAGCTTAGGTCCAACAGTGGTGCAGCCAGTAGAGCTGCTGCCTCACAGCGCCAGAGACCCGGGCTCAACTCTGACCTCAGTTGCTGTCTGTGTGGAATTTGCATGCTCTCAATGTGACCGCGTGGGTTACCCCTGGGGTTCAACTTTCCTCACACACCCCAAAGTTAATTTGTCTCCGTACTGTACCCCTAATGTGTAGGGAGTGGATGAGAGAGCGGGATGAAGATAGAACTAGTGTGAACGGGTGATCGATGGTCGGGCCATTTGGACAGGTACATGGATAGGACAGGCTTAGAGGGATATGGGCCAAATGCAGGCAGGTGGGACTAGTGTAGATGGGACATGTTGGTCGGTGTGGACACCTTGGGTTGAAGGGCCTGTTTCCATGCAGTATCTCAAACACTAAATTCTCTTCTGTGCTAAGACTTAGTACTTCCTCCACTTCCCATCCTCCCTTAATGTCAGGCCACCCTCAGCCTGCCTCTACACTGGCTCTCTGATCTGCACTCTCAGCAACTTCTGTGTTGTATCGTGTAATGTGTATTTATTCCAATATGGGGCCTTTAGTTTTGTTTCATTATAAAGTCATACAGTCCTACAGACCTCTTTTACCCAGTGAGTTGTGAATCTGTGGAATTCTCTGCCACAGAAGGCAGTGGAGGCCAATTCACTGGATGTTTTCAAGAGAGAGTTAGATTTAGCCCTTGGGGCTAAGGGAATCAAGGGATATGGGGATAAAGCAGGAACAGGGTACTGATTTCAGATGATCAGCCATGATCATATTGAATGGTGGTGCTGGCTCGAAGGGCCGAATGGCCTACTCCTGCACCTGTTTACTATCTTTTTTGTGTTTACAGAGTGGAAACAGGCTCTTCGGCCCAACTTGCCAACACGTCCCGTCTACTCTAGTCCCACCTGCCTGCGTGTGGTCCATATCCCTCTAAACCTGCCCTATCCATGGTGCTGTCTAAATGTTTCTTAAACATCCAATAATACTTGCCTCAAATTATATTCGCAGCTTCTGGCTTTATCTGAGACCTGCATGTTCGATGTCTTCCTGCCACAGTCTTTGTATCATATTTACACCATTCTCTCTACGGCAGTGGCTCAGGGAATGTTGCCCAACATCAGTGACAGGACACCCAACAATGGACAATTGGTGCAGGAGGAGGCCATTCGGTCCCTCGAGCCAGCACCGCCATTCAATGTGATAATGGCTGACCAGGACAAGTGGGAAGAAAGGTGTAATACAAATGGAAAACGTTCTCACAGTGCAGCACGGTGGCGCAGAGCTACAGCGCCAGAGACCCGGTTTCAATCCCGACTACGGGTGCTGTCTGTACGGAGTTTGTACGTTCTCCCTGTGACCTGCGTGGGTTTTCTCCGAGATCTTTGGTTTTCTCCCACGCTCCAAAGACGTACAGGTTTGCAGGTGAATTGGCTTGGTATAAATGTCAATTGTCCCTAGCGTGTGTAGGGGAGTGTTAATGTGCGGGGATCGCTGGTTGGTGCGGACTCAGTGGGCGAGGGTACCGACTGGTACACCAGTCATTGAAAGTAGGCATGCAGGTGCAGCAGGCAGTGAAGAAAGCGAATGGTATGTTAGCTTTCATAGCAAAAGGATTTGAGTATAGGAGCAGGGAGGTTGTACTTCAGTTGTATAGGGTCTTGGTGAGACCACACCTGGAGTATTGCGTACAGTTCTGGTCTCCAAATCTGAGGAAGGACATTATTGCCATAGAGGGAGAGCAGAGAAGGTTCACCAGACTGAATCCTGGGATGTCAGGACTGTCTTATGAACAAAGACTGCATAGACTCGGCTTGTACTCTCTGGAATTTAGGAGATTAAGAGGGGATCTTATAGAAACTTACAAAATTCTTAAGGGGTTGGACAGGCTAGATGCAGGAAGATTGTTCCCGATGTTGGGGAGGTCCAGGACAAGGGGTCACAGCTTAAGGATAAGGGGGAAATCCTTTAGGACCGAGATGAGAAGGACTTTTTTCACACAGAGAGTGGTGGGTCTCTGGAACTCTCTGCCACAGAGGGTAGTTGAGGCCAGTTCATTGGCTATATTTAAGAGGGAATTAGATGTGGCCCTTGTGGCTAAGGGGATCAGAGGGTATGGAGAGAAGACAGGTACGGGATACTGAGTTGGATGATCAGCCATGATCATATTGAATGGCGGTGCAGGCTCGAAGGGCCGAATGGCCAACTCCTGCACCTGATTTCTATGTTTCTATGTTTCCGTGCTGTATCTGTAAACTAAACAAATTGGCTGCAGGATCACTTGTCACGTTTGGGCTGAAGCATATTCTTCAGACTGGTCTGTGGGCTTGTGCTTGGACTGCGTGCTGCACCATCTGAAAACACAAGACCTATTCAGTCTCACTCACCCCTGAATCTTGGGAGGTCTGGGAATCTCCGGGTGGCCAGTCAAATCTCTGACCTCCACCACTACAAACACAAGAGCAGCTGGGACAAGGGAACCTACACATTTCTCTTCTATCTGACACAACTTCATGCAAGAATTTCTCATTGTTGGCGTACGTAAATCCGAGAATTCCCACTCCAACTAGGTGTTGCCTGAGACCATTAACCTGTGGTGCTGTTGCAAATATTGTCCATGTAACCTCACTGTACTTCAGTACGTGACAATAAACTGACTTGTAACTGCACCGTGGAGGCCACTTGCTTCTCAAGACTGCAGCAGGCGTTCCGCATTTACAAGCCACGATCTTCTGTGCTAAAATGGGATACGTGTAACGTTGTCGTTGCCCTTTAGTTAGCGACTCTTTGCATACCCTGGGTGTGCAAGGCAAAGGATATCAATGTGACTTGATACATGTGACTATAAAGTGTCATTCATTCATTCTGAAAAGCAAAGAGGTTGATAACGTGTGTGCCCACTGGTACATAAATCACTCAAAATATCGGCCCCAGGATTTTGTGGCAGGTTTAACTCACATGTACGCAATAGATCCTGGTAGCCCAGGTGATGGTCACTTCCTATGTTTGTGAGGCTTACAGCAATGCTGATTTTATATCATGCCCGAGCTGGCTACCTGCCCCTTTTCCAGGGTTACGTCCGTGCCCGGGTGGTGTTAGAGAGGGGCAACGTGCTGTCCACGGGCGCCCTGTGGGATTTCTGGGACCGCTGGGCACCGTCGGGGGTGGAATGTATCCTGGACAAGGATGGTGACATAGTTGTTTGATGCTCAGTATATTTGATATTTAAGAGTATTTGTTTTACTTTGTACTATGGTGGTGGGTTTTGTGTTGCACATATTATCCTGTATTTATTGATTAAATCTATTTTTGGTTAAAAAAAAAATGCTGATACAGATCACCCAGCGATTGACAATTTGCCAATGAGAGGATGCTGCTTCCACACCACGCCGCCGCCGCCGTCGCCGCCGCTGCTGCTTCTCTTAAAGAAATCATACTCTTGCTGGCACTTTTCTAGTTCAATTCTGGGGTCGATGACATGGAAATACTCATCTCCTCAGCGGAAGCTGACGGACTCTGGGGTTCAGCGGGAGAGGGTGGATTTCTCCGACTGTTACTCTGAGGGACAGTTCATGTTGTAGGCTGAAGATACGCACAAAGTGCTGGAGTAACTCAGCGGGTCAGGCAGCATCTCTGGAGAAAAGGAACAGGTGACGTTTTGGATCGCGATCTTTCTCCAGACTTCTCTCTTCATGTTGTAACCTTATGGCATCAATCCGAGTTTCCCCAAATCCACAACAATATTGTCAATAGACACAATGATACACAACAAAGCAAATTCATTGCAAATGACACCAGCTTTCCAATTAACTTTAGACCGGCATTGGTTTGGACGAACATGCAAATGGGAGAACAATGGCCAATGCTGACTTTGCCAATGAAAGTCACATCTCAAAAAATCTTAATTTACTTACAAATTGCTACATTACTTCCACATAGAAACCTTCACTTGATCACCCTGGAAGTTATTTCCGATGAGTACAAGTTTGAACAGTTTCGTGAAACGAAACAAATATTGTTTGAACCAAAGATAGACACAACATGCTGGAGTAACTCAGCGAGTCAGGCATCATCTCTGGAGAAATGGAAGAGGTGATGTATCACCTTCCAGCTAGCAATGATCTCTTCTATATTTTCCTTGATCCACATCTCCTTTGATGTCTCGTTTTCACACCTGACACTTCCATATCTCTGTGTCTCCCTCACCCCTGACTCTCAGTCTGAAGATGGGTCTCGACCCGAAACGTTACCCATTCCTTCTCTCCAGAGATGCTGCCTGACCCGCTGAGTTACTCCAGCGTTTTGTGTCTATGTTCAGTTCCTTTCTACACAGGTGATGTTTTGGGTCGAGACCCTTCTTCAGAAAGCCTTCTCTCCAGAGATGCTGCCTGACCCGCTGAGTTACTCCAGGATTTTAGTGTCTATCTTCGGTGTAAATCAGCAACTGCAGTTCCTTCCTGACAGTTTGTAGTCAGTGGGACTAAGTATTTGCACTTTAATTATCTCAGAGCTGAAAAAATGTAAATGCAATAAAACTCCGATAACATTGCACCCTGCGAATATTAGTGGTGCTGCAGATTTAATGGACTATTGGATGTTACTCCTATTAATACTTGGTCATATAATTAATTCACTTTTGGTTTTAGATGTGAAATAGCTGTAAAATAAATCTTCCAGTTTGAAGGGGTTTACGGAATCAAAGCCAAATAGAGTCATACATACAGTACAGAAACAGGCCCTTTGGCCCAACTCGCCCATGCCAATCAAGATGCCCTATCTTGACAGTCCCATTTACCTGTATTTCACCCATATCCCTCGAAGCCTTTCCTATCCATGTCTCTGTCCAAATGTCTTTTCATTGCTGTTATTGTACCTGATTCCTCCCTCCTCTGGCAGCTCGTTCCATACACTCACCACCCTCTGTGTGGAAAAAGTTGCCCCTCAGGTTCCTTTTAATTCATCCCCTCTCACCTTGAACCTCTGTCCCTCGGTTCTTGATCTCCGCTATCCTGGGAACAACCTTCTGTGCACACACCCTATCTATTGCCGTGTTTTTAATCACCCCTCAGCCACCTGCACTCCAGGGATTAAACTCCTAGTTTCCCCACCCTCTCCCTATACCCGAGACCCGTGAGTCTTAGCAATAACCGCGTAAATGTAATCAACTCTTGAGATTCCTGGACATTGTAGAGCAGATTACTGGAGTTTTATGATACGTCACGATGGGATTTTTAGGGTTGAGTCAACAAATAATATTTTCTATCCCTTGACAACACAAGGCAATCCAAGAGTCTGAATTACTCTTCGACCACTTGCGTGCGATGATGCCTCCATTAGTGGCAGGAAGGAATGTTTGACTTGTGGAACCCAAATCTGAGGAAGGGTCTCGATCCGAAACGTCACCTATTCCTTTTCTCCAGAGATGCTGCCTGACCCTCTGAGTGACTCCAGCTTTTTGTGTCTATCCTCGGTTCAAACCAGCATCTGCAGTTCCTCCCTAGTAGGTTAATTGACCTGTGTAAATTGCCCCTAGTGTGTAGGGAGTGGACGAGAAAGTGGGATGAACAAGTGCAAACAGGTCGGAATGGCCTCAGTGGGCCAAAGGGCCTGTTTCCATAATGTCTCTTTCAATTTTAAAAAATCATTATTCAATACACAGTGAGGCCTTTGGCAAAAATATTCGTATAAACCTGGTGATATTTGTGCTAGGCCAAATTTTCATACTAGGCCAAAGGATTAATTCTAGAAAGCAGGCCGAACTGAAAGCATTGAGGAAAACGTTGCATCTTCAAAAATCAAAGGTTTGGGGATTTGTATGGTATATTAATGGAGTTCCATGTGATGAAGTTAGGAGGCGTTTGTTGTGCTTGTGGACAAGACTGTTTCCTGGGGAGAATTGTCAACGAAGCGAACAATGAGTATTTACTCAGGCCTGTTCATATTTATGCTGACACTTGAAGCCTGCCAGAGATTAAACCCATTCTGATGTCTGATTGGCATTGTTGAAACCAACTCATAGATTAATTGATAATGTTTAGAGCAGACTAACAAATCTACAAGTTTAATAAAGAGACTATTACAAAACAGAACAGGTTGGGACACTTTATTGGAAAAAGAAAAGGTTGATAAATGATCAGATGATGAGGGAGTTGATAGGATTTTTTCATCTTGGAGCCAAAATAAAATTGGAAGCTACAAATATTTCTTCTATGGGGGTGTTTTACCAGTATTACATGGGAAAGTTATTTTAACGGGAGGGTATAATAGACCCATAGAGCACAGAAAGAGGCCCTTCGGCCCAACTCATCCATGCTGACCTGGTGCCCTGTCCAAGCTAGTCCCATTTGCTTGCATTTGGCACATATCCCTTTAACCATTTCCTGTCCATGTACCTGCTTTTGGATGCTGTTGTGTAAGAAAGAACTGCAGATGCTGATTTAAATCGAAGGTAGACACAAAATGCTGGAGTAACTCAGTGGGACAGGCAGCATCTCAGCTGGACAGGCACAAGGAATGGGTGACGTTTCGGGTAGAGACCCTTCTTCAGTTGTACTAGTACCTGCCTCAAATACTACCTCTGGCAGCTCGTTACATGAACCCATCTGGTGAGGATATGATACCATCTTCAGGAGAAACCACACTGAGTTAGAGGCACGTGGTTAAAAAGAGGAAGCATTAAGAAGATGCTACTTCTTCCCACCCCCCCACCCCCACATCAGTCTGAAGAAGGGTCTCGACCCGAAACATCACCTATTCCTTCGCTCCATAGATGCTGCCTCACCCGCTGAGTTTCTACGGCATTTTTGTCTACCTTCGATTTTCCAGCATCTGCAGTTCTTTCTTAAACAAGCAGGAAGAGAATACAACTGGGAGGTGGGGAACGGGTTTGTATTTCACAAAGTAATATTATTGTTTTTATTAATATTGCATAGGGCAGACGTGGTGTTAAATTAATAAATGATTTAAATGTTTTCCAATTCTGAGGCATGAATTGGGTTGAAAGGATGTTAGATAAAGTTAAATAAATTAAGGGGTGGCACAGCGGTAGAGTTGCTGCCTCACAGCATCAGAGACCTGGGTTCGATCCTGACCAGGGGTGCTGTCTATACAGAGTCTGCACGTTCTCCCTGTGACCTGCGTGGGTTTTCTCCGGGTGCTCTGGTTTCCTCCCACACTCCAAAGACATACAGATTTGTACGTTAATTGGCTTGGTATCATTGTACATTATCCCCAGTGTGTGTAGGACAGTGTTAGCGTGTGGGGAACGCTTGTCGGAGCGGACTCGGTGGGCCGAAGGGCTTGTTTCCGCGCTGTTTCTCTAAAAAAACTAAAAAGTCCTGTATCTCTAAACCGAGCTGAAACTAGTACTTCACCGATTCAATATTTTTCACTATTAGTTCAACTAATTTAATTGGAGTTAACATTTCCATTGTCGTGCTAAAACGAAGAATCTGCCATGTGTGATTTAGCATTTACACTGCAACGTAGTTCCCAGACTGTGACACAAATGCAATGATAAGAACTAGATGGTTCTGGTATCATTTCAATCTGTTAACATCAGCTGCCTGGTGAACTGGCCAAACCTCTTTTCTGGCTCCAAAAATGGAGCGATTGATTTATTTGGAAGTCATCTTGACCTCGAATATAATTTTCCCCAGTGTTTACAATGATTTATTTTGAAAAGTGTTAAATTACATGTCCACTGCATATGATGAATGATCATTTTTCAGCGTGAATTTCATTCAGTCGATTTTACCTGGCTGGTCATGTTCATCGTTTTCAAGAGAGAGTTAGATTTAGCTCTTGGGGCTAACGGAATCAAGGGATATGGGAAGAAGTCAGGAACGGGGTACTGATTCTGGATGATCAGCAATGATCATATTGAATGGCAGTGTTGGCTCGAAGGGCCGAATGGCCTACCCCTGCACCCATTTTCTATGCTGCCTCTTGTCCCTGACTACTAAAGGGCCAAACTCATTAAGTTGTTAACCTCAGGGTCTCAACCCCAAACATCACCCATTCCTCCTATTCAGAGACGCTGCCTGACCCGCTGAGTTACTCCAGCATTTTGTGTCTATCTTCAGTGTAAACCAGCATCAGCAGTTCCTTCCTGTGCAAGTTGTCAATCTAATCAGGTGAACACACTCAGTCAATCAATCTGTTGTCTCGCAGCTTCAAACACTCGGGATCAATCCCGACCTCTGGCGCTGTCTGTGCGGAGTTTGCATGCTCTCCCTCCTACTGTGGGTTCCCCCAAGCAGCTCTGGTTTCCTCATCCAAAAGGCATGTGGGTTGGTGGGTTAACTGGCTTAAATTACTCAGTGTGTCGGTGAGTGGTATTTAGGAGGGAGGGAGCTGATGGGAAAATGAATGGGACTTGGTGCCTAAATACTCTTCCCATAATTCATGATGGTTAATCACCGGAAGTTTGCTGAAAGTTATGATTCTGTGGGGATGACATGGCCAGACTACTGTTTGATATCTACACTCGTGACGAGGACCTTGCACAGTTGACTGCACAGTCAGCCCTTTTATCTTTATTTTACATTCAGCGCAAACTCAATGCCAAGTGATCCATCCAAGTTTTACATGTTTTCTTCTTATCCCCCATGGATGAGCGGGTTTTATTCAACACACATGGATAGAAGATAGACACAAAATGCTCGAGGAACTCAGCAGGACAGGCAGCATCTCTGGAGAGAAGGAATGGGTGACGTTTCGGGTCGAGACCCTTCTTCAGACCGAAGAAGTCTCCTTCAGCATCTCTGTCTTTTCCTGAAGGAGGGTCTGAAGAAGGGTCTCGAACCGAAACGTCACCTATTCCCTTTCTCCAGAGATGCGGCCTTTCCCGGTGAGTTACTCCAGCTTTTTGTGACTATCTTCGCTTTAAACCAGCATCTGCAGTTCCTTCGTACACATACACGGATAGGGCAGTGTTAGAGGGATATGGACCAAATGCAGGCAAGTGGGACTAGTGTAGATGGGATATGTTGGGCAAGCTGGGCTGAAGGGCCTGTTCCCATGCTGTGTGACTCTATGACTAGTGTAGATGGGATATGTTGGGCAAGCTGGGCTGAAGGGCCTGTTCCCATGCAGTAGGACTCTATGACTAGTGTAGATGGGACATGTTGGGCTAGCTGGGCTGAAGGCCCTGTTCCCACTATGCATCACTCTATGACTGTAGTCAATATCCCAAATCATTCAATACCAGCCACACAGAAGCCAATCTCATTACTGAATGGATACACATTTTAGCATTGCATAACTTGGATCTAAATCCTTCATTTAACAGTGCAAATACAGATGGATATATAAAGTTGCAAGGTCACATTCAAGTTTGCACACTTTAATGATCTGGAGAGTTCAACTTTCTAAATGGGGAGTCACATTTGAAGGGCGGATAGTCAGAACAATGGCTGTATCAGAGTAACACTGATTCTCCATCTCATCGTCCCTCTCAGGCCACTCCCTCAGAGAATTGTACTCTTCAACTTACCCACATATCATTGCTGATACAGGTGTCGGCGCGACCGTCATTGCAGCGGCCTCTGCAGTCCGTCGGTCTTTTTTATTATTTTTTATTTTTGTCCCGTTGAGTGTATAGTTTGTTGCTGTATTTATATTGATTTTAGCTGTGTATATGTGTGTGGGGGGCAGGGAACTTTAAAATCTCTTCCCTGTACGGGGGACCCGACCTTTTCCCTGTCGGGTCTCCGTTGTCGTTAGGGCCTAGCACCGTGGAGCGGCCTCCGACCGGGACGACCTGGGGGCTCCAGTCGCGGAGCCTGCGGACTCACCAGCTGGCCGGTTTGGGGTGTGGAGAGCTGTGGTGGCGCGAGGCTGTGACCCGAGCCCGGAGCTTCGGAGGCTCCAGCCGCAGGCCCGGTGGACGGTGACATTGGGAGTTCCAGGTCCCTGGTGGGAGACCGCTTTTCGGAGCTCCCGCAACAGCAACTTCTTCCGGCCAAGTTGCGGGGTTGAAAATGGCCCGGAGCGGGGCCGCACATCGCCCGGCGCGGCTTTAACGGCGCGGGACTTACCATCGCCCGTCGGGGGCTTTAACATGGGGAGAAGAATAGAGAACAGGGGGGAGACAAGACTTTGCCTTCCATCACAGTGAGGAGGAGATTCACCATGATGGATGTTTGTGTAAACTGTGTTGGTGTGTGTCTTGTTGTATGTCTGCAGAAACCAAATTTAGTTTGAACTTCATTTGAGGTTCAAATGACAATAAATAATTGTACAACGTATAAGAACACTTTTGCTACATTCAACTCGGTAAATACAAGTGCAGGAAAGTGTCACAAAAGTTGAATCCGTTTTCATGATCCCATCCCAAGGGTGTCAGAGGTTATGGGGAGAAGGCAGGAGAATGGCATTAGGAGGGAGAGATAGATCAGCCATGATTGAATGGCAGAGTAGACTTGATGGGCTGAATGGCCCAATCCCTCAATTCCTGCTATTGAGGGAGTGCAGCGTAAGTTTACTGTCATATGCTGAGAGAATGGAGCGGCTGGGCTTGTACACTTTGGAGTTTAGAAGGATGAGAGGGGATCTTATTGAATCATATAAGATTATTAAGGGTTTGGACATGCTACAGGCAGGAAACATGTTCCCGATGTTGGGGGAGTCCAGAACCAGGGGCCACAGTTTAAGAATAAGGAGTAAGCCATTTAGGACGGTGACGAGGAAACACTTTTTCTCACAGAGAGTGGTGAGTCTGTGGAATTCTCTGCCTCAGAGGGCGGTGGAGGCAGGTTCTCTGGATGCTTTCAAGAGAGAGCTAGATAGGGCTCTTAAAGACAGCGGAGTCAGGGGGTATGGGGAGAAGGCAGGAATGGGGTACTGATTGGGAATGATCAGCCATGATCACATTGAATGGCGGTGCTGGCTCGAAGGGCCGAATGGCCTACTCCTGCACCTATTGTCTATTGTCTATAATCTGGCTCCTATCACTTATGAAGCCAGGTCAATACTTCAAAATTAAACCTTTGGTCATTAAGTATCATAAATACACATTGTATGGTCATAAGGTCATAAAGATTAGGAGTAGAATTAGGCCATTCGGCCCATCAAGTCTACTCCACCATTCAATCATGGCTGATCTATCTCTCCCTCCTAACCCCATTCTCCTGCCTTCTCCACATAACCCCTGACACCCGTACTAATCAAGTCATAAGGTCATAAGGATTCGGAGTAGAATTAGGCCATTCGGCCCATCAAGCCAACTCCTTCATTAAATAATGGCTGATGTATCTCCCGCTCCTCACCCCATTCTCCTGCCTTCTCCCAGATCTGCTGACACGCGTGTACGTACTGATCAAGACTTTGTTCTGAAGCTGCTGTCTGTGTGGAGTTGGACCAAGCAGATGGCGGGGGGGGGGGGGGGGGGGGGGTGGCATTGTCAGGTGCCCCCGACTAGCGGCTGAGTTGCATCGCGCTCGGACTAGTGATCAGCTCGCCACCGCACGGGCCGTTCAGCAGCTCCTTTAGCGTTTCATTCAGGTCCTTGCTGAAGACGGACGCAAAGTCTGCGCTCATGTAGCCGTCGCTGGTCGGCTCGGCCTGGAAGGAGCTGATGACCTCTTGGACCCACTTCAGTTCCGCCGAGATCTCCTGCTGGAGAGACTCAAAATGGCCCTTCAGTTCCGCATACTTCCCGCCCACCGTGTTCAGCGTGCTGTTCACGCCTTTGATCTCGTTTTGGAGCTGCTTCTTCCTGGACTCAGCTTTGCGATATTCATACCGTATCTGGGAAAGGTCGTGCCGGACACTTTCGTTTTCCTCCTTGTACCAGGATTCCTTTTCATTGTAAATTGAGATGAGGGCATCGATGTCTTCCTGGAGGCAATCGTTGGCTGAGGTGAGACTGCTGAAGGAGGTCTCCACCGTACACAGGTCCTCCACCACCCTGGCGAACCTCTCAAAGTTGACGTAGGTGTTATTGGGCGGCATGCTGGAGTGTGACTTAATGGTGTATTCCTTCAAGCGCTTGGTCTTCAGCTGCCTGCGCACCAGCTTCCTGCTCTCTTTGCTCTTCTGTCCCTCCGCCTGGTGAGTCTTCGACGGAGCAGATGGAAGAGTTTGAGGTTATTGGGAAGCAAGGTGAGGCGGGGGATACTGCACACAGCGGGAACAATCTGGATGCAGTGACGCGCGCGACTCCAGCATTCTGCAGCCACTGTGGTTAGCTCCACTCCACACCGTCAATGGTTGTGCAACAGACACACAACACCACACTTCAAACCACACTTCAAGCTCGCTGTGCATGCACACCTGTGGTATTAGTTTGCTGTGCCGTGTGTGATATGAATTAGAATATCAGTCATTTTCGTTGTTACAGTTTGAAATAACGGCAGCATGTAATGCAGTGGTCCACTTCACAAAGGGCGGCACGGTGGCACAGCGGTAGAGTTACTGTCTTACAGCGCCACAGACCCGGGTTCCATCCTGACCACTGGTGCTGTCCGCACGGAGTTTGTACGTCTCCCCGTGACCTGTGTGGGTCTTCGCCTTCCAAGCCCCATCTACACTAGTCCCACTCCGACCAACATGCCCCATCTACACTAGTCCCACACCGACCAACATGCCCCATCTACACTAGTCCCACCCCAACCAACATGCCCTATCTACACTAGTCCTACACCGACCAACATGCCCCATCTACACTAGTCCCACACCGACCAACATGCCCCATTTACCCTAGTCCCACACCGACCAACATGCCCCATCTACACTAGTCCCACCCCGACCAACATGCCCATCTACACTAGTCCCACACCGACCAACATGCCCCATCTACACTAGTCCCACACCGACCAACATGCCCCATCTACACTAGTCCCACACCGACCAACATGCCCTATCTACACTAGTCCCACACCGACCAACATGCCCCATCTACACTAGTCCCACACCGACCAACATGCCCCATTTACCCTAGTCCCACACCGACCAACATGCCCCATCTACACTAGTCCCACCCCGACCAACATGCCCATCTACACTAGTCCCACACCGACCAACATGCCCCATCTACACTAGTCCCACACCGACCAACATGCCCCATCTACACTAGTCCCACACCAACATGCCCCATCTACACTAGTCCCACACCGACAAACATGCCCCATCTACACTAGTCCCACACCGCCCAACATGCCCCATCTACACTAGTCCCACACCGCCCAACATGCCCCATCTACACTAGTCCCACACCGCCCAACATGCCCCATCTACACTAGTCCCACCCCGCCCAACATGCCCTATCTACACTAGTCCCACACCGACCAACATGCCCCATCTACCCTAGTCCCACACCGACCAACATGCCCCATCTACCCTAGTCCCACACCGACCAACATGCCCCATCTACACTAGTCCCACACCGACCAACATGCCCCATCTACACTAGTCCCACACCGACCAACATACCCCATCTACCCTAGTCCCACACCGACCAACATGCCCCATCTACACTAGTCCCACACCGACCAACATGCCCCATCTACACTAGTCCCACACCGACCAACATGCCCCATCTACACTAGTCCCACACCGCCCAACATGCCCCATCTACACTATTCCCACACCGCCCAATATGCCCCATCTACACTAGTCCCACACCGCCCAACATGCCCCATCTACACTAGTCCCACCCTGACCAACATGCCCTATCTACACTAGTCCCACACCGACCAACATGCCCCATCTACACTAGTCCCACACCGACCAACATGCCCCATCTACACTAGTCCCACACCGACCAACATGCCCCATCTACACTAGTCCCACACCGACCAACATGCCCCATCTACACTAGTCCCACACAGACCAACATGCCCCATCTACACTAGTCCCACACCGACCAACATGCCCTAGCTACAGTAGTCCCACACCGACCAACATGCCCCATCTACACTAGTCCCACACAGACCAACATGCCCCATCTACACTAGTCCCACACCGACCAACATGCCCCATCTACAGTAGTCCCACACCGACCAACATGCCCCATCTACACTAGTCCCACCTGCCAGCTTTTGACCCATATCCTTCTAAACCTGTCCTATCCATGTACCTGTCTAAATGTTTCTTAGACAGTGTGATAGTTCCTGCCTCCGCTCGTTCCATACACCTACAACCCGTTGTGCCAAAAGTTTCCTCCGAAGATTCCTATTAAATCTTTTCCCTCTCAGCTTACACTTAGAGTTGGTGCAGGACCTGGCAGTATCGCACATAGGGGAGTCAGCTCAGCGGGCCGTCTGTAGTGGCGGCTCCTGGGCTCACACCTGTTTCTAGACAACTATCGTTCTATCAGGGAACCTCCTTGCCTGAGGTCATCGGCTGCCAGCTTTCTTTCCACTTCCAGTTATTTTTCCCCACTCTCCTCACTACAGTCAGCCTGAAGAAGGGTCCCGACCTGAAACATCACCTATCCATGTCCTCCACAGATGCTGCCTGACTTGCTGAGTTCTTCCAGCACTTTTGTGTTTTTTGCTCAAGATCCCAGCGTCTGCAGTTCCTCGTGTCTACGTTCTGCAGAGCATATTGGCAACAGCTGCTCACCAATCTCACACTCGCGCAACTTCAGCCACTTATGGAAAAGTGCAAGCACTCACAATCTCTTACCAACTGTTGGAAGAAAGCAACCAGTCGGTCCCCTGAGACGGCACCGAGTAGAGAAGTTGGGAGGTCATGTTGCAGTTGCATAAGAAGTTGGTGAAACCACATTGTCTTCAGTTCTGGGCACCGTGTTATGGGAAAGATATTGTCAAGCTTGAAAGGGTTCAGAAAATATTTACGAGGATGTTGCCAGGACTAGAGGGTGCGAGCTACAGGGAGAATGGGTCTCTATTCCTTGCAGCGCAGGGGGATGAGGGGAGATCTTATAGAAACATGGAAACATAGAAATTAGGTGCAGGAGTAGGCCATTCGGCCCTTCGAGCCTGCACCGCCATTCAATATGATCATGGCTGATCATCCAATTCAGTATCCCGTACCTGCCTTCTCTCCATACCCTCTGATCCCCTTAGCCACAAGGGCCACATCTAACTCCCTCTTAAAGATAGCCAATGAACTGGCCTCAACTACCCTCTGTGGCAGAGAGTTCCAGAGACCCACCACTCTCTGTGTGAAAAAAGTCCTTCTCATCTCGGTCCTAAAGGATTTCCCCCTTATCCTTAAGCTGTGACCCCTTGTCCTGGACCTCCCCAACATCGGGAACAATCTTCCTGCATCTAGCCTGTCCAACCCCTTAAGAATTTTGTAAGTTTCTATAAGAGGTGTGTAAGAGGTGTGTAAAATCATGAGAGGAATAAGTCCGGTAGATGCACAGAATCTCTTGCCCAGAGTAGGGGTTGAGGGGCCTGTTTCCACATTGTATCTATGACTCTAAGAGATGGATAGCACTGGTGTGGTTCATTCACAGGGTGCTGCAAGGCACAGCAGGAGGACGGTGTCTCTGAATAGCACCGCGACTATATGGGTTGATGCCACCACGGATCCGCTGCATGTACTTGTCGCAATTGTCAATGGTATTACTGTGCTGCCTCCTTCCCCCAATCCTCTGAATGTCAGAAGCATTCAACATGAAGGAATTCTGTCTCCAGGAAGGGTCTGCTGATTCTGAATGCTGCAGAATCAGCTGTGCATTTCAGCTGATATGCTGCTCTCCTCGCCTACGGCAACTTGCCCAATGTTGTGTTACAATGAAATAAATGGTTGTAAATATAAAACTCAAATTCTATCACCGAAACATTCAAGTTTGGAAAACCTTTGGGATTGCTTGGATTACCTTGGAAAACTCGAATACGGGTTAGAGCAGGACAATACGTGAAATACAAAAAGGCCATTGTATAAAAAAATTCCGTGAGGAAAGTTTCCAGTAGTTCATGCAGAATCACAAAATTAAAATCACTGCATTTTTTTCAAAACATGCATGTTAATACATAGTCAGTCAGACAACAATGACACACACATCATAAGAAATTGTGTTAGTGTTAAGACTTACCATTATCCACGGGTGTGAAAGAGCATCTTTTATTTTTAGCCTTTTCCTAAATAAAACCAAACAGTGTTCAGAATTGGGTCACAACATTTACTTGCTAATTTAATCAGGTTTCAAATGAAATAAGACTTATTTCCAAATAAAGTGACATCATAAAAATACTGTTAGACTAAGATGTAGTCTTGTCATGAGAAGGAAGTTTGGGACTTGTGCACAAATGGAAGATAGAGGAGCAGCATTAGGCTCTTCAGTCCATCGAGTCTACTCAGTGGTTTTGATGATTCATACACAATTCGTGGCTGATCGATCTTTCCCTCTCAACCCCATTCTCCCGCCTTACCTGTCCTGCCTTATCTTCCCTGTTATTTACTTCCTCAAAGAATTCCAACAGATTTGTCAGGCAAGATCTTCCCTTCACAAAACCATGCTGACTTTGGCCCATTAGATCATGTGCTTCTGAGTGCTTGTAAACCTCATCCTTAATAATGGACTAAAAACTTATCAACCATTGAAGTCAGGCTAACCGGCCTTTAGTTTCCCTTCTTTTCAGATCGGCCGACGTGGGGTTGCTGAACATCCCGCGGTCTAGGCGTAAGCTCAGGGGCGACCGACCTTTGTGCAGCTCCTAGACTGTGGAACAGCGTCCCTCTTCCCATCAGAACTGCCCCCTCCATCGACTCCTTGAAGTCGAGACTAAAAAATCATCTCTACTCCCAAGCCTTTCTTGACGTCCTCTGAGCAAGGGCTACATGCATGTAGCGGTGTTTGTATTTAATCTATGAACCACTGTTGCTATACTATTCTTATACCAATGTGAAGCACTTTGGTCAACGAGAGTTTTTTTTTAGATGTGCTATAGAAATAAAAGTGACTTGACTTGACTTCTTTTGCTTCGCTCTCTTCCTGAACAACGGAGTAACACGTGTAATTTTCCAGTCCTCTGGGACCACCCCTGACTCTTGAGAGATCACCACGAATGCCGACAATCGTGAAAGCCGCCTCTTTCTTCGCAGCAGGGAGCTGGATTTTGGTGGGGGGAGGAGAAATTATCTGAAGAAGGGTCTCGACCCGAAACGTCACCCATTCCTTCTCTCCCTGCCCCGCTGAGTTACTCCACCATTCTGTTACTATCTTCAATTGAAACCAGCATCTGCAGTTCTTTCCTACCGATATTATACGTTTGTTTTCTTCATTTATGGGATGTGCACATCCTCTGGAAACAAATATTTATCGCCCTTTGTTAATTGAACTTGAGAAGGTAACAATGAGCAACATACTTGAGGAACTGCAGTTGTTCTGGTAAATTTGCTCCCATAATGTTGTTGAGTATGAGGTTTGGACACAGTGATGGGGAAGGGCCAGAGACGTAATAGACAATAGACAATAGGTGCAGGAGTAGGCCATTCGGCCCTTCGAGCCAGCACTGCAATTCAATGTGATCATGGCTGATCTTCCCCAATCAGTACCCCGTTCCTGCCTTCTCCCCAAATCCCCTGACTCCACTATTTTTAAGAGCCCTATCTAGCTCTCTCTTGAAAGCATCCAGAGAACCGGCCTCCACCACCTCTGAGGCAGAGAATTCCACAGACTCAACTCTCTGTGTTTCCTCGTCCCCGTTCTAAATGATTTACCCATTATTCTGAAACTGTGGCCCCTGGTTCTGGACTCTCCCAATATCGGAAATATATTTCCTGCCTCTAGCATGTCCAAACCCTTAACAATCTTATAAATTTCAATGAGATCCCCTCTCATCCATGTAAATTCAAGAGAATACAAGCCCAGCTGCTCCATTCTCTCAGCATATGACAGTCCCGCCATCCTGGGAATTAACCTTATAAACCTACGCTGCACTCTCTCCATAGCAAGAATGTCCTTCCTCAAATTAGGGGACCAAAACTGAACACAATACTCCAGGTGTGGTCTCAGTAGGGCTCTGTAAAACTGCAGAAGGACCTCTTTGCTTCTATACTTAACTCCCCTTGTTAGAAAGGCCAACATGCCATTTGCTTTTGTCACTGCCTGATGTACCTGCTTGCTTACTTTAATTGACTGATGAACAAGGACCCCCAGATCCCACAGATACAACAGCACTACCTACACACTAGGGACAATTTATAATTTACAGAAGCCAATTAATCTACAAACCTACACGTCTTTGGAATGTGGGAGGAAACCGGAGAAACCGCACGCGGTCACAGGGAGAACGTACAAATTCTGTGCAGACAGCGCCCATAGTCAGGTGTAGACTAGGGTCTCTGCTACCGCTGCGCCACCGTGCCGCACTCAACCCTACAGACCAAGTAGATCTGTAAACCTCTTCATTCTGTTAGCCTCCATTTGTCTAATTCAGTGACATATAAGAGGTGATCTTATAGAAAATATTAAATTATTAATGGATTGGACAGGCTAGATGCAGGAAAAATGTTCCCCATGTTGGGGGAGTCCAGAACCAGGGGTCACAATTTACGAATAAGGGTTATGCCATGGTGGTGCAGCGGTAGAGTTGCTGCCTTACAGCGCCGGAGACCCGGGTTCGATCCCGACTACGGGTGCTGTCTGTACGGAGTTTGTACGTTCTCCCCGTGACCTGCGTGGGTTTTCTCCGAGATCTCCAGTTTCCTCCCGCACTACAAAGACATACAGGTTTGTAGGATAATTGGCTTGATGTATGTGTAAGAAATTGTCACTGGTGTGTGTGGGATAGTATTAATGCGCGGGGATCGCCGGTCGGTGTGGACCTGGTGGGCTGAAGGGCCTGTTTCCACGCTGTATCTCTGAAATAAAATTTAGGACTGAGATGAGGAGAAACTTATTCACCCAGTGAGTTGTGAATCTGTGGAATTCTCTGCCACAAAGAGCAGTGGAGGCCAATTCACTGGATGTTTTCAACAGAGAGTTGGATTTAGCTCTTTGGGCTAACGGAATCAAGGGATGTGGGGAGAATGCAGGAGATCAGCCATGATCATATTGAATGGCGGTGCTGGCTCGAAGGACTGAATGGCCTACACCTGCACCTGCATCTAAAATAAATGTGGTCAAGCATCCGAGCCCCTGGGAATCTCACTGCAAAGTAAGCCCTCTAGTCATTAACCAAACCTTTCCTGTTTCCATTTGGATTCCATGGGTTTTTGCTTTTTGATCAGTCTACCCCATGGAAGTTTATTCAAATGCCTTGCTTGAACCAGTTTGGCCTACATCAACAGGCTGCCCTCGTTGACCTTCCGCCATATGGCCTCAATAGATCATTCCCTACTCAAACGTGTCCTTCCCTAAACACGTCCACAACCTTTCCTCGGGAAATCCAAAGTCTCGGTCACATGAAGAAGGCACTGAAGGTACACGTGAAAATAAGAAGTCTGGAGAGAGGTCCTGCCCCAAAACGTCACCTATCCATGTTCTCCAGAGATGCTGCCTGACCCGCTGAGTTACTCCAGCATCTTGTGTCTTCCAGAGCGAAATACAACAGTTCATCTTAAAAGTGCAACAATGGGTTGACTGGGCTTGTATTCACTGGAATTTAGAAGGATGAGAGGATATCTTATAGAAACATATGACATTCTTAAGGGATTGGACAGGCTAGATGCAGGAAAAATGTTGGGGGAGTCCAGAACCAGGGGTCACAGTTTAAGAATAAGGGGTAGGCCATTTAGGACTGAGATGAGGAAACTTTTTCACCCAGAGAGTTGTGAATGTGTGGAATTCTCTGCCACAGAAGGCAGTGGAGGCCAATTCACTGGATGTTTTCAAGAGAGAGTTAGATTTAGCTCTCAGGGCTAAAGGAATCGAGGGATATGGGGAGAAAGCAGGAACAGGGGTACTGACTCTGGACAATCAGCCATGATCATATTGAATGGCTTGAAGGGCCGAATGGCCTACTCCTGCACCTATTTTGTGTTTCCACTGGTGAAGCTTCTGCCTGTGTGTGTGTGGGTCCCGAGGAGAGGGTCACGACCGCTGCTAACTTGAACAAGTTCAGCTCACGTTACAATAATGAAACAGAGATCCTCAGCTCATTCTAGGACAGGTACATAAAGTATGTTTGAACGGGTCCAACCTTGCCTGTATCACACCCAATCACTGAACAACAGCATGGAAGGGATTGCTTCAAACTGTCGACACCACGGGTAGTGGGAGGAAGCCAGTGTCAGAATCTGCCTGCTCCTGTTTCTCTCTGACCCGCTCTCTGATCGTACCATGTAGAGTTAGTTGTGGGGTGCCGAGCATTCTCACACCTCCTGCCCTCGCCAATGTTTCATAGAAACATAGAAAATAGGTGCAGGAGGAGGCCATTCAGCCCTTCGAGCCAGCACCGCCATTCATTATGATTATGGCTGATCGTCCGCTATCAATAACCCATGCCTGCCTTCCCCCATATCCCTTGACTCCACTAGCCCCTAGAGCTCTATCTAATTCTCTCTTAAATCCATCCAGTGACTTGGCCTCCACTGCCCTCTGCAGCAGGGGATTCCATAAATTCACAACTCTCTGGGTGAAAAAGTTTTTTCTCACCTCAGTCTTAAATGACCTCCCCTTCATTCTAAGACTGTGGCCCCTGGTTCTGGACTCGCCCAACATTGGGAACATTTTTCCTACGTCTGACATCAGACAAGATTGAATGGCGGAGTAGACTTGATGGGCTGAATGGCCTCATTTTGCTCCTATCACTTATGAAACACCTCGGCTGAGCGATTGTGTGTGTCGATGTTGGCTGCACAGAGGAATGAATCGCACGTTAACCAAATGCCAGTCCTCACCTGGTGTCCTTCACCAGAAGGTTTTTGATGAAATCCTTCGCCAGTTCACTTGTGTGGCTGAAGAATTCTTCATCAAATTCGTAGTTCATTGCGGAGATGTTGGCCAGGGTTTCCTGCTTGGTTTCTCCAAGGAAGGGGGAAGCTCCGCTCAACCTATCCCACAGTGACAAACAAAACTGTTGTAGGAACCAGCAACATCTTCACCCAAAACCCCAACACGTCACATCCTCGCCCTGATCCCAATGTCATAAACATATATAATTTATAGAGTCATAGAGTGATACAGTGTGGAAACAGGCCCTTCAGCCCAACTTGCTGTCCCAACTGCACTAGTCCCACCTGCCTGCGCTTGGTCCATATCCCTCCAAATCTATCCAATCAGGTCGGTTTGGGCGCTGCGAGATGGCTGCCCTACCAGCAGCGTGTTAGTCAATTCTACTTTGATTATTTAGTGTCCAAATGTGTGTTTTAATGTCTCTCGGTGTGTCTTGTGTCGGGGGCGGTGAGGGGGGGGGGGGGGGGGTGTAAGGGGGAACTGCTTTCGGTTTCCATGTCGCCTCCCTTGCGGCCCAACACCACAATGGTGCGGCCATTCCCAGTGGGAGCAGCGTGAACTTTTCATCGCCGGGGTTGCCAGAAGGGAGCGCTCCGATCGCTGACCCGAGGCAGCCTGAAGCCGTGGTCTCCACCATCTTCAAGCCGCGGTCTCCGGTAGGGAAGCACCAATTCGGGACATACCTTGCCTGTACATCTGGCCGCCCGCTGCGGCAACTGCGGAGGTTTATGGTCCCAACCACGGGGAAATGGAGGATGACTGTAAACTTTGTGCCTTCCACCACGGTGATGAATGCTGTGGTGCATGTTTGTGTTACACTTGTTATTGTGTATTGTGTGTTCTTTTTTATTGTACCGCTGCTGGCAAATTCATTTTGTTGCACTTCACTGTGTATGTGACAAATAAATCTGACTATTGACTATCCAGGTATCTGTCTAACTGGTTCTAAAATGTAGGGATAGTCCCAGCCTCAACTACCTCCTCTGGCAGCTTGTTCCATACACCCACCGACCTTTGTGTGAAAAAGTTACCCCTCAGATTCCTCTGGAAGGCGACTCCGGACTGTCAAAGCTGCCACAGTCAGACATAAAAACAGTTTTTATCCACGAGTAGTTGCTCTACTCAACAGCCAAAAATCTGTAGCCTCCCTTTGATCTGGTATTTTGTTGGTTCACGTGCTTGATCAATGGTGTTTTATCATTAATGTTTTATTATTAATGTTTAGTGTTTTCGGAGTCATTCGTAACTGTCACTGTATGTTATGTTGTTACTTGTGGGTGGAGCACCAAGGCAAATTCCTTGTATGTGAATACTTGGCCAATAGACTTACTTAAGGGCCTGACCCACCAGCATGCAACTCTATGTGATTAGCGCGACCTAACGTGGTCGCTTGAGCCGTCCGGCGTCGCGGGGCCGGTCCCACTTCGATCGCCGGAGCCGTGCGGAATTGTGCGGAGTTCGTCCCGACACCGCGCGGGGCTCCGAAAAACCGACTATGTCCAAAAAATCCGCATGACAACGGCTTGTCGGCTCGCAGTCGCCTCGACATTTACACACCGCCCCGACATCGTGCCTCCGTGAACCTATTTGTAAGTGCCTCCGTGACCCTCTATGTGTGTGGCTCCGTGGCCCTCTGTGTGTGTGTCTCTGTGCCCCTCCCTGTGTGCCCCTCTCTGTGTGCCCCTCTCTGTCCTGGCGAACTTACCTTAGACTTCGCTCCAAGTTCGCCTCACTTTGTGCCGCTTTGCGCCACTCACCCGACCTCCGCGCGGCCCCGACTGCCGGTTTGGTTGCGCTTGCCGCATGCAGGCGCATGCTGGTGGGAACGGCCCTGTACGGGAGATCACCCGACCTCCGCGCGGCCCCCGCTTCTAGTTTGATCGCGTTCATCACATAGAGTTGCATGCTGGTGGAACAGGCCCATTACTTATTAAATCTTTTTCCCGTCACCTTGAACCTATGTCCTGTAGTCCTCGATTCCCCTACTCTGGACAAAGAGATTGTGTGCATCAACCGATCTACTCCTCTCACGATTTTATACACATCTATAGGATTCTGATTCGCGGTTTAGACGTGGGAATTTTGGACACGTTGGCAAGAAGTAAAGGAATGGCAGAATAAAACAAATGTTTATGTTAAGCGTCCTTGAAGTGTGTTTATTATATTTGGATCGAGATTAGGGTCTGACACCGACTGCATTTCAAAAATTATAATCTAAAAAAATACTTACAGAATGTAGGTGATCACGCCTATGCTCCTGAAAAACACAAAGGTCATTCTTACTATTTGAGAAGCAGAGAAACGACTGATCAATTCGTTATTTTGAGAATTACACTTAATTTTTCTTTTGGTTCATTTCATTTCCACTAGTTTAATTATGGCACAGCGGTTCAGCAGCAGGTAGTGCTGTTGCCTCATCCCTGCAGGCTTGGATAGGAACCGCTGCTGGACACAAAATGTTGGAGTAACTCAACGGGACAGGCAGCATCTCTGGAGAGAAGGAATGGGTGACCGTAAGGGTCTCGACCCGAAACATCACCCATCCCTTCTCTCCAGAGATGTTGCCTGTCCCGCTGGCTTACTCCAGCATTTCATGTCTACCTTCGATTTAAACCAGCATCTATAGTTCTTAACCTAGACATAGTAATTTCCTGTGTCTGAGGAATTCGCATCCTCTCTCTCCACGTGTGGCTGCCTGACCTTTCACTGGTTCCTCCCACTTCCGAAGGATGTGTCGGTTGACATAGGCCACAAAGCAGTTCAGCACAGGAGAAGGCCCTTCGGCCCACCAAGTTCATGCCGTAAGAGTGATAGGAGCAGAATTAGGCAATTCGGCCCATCTAGTCTACTCCGCCATTCAATCATGCCTGATCAATCTCTCCCTCCCAGCCCCATTCCCCTGCCTTCTCCCCATAACCTCCGACACCTGCACTAATCAAGAATCCATCTATCTCTGCCGTAAGTATGTTAGATAGAGCTCTAGGGGCGAGTGGATTTGGGGAGAAGGCAGGCACGGGTTGGTGATTGGGGACGATCAAAATGAATGGCGGTGCTGGCTCGAAGGGCCTGCTCCTGCACATATTTTCTATGTTTCTATGTAAAAATATCCAATGACTTGGCCTCCACATCCTTCTCAGCATTAAGAGTACTCTTGAGATTTCAACACGCAAACATCAGATGAGCGTCAGGGCATTCACTCTAAACTCCAAAGAAATTAATAAAACGTTCAACCTTGTGTTTTAAACCCAGGACGTGTAAAAACATCTGACTATCACTAGCCACCGTTCAGGTCCTCTCCCTGCCCCTGCCGGTGGTAAACAGTGGGGAGAACTATGGATCATCGAGGTTCCATATCCTTAAATAGTAATGTTTTGCTTGGGAATACAGCGCAGAAACAGGCACTTGGGCCCAGCGAGCCACCCATTCCACCAACCCCCGTACACGAACACTATCCTTCACACTACGGACAATTTACCACCTTCAACTAAGCCAATTAACCCACGTCTTTGGAATGTGGGAGGAAACCGGAAAACCCACGCGGTCACGGGGAGAACGTACAAACTCCGTACAGACAGCGCCCGTAGTCAGGACCGAACCCGGGTCTCTGGCGCCGTGAGGCAGCGACTCTACCGCTGCACCACCGTGCCGTCCCAAATTGCCAAGCACGTTTTAAGTTTTCAACCAGAGTTGGAGGTTTCAGGCACTCCCTTCACCTTTAGAGGCAGACACTCACCACATATCTGCTGGCAGCCCGAGAGGTTCATAGTTCACAATTTCTGGAGCTGGAATGTAGACGCACACCATTAAAAAAAAATCAAAAATATGAAGCAATATAAATGGTATCACTTGCTGCATGCATTATATTTGAGAATGAGATGAATGACGTTTCCGGCCTCAACCCAAAACGTCGCCCATCCCTTCTCTCCAGAGACGCTGCCTGTCCCGCTGAGTTACTCCAGCATTTTGTGCCTATCTTCGATTTAAACCAGCATCTGCAGTTCCTTCCTACACAATGCATTTTCTGATATACCGTTCTATTTAATGTCATATCTTCCCCGAAAGACATTTGATTTGATAATATACCGAACCTGGGACTGAAATATTGAAAACTTATACCTACCAACAAACTCAGGTGTCCCGAATATGTTTTTAAACTCAACGCCGTCTTCAATTTTGTGAGCTAGGCCAAAGTCTATCAGTTTGATGTGTGGCACAGGTATCTTGTCAAGAAGCATTATATTTTCAGGCTGAAAAGAGAGATTTCAGAAGATGAATGGTAAACTGAGCCGCAAGGACAAAACGCAATGTAATCACAAACCCTCAGCTTGAGGAAGTGTTGACGTTCGACAGGAATGTCCACTATTTACAGTCCCAGCTATTGTCAACAACTCATACTGAAGATTAAAGTCACCTGTATCGTGTACAGCGGCCCCGCGAGTGGGATTATAGTACATTTACCTCTTTAATTCTGCTTTCATGCAACTTATAATAAAGAATCTTAGAGCCATTTTCTAAACAAATTATTCTCGAGTAGATAGTTTCATCAATGCTTGGCCCGTTGCGGGCAGGATGTGGAGGCTTTGAAAGAATGTAGAAGAGGTTTACCAGAATGCTGCCTGGATTAAAGGCCATCAGATACAGGGAGAGATTAGTTTCAGAGATACTGCGTGGAAACAGGCCCTTCGGCCCATCGGGTCCGCGCCGACCTATCCTGCACCCACTACGGACAATTTTTATATTTACCAAGCCAGTTAACCTACAAACCTGTACGTCTTTGGAGAGTGGGAGGAAGACCTCGGGTAAAAACCCATGCAGGTCATGGGGAGAGCATACAAACTCTGTACAGACAGCACCCAGAGTCGGGATCGAACCCGGGTCTCCGGCGCTGCGTTCGCTGTAAGGCAGCGACTCTACCGCTGCGCCACCGTGACCATTAGGTAGCCTTGGATTGTTTTCTCTAGAATGGATGAGCGGAGACCTGAGACAGTAAATTATGAGAAGCATAGATATGGTAGACAGTCAGAACCTTCAAGGATTGAAATATCAAACACTAGAGGAGATGTACGGGGTAAGTTTAATTTTTTTACAGAGTGTCTGGATTGTGCTGCCGGAGATCGTGGTGGAAGCTGACACTACACTGGCATTAAGGAGACTTTTGGGTAAACACATGGATTTGTAATGAATAGAGGATGATGGATTATGTGCAGGCCATTAAAGGTTGGTCTTAGAGTCATGTTAGGCACGGACTTGTGGGCCGGAGAGCCTGTTCTCACTGCTCTACTGTTCTATGCTCCAATGGTATTATTTCATATTTCCTTACGATGAGGTAGGAGGCCATTCGGTCCACTTGGTCTATGCTAGCTCTCAGAGAACTCCCATCTCTGCTATTCCCCCACATTTCCCTGTGACGTCAAAAAGAGCGCTCAATCTCCCTCTGGCCACAGGCACAGGAAGTAATTACAGCGGCCAGTGAACCAGTGTCTGTGGGACGTGGAGGGAAAGCCGAGTGTCCATGGGAGCACAAAATGCTGGAGTAACTCAGCGGGACGGGCAGCATCTCTGGAGAGAAGGAACGGGTGACGTTTTGGGTTGAGACCCTTCGTCAGACGTGCGTGTTCTTTAAATGATGCCATGAGATTATATACAATCTAACACTTTATCCCTAGGCCACCTCCTCTAGTGCAGCACTGCCTCAGAGTCCAGAATACATACTGGTTTGCCCTGAGCTTCGTACAACATTCAGCTGGGAATGGGCCTAATGAGTGTTCCCTGCGAGCTAGCATAGACTCAATGGGTTGAATGGCCTCCTTCTGTGTCATAAGGAAGTAAATATATGACATTTGGAGTGGCTTAGAGAATAAACTTACAGCAGCTTAGAGAGTAAACAGTTTATATTTACAATAGCACCTTGGTGGGTGGCACGGTGGCGCAGTGGTAGAGCTGCTGCCTTGCAGCTCCAGAGACCCGGGTTCGATCCTGACTACGGGTGCTGTCTGTGCGGAGTTTGCACGTGACCTACGTGGGTTTATATCCGGGTGCTCCGGTTTCCTCCCACACTCCAGGCATGCAGGTCTGTAGGTTAATTGGCTCGGTGTAAATGTAAATGGTCCTTAGTGTGTGTAGGATGGGGATCGCTGGTCGGCACGGACTCGGTGGGCCGAAGGGCCTGTTTCCGCGCTGTATCTCTACACCAAACTAACGCACTGCTAAAACTGCCGTGGATAAAATAGTTTGCTGAAGATTATGGGTTGGGCACAACAAGAAACAGAGACAACACATGAAAATATTAAAAGTTATCAAGGATAATATTGATCGATCAATGACGGATCCTACCTTGAGGTCGAAATGTGCAATGTTCTTGGAATGGAGGTAGTTCACACCATCGAGGATTTGTTTAATAAACGCTGTCGCCTCCTCTTCACTCAAAGACTCTTTCTGCGCCAGAAAGTCAAAGAGTTCCCCTCCAGAGACCCTGAAAACAGAGTCAGCGACTCTTATAGTGAGTGTTAGACAAGGATGCATCGACTGCTGGCTGGTAAACATAGAAACATAGAAATTAGGTGCAGGAGTAGGCCATTCGGCCCTTCGAGCCTGCACCGCCATTCAATATGATCGTGGCTGATCATCCAACTCAGTATCCCGTACCTGCCTTCTCTCCATACCCTCTGATCCCCTTAGCCACAAGGGCCACATCTAGCTCCCTCTTAAATATAGCCAATGAACTGGCCTTAACTACCCTCTGTGGCAGAGAGTTCCAGAGACCCACCACTCTCTGTGTGAAAACATTCCTTCTCATCTCGGTCCTAAAGGATTTCCCCCTTATCCTTAAGCTGTGACCCCTTGTCCTGGACCTCCCCAACATCGGGAACAATCTTCCTTCATCTAGCCTGTCCAACCCTTTAAGAATTTTGTAAGTTTCTATAAGATCCCCTCTCAATCTCCTAAATTCTAGAGAGTATAAACCGAGTCTATGCAGTCTTTGTTCATAAGACAGTCCTGACATCCCAGGAATCAGTCTGGTGAACCTTCTCTGCACTCCCTCTATGGCAATGATGTCCTTATGGTAACTTGTACCTTGTGGCCATTAATTCCGAAGAGTCGACTGGAAGTTGGACAATTTATAGTAGGTATGTTACAAAACTTACCTTTAGCGGCGCTGCACTTCTGCCGCTCCCCGTGTGCGCGACTTTAGCGCCTTTCAGAGGGGGGCGGGCTTAAAGTGCCGTTTTTCCAAAGGCCTGGATAATCGATGAATGTCGGGCGATTTAATTGCGGAAGAAAAATCGCTCCGACATTTCATCCATTAAGGTATTTTTAAATTACTCTAAGTTATTTGTTAACTAGAGTAATTTAAAAATCACCTTCAAAAGCCGTGACCGCAGACCACCGGAAGCATTTTCCGTAGGGGAGAAAAAAAGGTAAATACTTTATTTTTTTATTAAAAGTTGGTTTTTCGGGAGGCTTTAATACTATTTTAATGTTGCGAAATGGGGTCCCCAAAAAATGTATGAACCCCCAGTATTTTTCCCCCCGACTTCACCGCTAACCGCAACGTTCCAATCCACCGCATTCCACTAAAACCCACTCGCTAGTTGATTTAAATGGCCATTTATTTACAGGCATTAAACACTAAAATTCTTCCATTTGGCCCAGAAATTCAAGAAAATGAGATTTAAAAATTATGTTATATTGTGGATTATTGTGTGAATGATATTTGGACACTTAGGCAATTAAAAAAAAGTGTATCTTTTCTTAAGAAATTGATAGATGTTTAGATCTACTCATTGAATTTTGTAATTAGCTACAATTAGATAACTAACTAATTATATACTTTAATTTCAGGTAATCCAAGTAAGATTGTTTAATATTTGTTTCAGAATGCTTCAATCTATAATAACTGAAAATTTCATTGAGTTCTCTTAATTTTTAATAAAGTTATGGGCTTTTAACTTTTCCAGATCACAGCTTTTGAGTTAAATCAATTGAAAGGCAATGGGAAGCAAGATACTCATTTCCGAGCATGAAAATGGCCATAACTTTCTTAATACTGAAGATATGAAAGTAAATTAGGTGTCAAATTAAACTTCTTGTTATGCTTTATCTGATGGGATAAATTGCAGACTTGATTTTTTAAATCTCAAAATTTTGTAACATTGCTATTTATAGCGGACAGTTTTCACATTTATCAAGCCAATTGACCTACAATTGTGAAGATGATATGTTCTTCACACAAAGAAGCACCAATTAGTTTTGTTTAGTGATACGATGTGGTAACACGCCCTTCGGCCCACCGAGTCTGCGCCAACAACAAACCCCACACACTAACGTTACCCTGCACACATGAGGGACAATTTACAATTATAACGAAGCCACCTAACCTACAGATCTGCACGTCTTTGGAGGACGGGAGGAAACCGGAGAACCCGGAGGAAACCCACGCAGGTCACGGGGAGAACGTACAAACAGACAAGCACCCGTAGTTAGGATGGAACCCGGGTATCTGGAGCTGTAAGGCAGCAACTCTACCGCTGCGCCACCGTGCCGCTCTATGTATTAACATTAAAACATGGCATGTCCAGTGTGGCCAACACCTGCACAATGGAGACCCTCTCCACCTCGCCAGCAACAGTTGTGTATTGCAGCAAAGTCGGAGATGGCATCTCTTGGCTGAGGCATTAAGTCACGATCCTTTCTTCACTCAAAGCCAGATGTCAGATATCTCCGAGACATTATTCCCAAAGGGGTAAAGTTGAACTCCCTCTCCGACCATTATTCCTCTGTCAATATCCCAAAGAATCCGCTTGCTTGGTCATGACCACATAGCCGCTTACGAGGCACAAGGAACCCACAATAGACAATAGGTGCAGGAGTAGGCCATTCGGCCCTTCGAGCCAGCACCGCCATTCACTGTGATCATGGCTGATCATCCCCAATCAGTACCCCGTTCTCCCCATATCCCCTGACTCCGCTATCTTTAAGAGCCCTATCTAGCTCTCTCTTGAAAGTATCCAGAGAACCTGCCTCCACCGCCCTCTGAGGCAGAGAATTCCACACTCGCCACTCTCTGTGTGAAAAGGTGTTTCCTCATCTCCGTTCTAAATGGCTTACTCCTTATTCTTAAACTGTGGCCCCTGGTTCTGGACTCCCCCAACATCGGGAACATGTTTCCTGCCTCTAGCGTGTCCAAAGCCACCTATTCCTTTTCTCCAGCGATGCTGCCTGACCCACTGAGTTACTCCAGCACTTTGTGTCTTTTTAGCTGCTCACGCAAGTAGCTTTGCTTAAAATGGAAACTGTATTTCCTTTGTGTAGAAAGGAACTGCAGATGCCGGTTAACACCGAAGATCGACACAAAAAGCTGGAGTAACTCAGCAGGACAGGCAGCATCTGTGGAGAAAAGGAATGGGTGACATTTCGGGTCGAGGCCCCTGTTAAGCCTCAATTTGTTTTATTACTTCTAAAAGTATTTAATCGTGTAGGAAACGCTGGAACATTCTATGTAATCATGATGAGAATGCTAAAGTCTTGTAATTTAACATTGTTGCTCACGGCAGGAACTGTGGTCTGCGTCGCTGCTTGTTAAATGTGAGCGATTTCAACTCTGCCCCTGACGTCTGTCTGACACCACGTGACATGCCCAACACACCCCCCCTTCACTGAAGTCAGACACCGGCAGAAATCCCAAGTCAAATCAGAACATACTGGAAACACTCAATAGGTCGAGCATCATCTGCAAGACACACACACATACACACACACGCACGCACATATACACACACACACATATACACACACACGCGCACATATACACACACACATGCACATATACACACACATGCACGTATACACACACACGCACACACACACACACACACACGCACATACACACACACGCACATACACACACACACATACACACACACACGCACATATACACACACGCGCACACACACATACACACACACTTGCACACACACACATATACACAACACACACAACACGGACACACATAAACGCACGCACAGACACACACATACACACACACACGCACAGACACACGCATACACACACACATACACACACAAAGACATACACACCATGCACACAGACTCACTCACACAGACTCACACACACAGACTCACACACACACACACAGAGGCACAGGCATGGAGACACACGGAGAAATGGAGGCACAGACTCGGGCGCGCGCACGCCAGCGTGTACACACACGCACACAGAGTAAATTCTTCAGGCCGATGACCATTTTATTATTTGCACGTAGGCTAACGGAATGTTCCCAAAGAAAACACGCACGCATACAAACATGCACACACATATACACTCACATGCACACATATACACACGCATATATAAACATACATAAACACACATATACACACACGCACGCATATATATATACACACACACGCACACAGACTCACTTACAGACACACACACAGACACACACACAGACACACACACACAGACACACACACACAGACACACACACACAGACACACACACACACACACACACACACAGAGGCACAGGCATGGAGATACACACACTGACACAGAGGCAGACGCAGAAATGGAGGCGCAGACACAGACTCAGGCGCGCGCACGCCAGCGTGTACACACACACACACACACACAGAATAAATTCTTCAGGTCAATGACCATTTCATTATTTGCACGTAGGCTGACGGAATGTTCCCAAAGAAAACACCACACAATAATGATAGAATCCACAAGGGGGTGCAATGATTTTAAATGGATAATACATGTCAACTCGGTACAAGTTCTCGGAGCTGAATTAGGCCATTCGGCCCATCAAGTCTTCCCGGCCATTCAATCTAGCCAGATCTATCTCTCCCTCTCAACCCCATTTTACTGGCTTCTTCCTATATCCCCTGACACCCTTAAGGGCCTGTCCCACTTACGTGATTTTTTCGGCAAATTGCAGGCACCAGTCACTACTGTCCCGACAATGTTTCCAGATGCTTTTAGTTTAGTTCAGAGATACAGCACAAAATCAGGCCCTTCAGCCCATCGAGTCCATGCCGTTCAACAACCCCTGCAGATTAATACAACCCAATACCCCAAGGGACAATTTACAATTTTACCAAAATTAATTTGTAGGCAATTAATCTACAACTCTGTACATTTGATTTTGTTTTCATTTTAGAGATACAGCATGGAAACAGGCCCTTCGGCCAAACGAGTCCGCACCAGCCGGCAATCCCTGCACACGAACACTATCCGACACACATTAGTGACAATTTAAACATACACCAAGCCAATTAACCTACAAACCTGTACGTGTTTGGAGTGTGGGAGGGAAACCGAAGATCTGAGCGAACACGCACGCGGTCACGGGGAGAACATACAAACGCCGTACAGACAGCGCCCGTAGTCAGGATTGAACCCGTCTCTGGCGCTGTGAGGCAGCAACTCTACCGCTGCGCCACTATCCTGGCTCATTTGCTGAATAATATTGCCAGATGCTTCAAATCTAACATCGAAGCAGAACGTGGAAATGTTCAGCAGGTCAGGAAGTTTCTTTTGCGAGGGAAACTGAGTTAATGGTCCAGTTCCTCAATGTTACACGCCATTCAAATCTACATCTGCACAACGCAGAGCTTCCCACTGACTCCCACAGACCCCACCTCTCCAACATCGACAATCTTCTGGCATTTAATCTGTTTCATGCTTCAAGAGTGTTTTTTCATTGTCACATGTCCCAAACAACAATGAGATTCTTACTTGCAGCAGCACAGCAGAATATGTAAACATAATACACTGTAAATGAGATGATAAACTGAGTTCAACGCTTTGGGCCCAAACCCTTCTTCAGAGTGGAAGTTGAGGTTGGGGTGAGGGGGGTGGTGGGGGGGGGGGGGGGGTAGTGGAGGTGAGAGAAGGCCAGGAGAAATCCAGTTTATTCCTCCCCCCACCTCTACTTTCTGAAGAAGGGTTCCGACCTGAAACGTCACCTATTACGTTCCTCCAGAGATGCTGCCTGACCCGCTGAGTTACTCCGAAATGCTGGAAACATAGGAAATAGGTGCAGGAGTAGGCCATTCGGCCCTTCGAGCCTGCACCGCCATTCAATATGATCATGGCTGATCATCCAACTCAGTATCCTGTACCTGCCTTCTCTCCATACCCCCTGATCCCTTTAGCCTCAAGGGCCAAATCTAACTACCTCTTAAATATAGCCAATGTATAGCTGGAGTAACTCAGCGGGACGGGCGGCATCTCTGGAAAGAGGAAAGAGGGAATGGGTGACGTTGGTAGACAAAAGTGCTGGAGAAACTCAGAGGTGCAGCAGCATCTATGGAGCGAAGGAAATAGGCAACGTTTTGGGCCGAAACCCAAAAGTGCACCCAATGAGTTTCTCCAGCACTTTTGTCTACCTTCGATTTTCCAGCATCTGCAGTTCCTTCTCAAACAGAATGGGTGACGTTTCTGGTCGAGACCCTTCTTCAGACTCCAGCTTTTTGTATCTATCTTCGTTATAAAACCGGATAATCAACAAAAGGTGTTGGGAGGAAGGGGGAATGGAGCCGAGGATCTTGCAGGAATGTTGACCAAGGAAGAACTGGCAACGGTGCAAACGGGATTCCTCAGCCAAACGTGCCACTTAAATGACAAAATGACGCGCAAATACCGAAGAAGTGTGGGGAACGTCAGCAGGATAGTTAATAACTGTGAATAGAGATAGAAAGTTAATGCGTAGGAAGGAACTGCAGATGCTGGTTTAACACCGAAGATAGACACAAAATGCTGGAGTAACTCTGCGGGACAGGCAGCATCTCTGGATAGAAGGAATAGGTGATGTTTCGGATTGAGACCCTTAAGGGCCTGTCCCACCAGCATGCAACTTTATGCGATTAGCGCGACCTAACGTGGTCACTTGAGCCGTCCGGCGTCGCGGGGCCGGTCCCACTTCGATCGCCGGAGCCGTGCGGAATTGTGCGGAGTTCGTCCCGACACCGCGCGGGGCTCCGAAAAACTGACTACGTCCAAAAATTCCGCGCGGCAACGGCTTGTCGGCTCGCAGTCGCTTCGACGCATTACACACCGCCCCGACATTGTGCCTCCGTGAACCTATCTGTAGGTGCCTCCGTGACCCTCTATGTGTGTGGCTCCGTGGCCCTCTGTGTGTGTGTGTGTGCGCCTCTGTGCCCCTCTCTGTGTGCCCCTCTCTGTCCTGGCGAACTTACCTTAGACTTCGCTCCAAGTTCGCCTCACTTTGCGCCGCGTTGCGCCACTCACCCGACCTCCGCGCGGCCCCCGCTTCTAGTTTGATCGCGTTCATCACATAGAGTTGCATGCTTGTAGGACAGGCCCTTTAATCTGAAGAAGGGTCTAGACCCGAAATGTCACCCATTCCACCCACAAATGCTGCCTGTCCCGCTGAGTTATAGCCCTGTCCCACGATACGAGTTCATTCCAAGAGCTCTCCCAAGTTTTAAAAAAATCAAACTCGTGGTAAGCACGGAGAATGAACGTAGCGGGTACGTCGGAGCTCGGGGACATCTCTTAGCGCTAACGGCAGGTACTCGGGAAGACTCGCCAAGATTTTTCAACATGATGAAAAATGTCCACGAGAGCCCCGAGTACCGACGAGTGGCCATTTCCGTAAATCTCCCAGTTCGAATCAGGGCAAACTCGTGAGAGCTCTTGTAATGAACTCGTACCGTGGGACAGGGGGTTTACTCCAGCATTCCGTGTTGAAGAAAGTTAATGCTTCAGGTTGATGTCTTGCATTAGAATTTTACAGTCAATGCTTTGTGTTGTTATATTGATGAAACCTTTTGAAAAACGCAACATAATGAAATATTTTAGCAAGAACTAGACAAGAAAAAACTACAGCAATGAAAAATGTCTTAATTATAGTTTTACTGACGTTGGTCATAGAGAGTTTGTAGCAAAACTAGTTAGAAAGAGCTTAAGTAAGATGGCTTCATTATTTGCCGGCTGATGGAGTGACCTTTCCGCACAAAGGGAGAGCATTGCCCGTGTAGAACCACCCAGCTCTGTTTTGTTAGCTTGTTACTGTGGAGCAGGAGATGGTGACAATGGTGAGCCACTTGCTGGCTTTGTCGTGCTAGAATAACAGATTTAATGACAGCACAGAAGGGGGTTGAGCTGCCACTGCAACTTTCCGCACCACTAACGACCCGATGCCAAAGAGGTTTTGGACAAGAGATCTTTCTCAAGATGACGACCAGTGTTTAATGGGCTGTAACGTAAGCACAGGGCTGCATTGTGTATTGTCATTCCTCCTTTGTCAGCTGTGTTTAATGTCAAAGCAACTAGCACTCTCTTTACACTCTGGGAACACAAGGCTTGTACTAACACACTTGGCAGGAAAAGCAACAAGTCATTCATTTTTCTCATTCTCTTTCCGCTTTTCTAAAGCAGAATGTACATTTGATTATGAACATGGCCAAAAGCCAAGGGCGATAAGGAGGTAAAACCGATCGCCCCATAAACAGGCCCCAGGTCTGCAACGCATCACTGAGTCACAAGACTACACGCTGCCCCTTTCAATCACAATCTATCTCCAATCACATATTACAATCGTTCCACACTCTTAAATTCATATTCCCCACAGCAACATTTCTTATTTTAACTATGATTCTCTTCAACTACCAGAACCAGAGCAGCGCTGAACTACTATCTACCTCATTGGTGACCCTCGGACTATCTGTGACGGACTTTGCTGACTTTACCTTGGCTAAATGTTATTCCCTTGTCATGTGTCTCTACATTGTAAATGGCTCGATTGCAAACTTCAAATTCCTTGGAGTCAATATCACCAACAACATCCCCTGGAAAACCCATATTGAAGCAACGACCAAGACGGCACACTAACACATCGACTTCCTTATTTTCATGAAGTTCGGAATGCCCCTACAACTCTCACCAACTCTACAGGTGCGCCGTAGAAAGCATTTTATCAGGACGTGGTTTGGGAACGGCTCCAGCCAAAACCACAAGAAATTGCAGCGAATTGTGGACGTAGCCCAGAGCATCACACAAACCAACCTCCCTCCCATCGACTCCTTCTACACCTCATGCTGCCTTGGCGAGGTCAGCAGCATCATCAAGGAACAGCCTCACCCAGGCCACTCCCTCCTCTCCCCTCGCCCATCAGGCAAGAGGTACAAGAGTTTGAAAACACACACGTTCAGATTCAGGGACTGTTTCTTCCCAGCTGTTATCAGGCAACTGAATCATCATCCCACACCCAGAGAGCAGTCCTGAACTACTGAAGGTAGACAAAGGTGTTGGAGAAACTCAGCGGGTGCGGCAGCATCTATGGAGCCAAGGAAATAGGCCGAAACCCTTCTTTAGACTGATGTAGGTTGGGAGGGGGTGGGCGGGGGGAAGAAAGGAAAAAGGAAGAGGAGGAGCCCGAGGGCTGAGGGAGAGCTGAGAAGGGGAGGGGACAGCAAGGGCTATCGGAAATTGGAGAAGTCAATGTTTATGCCACTAGGGTGCAGACTGCCCAAGCGGAATATGAGGTGCTGCTCACTCTGGCCATGGAGGAGGCCCAGGACAGAAAGGTCGGATTTGGAGTGGGAGGGGGAGTTGAAGTGCTGAGCCACAGGGAGGTCGGGTTGGTTATTGCGGACCGAGCGGAGGTGTTCGGCGAAACGATCGCCAGGCCTACTGTTGGTCTCACCGATGTAGATCAGCTGGCATCTGGAGCAACGGATGCAGTAGATGAGGTTGGAGGAGGTGCAGGTGAACCTCTGTCACACCTGGAATGACTGGTTGGGTCCTTGAATGGAGTGGAGGGGGGAGGTAAAGCGACAAGTGTAGCATCTCTTGCGGTTGCAAGGGAAAGTGCCCGGGGAAGGGGGAGGTGCGGGAGGGAAGGGAAGAGTTGACAAGGGAGTTACGGAGGGAGCGGTCTTTGCGGAAACCAGACGGGGGGAGATAGGAAGATGTGGCGAGTGGTGGGGTCACGTTGGAGGTGGCAAAATTGACAGAGGACTATTTGTTGTATGTGGCTGGTGGGGTGAAAGGTGAGGACTAGAGGGACTAACTAGTCCTGAACTACTATCTACCTCGTCGGGGACCATTAGACTATCTTTGATCAGACTTTGCTTTACCTTGGGCTTATCATGTATCACTGCACTGTAAATGGCTCGATTGTAATCGACTTGATTACAAGTCAAGAGTGTTTTAATGTCATATGTCCTGGACGGGACAATGAAATTCTCACTTGCTGCAGCACGACAGAATACGTGACTATGTAAACATTGTATTTAACGGGAAAAAAAGAAAAGGTTCACCAAATAACAAATATGGTGCAAATAACAAATAATATTATAGTCTTTTACAGTTCAGAGCTCACAGCTTATTCTGAAGAAGGGTCTCGACCCGAAACGTCGCCTATCTCCTTCGCTCCTTAGATGCTGCTGCACCCGCTGAGTTTCTCCAGCTTTTTGTGTAACCCTCACAGCTTATTCTTTGTGTTTAACAGCCCGATTGCTGTGGGGAAGAAGCTGTTCCTGAACCTGGACGTTACAGTCTTCAGGCTCCTGTACCTTCGTCCTGATGGCAGTGGTGAGATAAGTGTGTGGCCAGGATGGTGTGGGTCCTTGATGGTTTTGGCTGCCTTTTTGAGGCAGCAACTATGATAGATCCCTTCGACGGCGGGGAGGTCAGAGCCGGTGATGGACTGGGCAGTGGTCACAACTTTTCCGCTCCTGGACGCTCAAGTTGCCGAACCAGGCCACGATGCAACCAGTCAGAATGCTCTCTACCGCGCACCTGTAGAAGTTTAGGAGAATCCCCTTCGACTTGCCGAATCTCCGTAATCTTCTCAGGAAGTAGAGTCGCTGATGTGCCTTCTTTACAATTGCATCGGTGTGCTGGGTCCAGGAAAGATCTTCTGATATATGCATGCCCAGGAATTTGAAGTTATTGACCCTCTCCACCATCGTCCCGTTGATATAAAACAGGATTGTGGGTCCTCATCCTTCCCCTACTAAAGTCCACAATCAGTTCCTTGGTCTTACTGATGTCGCGAGCCAGGTTGTTGTGCTGGCACCATTTGGTCAGTCGGTCGATCTCACTTCTATACTCTGACTCATCCCCATCAGTGATTCGTCCAACCACAGTGGTGTCATCTGCGAACTTGATGATGGAGTTCGGACTGTGACCGGCTGCGTAACGCAGGGGGCTGAGCACGCAGCCTTGAGGTGCTCCCGTACAAATTGTTACTGAGGATGAAGTGATTCCTTCAATTCAAACAGACTGTGGTCTGTGGATGAGGAAGTCGAGGATCCAATTGCAGAGGGATGTGCAGAGACCCAGTTCCGTGAGCTTGGTAACCAGCCTGGAAGGGATGATGGTATTAAACGCCGAGCTGTGGTCTATAAACAACAGCCTGACGTAGGTGTTTTTATTGTCCAAGTGGTCCAGTGTGGAGTGGAGAGCCAGTGAGATCGCATCTACCGTTGACCAGTTGTGGGGGTATACGAACTGTAGTTGGTCGAGGGTCTTGTCGAGGTAGGAATAGATGCACACCATAACCAACCTCTCAAAGCACTTCATCACCACAGGCGTTAGTGCCACTGGCCAATAGTCATTGAGACACGTCATGTTGTTCTTCTTCGCACTGGTATTATTGATGCCCTCTTAAAGAAGGAGGGAACCTCAGACCTTAGAAGTGAGCAGTTGAAAATGACCATAAAAATTCCAGGCCAGTTGGTCCGCACAGGTTTTTAGAACACGACCGGGTATGCCATCAGGTCCAGGCGCTTTCCGAGGGTTCATCCCTCTGAAGGATCTTCTGACGTCGGCCTCTGTGACTATGACATTGACTGTAACACCATCAGGGTGAATAGGGGCTTGGGAAGGCCCTATCGAACCGTGCGTAGAATGCATTGAGCTCGTCAGGGAGTGATGCTTCGGTGTCGTTTGAGCCGCCTCCTGATTTTGCCGTGTAGGAGGTGGTGACATTCAAGCCCTGCCACAGTTGCCGAACATCCGTCTCACCCTCCAGCTTGGAGCAGAAGTTCTTTTTGGCCTTTTTGATGGTCTTACCAAGGTCGTATCTGGACTTCATGTAGACCTCTGCATCGCCAGACCTGAATGCCCGGGATTTTGCCTTCAGAAGAATGCGGATCACATGGTTCATCCAAGGCTTCTGGTTAGGAAACACTTGGAAGGTCTTTGTTGGGATGCAGTCCTCCACACATTTCTTTATGGAGCCTGTAACGACTGTGGCGTATTCATTCAGGTCCGTTGCCAAGTCCCTGAACATTGCCCAGTCTATGGACTCCAAACAGTCCTGGAGTTGTTCCTCTGCCCCCACTGACCAACTCTGTACTGTCCTCACCTCTGGGGGTGCCCTCTTCAGTTGCTCCCTGTAGGCAGGAAGAAGCAGCACCGCTGAATGGTCGGATTTACCGAAGTGAGGGCGAGGGATAGAGCGGTAGGCGTCTTTGATGGTGGTGTAGCAGTGGTCGAGGGTGTTTGGTCCTCTGGTGCAGCAGGAGACATGTTGGTGGCAGTTAGGGAGCGATTTCTTCAGGTTGGCTTTGTTGAAGTCCCCGGTTACGGTGGTAAATGCCTTGCAAAATGAGATGTTCAGTTATAAACCTCCCGAATCTCCTCTTCTCGCCGTGATCATCTGAGATCCACAGAGCATGAAAACGGTTTACATATTGGAAGCCTTCAACACGAGGCGAGTGCAATACTGCTATTGAGGGAGTGCAGCGTAGGTTTACAAGGTTAATTCCCGGGATGGCGGGACTGTCATATCCTGAGCGAATGGAGCAGCTGGGTTTGTACACTATGGAGTTTAGAAGGATGAGAGGGGATCTCATTGAAACATATAAGATTGTTAAGGGCTTGGACACGCTTGAGGCAGGAAACATGTTCCCAATGTTGGGGGAGTCCAGAACCAGGGGCCACAGTTTAAGAATAAGGAGTAAACCATTTAGAATGGAGATGAGGAAACACTTTTTCTCACAGAGAGTGGTGAGTCTGTGGAATTCTCTGCCTCAGAGGGCGGTGGAGGCAGGTTCTCTGGATGCTTTCAAGAGAGAGCTAGATAGGGCTCTTAAAAATAGCGGAGTCAGGGGATATGGGGAGAAGACAGGAACGGGGTACTGATTGGGGATGATCAGCCATGATCACATTGAATGGCGGTTCTGGCTCGAAGGGCCGAATGGCCTACTCCTGCACCTATTGTCTATTTCAGGTGACTGAAACAGTGTGTGTAAACAGGAACAAGTACTAACAATAACTGTGACACACTATCAATAGTGAGTGCCACAAGTTTCACACTGGCATCTACAATATCCACAATACTGGGGTGGGGGGACAGAGTGGCGCAGGGGTAGAGTTGCTGCCTCACAGCGCTACAGACCCGGGTTCGATCCCGACTACAGGTGCTGTCTGTACGGAGTTTGTACGTTCACCCCGTGACCTGCGCGGGTTTTTTTTCCGAGAACTTCAGTTTCCTCCAAAGTTTGTGGGATAATTGGCATGGTATTAATCGGCGATGTGGAGGGGGGGGGGGGAAGGTGCTGCATGGGCACCAGCCTGTCCTCCATATGACATCGCCCAGGCTTGCATCCGACCACGATGCATCACCCATGCTCAGTCATGACCGAGGGGGGCTACTATTAATGGAAATATTTAGTGTAGGATAGTGTGTGTGTGCAGGGATCGCTGGTCGGTGCGGGCTCGCTGGGCCTGTTTCTGCACTGCATCTCTAATTAAAAAAAAACGAAAATCGTAATTCCTCCAAGATATTTTATGGACCAGGATCCACCCCAATGGAAAACCCAGGTAATCGTCAGCTATCAGAAATATAAATGCCTATGGCCCCATAAAAGGTGGTTTCAATTGCACTAGATTGACTTCCCAAACATGATTTAATTTAGAAAGGTAAATATTACTACTTTGGGTGGTGTGTTTTGAATTTACAATTCCCTAGTCTAGGGTTATTAAAAGGAGTGAATCAGAAATACTAAAGATTCTTGTAGGAAATAAAACACACTCAAAATGCTAAAATGACTTGGTGACAATCTTGTCGAGCCAGTTTCAGTTTCAGGAGATTGAGATTTGGGCAATGGGTAAACTCAGGGATATTTGTCGCTAGTGTAGGTCCCGAGTGCAGAGTATCGGATGGAGTGCACGCAGTAGAGTTGCTGCCTCACAGTGCCAGAGACCCGGGTTCGATCCTGACTGCGGGTGCTGTCTGCAAGGAGTTTGTATGTTCTCCTTGTGACCGCGTGGGTTTTCTCCGGGTGCTCCGGTTTCCTGCCCCACTCCAAGTTTGTAGGTTAATTAGCTTGGTATGAACGTAAATTGTCGCTAGTATGCAGGACTGGTGTTTGTGATCTCGGTGCAGGGCTCAGTGGGCCTGTTTCCAGGGAGGTACATTTTATAGGGAGGTACACTCATAGTTGGCAGGAGGCCAGGGCCGAGGGGTTGGATGATGATCTATCTATCTATTCAGCCTCACCCTCCCCCCCCCCCCCCCCCAGCTCCCGCATGGCAGCACTGGCATCTTGCCTTGCAGGCCATCCGCTCCGAACCAGGACTGGTTCCTTGTGCGTAGTCAGGCTGCTGCGGTAATTCCGCGGGACAGGCATCATCACCAGAGGAGTTCCCCACAACATCACCCATTCCCTCTCTCCAGAGATGCTGCTTGTCCCGCTGAATTACTCCATCATTTTGTGTCTTCTTTCGATTTAAACCAGCATCTGCAGTTCTATCCCACGCTGCTTCCTTGTGGGTCAGGTCTATACCGAGCGGGAGCGGGCAGTCTACAATCGGCCTTTAGCCTCAATCCTTACTCGAAAGGGGCTTGGAGCAAAATACGGGAACGTTCTCCAATAATGTTTTAAACCCTCTCCAGCACACTGCATCCTCACTGCCCCTGGTCGAGGCTTCCTTAGTTTAGTTACAATCCGACCATTCACCCTTCACTCTGCCCACCTTTAATATCTCACACTGATCCCAGTAGACAATAGACAATAGGTGCAGGAGTAGGCCATTCGGCCCTTCGAGCCAGCACCGCCATTCAATGTGATCATGACTGATCATCCCCAATCAGTACCCCGTTCCTGCCTTCTCCCCATATCCCCTGACTCCGCTATTTTTAAGAGCCCTATCTAGCTCTCTCTTGAAAGCATCCAGAGAACCTGCCTCCACCGCTCTCTGAGGTAGAGAATTCCACAGACTCGCCACTCTCTGTGAGAAAAAGTCCTATCTCTGGCATCTCACCAGTCTGTTGCCGCATGGAGCAAAGGAGGCTGGCAAGTGACCTAATGGAGGCTCATTAAATGAGGGACAAAGATCAAAGGTTTCAAAGAAGGGTTTCAGCCCGAAACGTTGCCTATTTCCTTCACTCCATAGATGCTGCCGCACCCGCTGAGTTTCTCCAGCACTTTTGTCTACCTACAAAAGGTTCAAAGGCCTTTTATTGTCACATGCATCTTCAGGTACAGTAATATGTGAATTACCACTCAGCCATACGAGAAAAAGCAACATAAAAGTTAACCATCCACCACAGTGGATTCCCCACATTCCTCACTGTGATGGAGGCAACACAAGTCCAATCTCCTTCCTCTTTGAAACATAGAAACATAGAAAATAGGTGCAGGAGTAGGCCATTCGGCCCTTCGATCCATTCGGCCCATATGATCATGGCTGATCATCCAACTTAGTATCTCGTACCTGCCTTCTCTCCATACCCCCTGATCCCTTTAGCCACAAGGGCCACATCAAACTCTCTCTTAAATATAGCCAATGAATTGGCCTCAACTACTTTCTGTGGCAGAGAATTCCACAGATTCACCACTCTCTGTGTGAAAAAAGAAATTCTCATCTCGGTCCTAAAAGACTTCCTCCTTATCCTTAAACTGTGGCCCCTTGTTCTGGACTTCCCCAACATTGGGAACAATCTTCCTGCATCTAGCCTGTCCAACCCCTTAAGAATTTTGTAAGTTTCTGTAAGATCCCCCCTCAATCTTCTAAGTTCCAGTGAGTACAAGCCGAGTTTATCCAGTCTTTCTTCATATGAAAGTCATGCCATCCCAGGAATCAGTCTGGTGAACCTTCTCTGTACTCCCTCTATGGCAAGAATGTCTTTCCTCAGATTAGGAGACCAAAACTGTACGCAATACTCCAGGTGTGGTCTCACCAAGGCCCTGTACAACTGCAGTAGAACCTCCCTGCTCCTATACTCAAATCCTTTTGTTATGAATTCTAACATACCATTTGCTTTCTTCACTGCCTGCTGCACCTGCATGCCTACTTTCAATGACTGGTCTACCATGACACCCAGGTCTCGTTGCATCTCCCCTTTTCCTAATCGGCCGCCATTCCGGTAATAGGTTCACCATACCCTTTAAGATGAACAGTCACAGTGTTTTTCCCCAAGATAGGAAGGGTCTATGTTGAATGTGGGAAGATTTAACAGAGACCTGATGGAAGCCTGTTCACACAGAGGATGGTGGGTATATGGAACAAGCTGCCAGAGGAAGGTACTGCAACGATATTTAAAAGGCAGCTAAGATAGACACAAAATGCTGGAGTAACTCAGCGGATCGGGCAACATCTCCGGCCAAACAGAATAGATGATGATTCGGGTCAAGACCCCTCTTGAGGTTGAGAGCCAGGGGAGAGGGAAACTAGAGGTATGAAAAGGTTTCGGACACGTCGGAGCCGGCACCGATGGCCAAGGAAAGGTGGAGCCCACAATGGTCCATTGTTGGCTCATTGTTGGCAGCTGAGTGGAATGGAAAGGTTCAGGAGGAATATGGACCAAACAAGGGCAAATGAGACTAGCTGGGTTGGGCATGATGGTTAGCATGGAGTAGTTGGGCCGAAGAGCCTGTTTCTGCGCTGTATCATTCTACGACTGTGATTCCCACCCCGAGGGCCTTGACTTTGTATTCGCTAGAGTTTAAAGGGTTGAAGGGGGAAACTTACTGAATAGTGAAAGGCCTTTGCTCTACAATACATCACTGTTCATTCCCGTTTGAAAATAATTAGGGCAATACCAAGAGTTGGTTTAAAATGTCCGGCACGTCTTTTAGTCTCATTTATCTTTCGGATGAGACGGCAGTGATAATCCAATCAGACCCCAGTTGCAGGCAAGACAATAACATGTATAGCAAATGAGATCTGCATCAAAACAGCAGACATGATGTTAGGAGGCTGTGACTATTGGTGGGATTCTGAGGAGAATGGTCAGATTGTGAATGGCCCTGTCTGTACTCACTCCACAGTCCACAATGCCTTCTCTGTCTCACAACCCCATGCAGAGCAGCAACCGACCGCCACTGTCGCGGCTCGCTAGACAACAGTGGTGCAGCAATGCATTCATCCCACCGTTCAGAAATCCCAGGTGCAAAGGGATTTGCAAATGCTGCTGCAGGATTCCCAAAAAGCTCATTTGCAGGTCGAATCGGTGGTAAATGGGCAAATGCAATGCCAGCATTTGTTTAGAGAGGGCTGGAATATATATTTTTAAAGGAAAATAATGCTGATGCTTTATAAGGCGTTTGGAGCATTGTGGTGAGCAGCTTGGAGTACAATATCTGAAGATGGATGTGCTGTTGTTGGAGGTCTACGGGGATGATTCCGGGCTTGAGTGGGTTAACATACGATGAGCCTTTGACGGCACTGGGCCTGTACTCGATGGAGTTTAGAAGAATGATGTGGTTACGCAGCGGGACAGGAAACCAGAGCACCCGAAGAAAACCCACGCGGTCACGGGGAGAACGTACAAACTCCACACAGACAGCACCCGTGGTCAGGATCGGACCCGGGTCTCTGGCGCTGTGAGGCAGCAACTCTACCGCTGCGCCACCGTGCTATTTCTCATTGCTTACACGGTAACACCAAGCAGTCCCGCCTCACGCCGTCCCCCTCAGACACGGTTGACATGACAACACTTCCTTTATCCACCACCAGACGGGTGGTGCCGCGAGCCGGCAGTTTCGCCAGCGCCTGTTTGGCCTTTCCACTTTTTAAATTTTTTTTTGTCTAAAAGTGTGTTTTAGTGTGGGGGGGGGGGGGGGGGGGGGAAGGAGGGGGTGCAGGAATTGGGGGAAACTGTTTTTCAATTACCTACCTCGGTGAAATGTGACTTTCCTCCCAGTTGCATTTCTTCCTCCCTCGGGGCCTAACAGCTTGGATTGGTGCGGCCTCCCCCCCGGAGTCGGGCCTAGAGCTTCAGCAGCGCGCGCGGCACGGACTTTCCATCGCAGAGCCGGGACATCCCTTGCCGGGGATCGCCAGAAGAAGTGCCCCCATCGCTGGCCCGTGGACTACGACATCCTGTGGAGCTTCTAGCCGCGGGCGTGGTGTGGGCATTCCATCGCAGAGCCTGGGATCCCTTGCCGAGGATCGCTGGAGCAGAGCTCCGACCTGCGGCCTATAACATCCTGAAGCCCCGTCTCCGGTAGGAAGCGGCCGATTCCGGGCCTCCAAGCCGCGGAGTGTCCGCCCGTCCCGACGTCGGAGTTTCGAGCATCCCAACGCGAGGGCCTGTACATCGGGCCAGCGGTAGCGGCGACTGTGGAGGGTTCATGGCCCCGCCCACGGATGAACAAATGGAGGAGGATTGACAAAGTTGCTGCCTTCCACCAGAGTGAAGGATGATGATTCCACTGTGGTGGATGTTGATGTTATATTCCAAGGTGTATTGTGCTCTTGTGGCTGCACGGCAAGTCAGATTCTACTGCACCTTAATCGGTGCGTGTGGCAACAAATGTGAACTTCAACTTGATTTCACCCGTCAATGTGAAGCACACTCACTGTTAAAGCTGAGATTGCTAGGTTCATAAGATCATAAGTGATAGTACCAGAATTAGGCCATTCGGCCCATCATGTCAACTCCATCATTCAATCATGGCTGATCTATCTCTCCCTCCTAACTCCCGTCTCTCATTACCTCTGACACCCGCACTAATCAAGAATGTATCTATCTCTGCCGTGAAAATATCCATTGACTTGGCCTCCACAGCCTTCAGTGGCAATGAATTCCACCGATTCACCACCCTCTCACTACATACATTCCTCCTCATCTCCTTAAAAAGAACCTTAATTCTCCTTTAATTCTGAGGCTATGACCTCTAGTCCTAGACTCTCCCACTAGTGGAAACATCCTCTCCACATCCACTCTACACAAGCCTTTCACGATTCTGCCTCGCGTTTCAATGAGGTCCCCCCTCATTCTTCTAAACTCCAGTGAGTACAGGCCCAGCTCTGACAAACATTCATCATAGGTTAATCCACTCATTCCTGCAAACCTCCTCTGTACCCTCTCCAGAGTCAGCGCATCCTTCCTCAGATATGGTGCCCAAAACTGCTCACAAGATTCCAAAGGACCGGTTCTTGATTAAGAAGGGTCAAAAAGGTTACAGGGAAATGGCAGAAGGATTGAGAGGAAGAAATAGACGAGCCATCATCGAATGTAAGAGTAGACTCGATGGGCCGAATAGCCTGATTCTGTTCCTATGTCCTGTGATCTCACTGCAGTAAGCTCGAGGGACAGCTCGTCAGCTTCCCTCTGGTCACTTCCCCCTCCCCACACCCCATCTGTTGATGAACAAAATTGGGAGGAAGCACCACTTCCTGTTTACTGTATTAAGTTAAACTTCCTTCATCATTTCCTTTTTTAAACCACAAAGGTTTCAGCCTCTCCCCTGCCATGTGTTTGCGGGCGCTCCCCCTGTCGGTCTCCCAACATTCAGCCTCCATAATCAATAGACAATAGACAATAGGTGCAGGAGTCGGTCATTCGGCCCTTCGAGCCAGCACCGCCATTCAATGTGACCATGGCTGATCATCCCCAATCCTCACTGTCCAATTGGCCATCGCTCTATGCAGCTCCACACCACTGTCGACTTGGTTTGTCACATGTACTGAGGTACAGCAAAGAGTTTCTTTGCACTCACTCCATCCCGTCAAATCAAATTCATACCTTACCAGAGTACAATTAGGTCATAAATAAATGCAAGGAGAAAAATACGGATATAGTCATAGACTGATACAGCGGTGAAACAAGCCCTTCGGCCCAATGTGCCCACACCGGCCAACATGCCCCAGCTACACTAGTCCCACCTGCCTGCGCTTGGTCCATATCCCTCCAAACATGTCCTATCCATGTACCTGTCTAACTGTTTCCTATGCATTGGGATAGTCCCAGCCTCAACTACCTCCTATGGCCACTCGTTCCATGCACCCATCACCCTTTGTGTGAAAAAGGTACCCCTCAGATTCCTATTAAATCTTTTCCCCTTCACCTTGAACCTATGTCCTCTGGTCCTCGATTCACCGACAGTGTCGCAGATCAGCCATGATTGAATGGCAGAATAACCTTGATGGGCCGAATGGCCGTTCTGTTCCTATAACTCACGAACGTATGAAGTAACGACCAAATTTTACCCAATAACCCGAAGCATGCAGCACTCAGGGACAACTCCTCAGCTCGAAGGGCCGAATGGCCTACTCCTGCGCCTATTTTCTATATTTTCCCACTCTGGGTGACAGTGTCTAGGATGCCACAGTAAATTCAAGAATTCCAGATAGCCCGTGTACATTTGGACTGGCCAGTTCTGATGCAAGGTCATCCATCAGTTTGGCTTTGTCCACAGATGCTGCCCGATCTGTTGGAATTCTCTTTTGATTCCGTTTTCCAGCAATGGTCTGCTTTTCCAGGTCCCATTGTTCACTTTAAAACTGCCCTCACTCATCGATTGACTGGTCAGCACCAAAAACGTCGATCCACATTGTTTACTCATGTTTACAGAGGAAAAACTGCAAGGTTCGCAATGAGGTAGGTTGGAAGATCGGGACTACACCCTGGCTATTGGGAGGACCATTCATAAATCTGATACAGATGGAAGAAGTTGTTGTGGAATCTGGTGATACGCACTTTCAAGCCTTTGTATCTTATCGCGAGTCCTCTCCCCCCTCATTTATTACTGTATGTGTCACCCCTTCAGCTAATTCCAATAACACGTAGCAAATTTTCCAGGCTGTCGGATGTTAAGCCTATTAATAGCAAAGTACTTATCTTGTTTTCTTTGAAACGTTACAATAAAGGTAGATACATGTCTGTGCATCGACACCACACACTGGAGTAGCTCAGCGGGACAGGCAGCATCTCTGGAGAGTAGGAACGGGTAACGTTTCGGGTCAAGACTCATATTCAGACGACCTGAATGACCCTTGGGGTGGGAAGATTGCAACCTTCACGTGGTCCGCCCGGTTTCGACTAATGCAATCAACTCGACGTGCACAAACGGAAGATGAAATAGAACGAGTTGTTCTACAACTTTATGAGAGAAGACAAAGATCCAATTGACCCGAAAAGTCACCCATTCCTTCTCTCCAGAGATCCTGCCTGTCCCGCTGAGTTTCTCCAGCTTTTTGTGCCTATCTTCGGTTTAAACCAGCATCTGCACTTCATTCCTATACATTTTTGTACAGTACCTCAGCATTCCTCTCAACACTGGTATAATCTTGTTATCTAGGAATTCAACATTCGTCAGCAGGTTATTGACGGATTGTAATATTTTGTAACCACTCCCTTGTTATTTATCGACGCCCACTGTGTATTAGTATGTACGGGCATCCCGTGTCAGTGGTGTCACGGGCCAGTCACTGTAGGCTGACGTGATTCACAATGGCAACAGCAAGGTAAATAACGCTGTGATTAGTTACAGCCAAAGTACATCTGCAGAGATACGAATCTTTAACGCCACTCAAGAAAGCTCGCAAAGGGGAGGGATGGACTCGGGTTGGGTAACGAATGACAAGCCGTCCCAATCAAGAGCCACACTGATCCCTGCGCTAAAAGGACACAAGTGACTCAGTGGGTCAGGCAGCAATGCTGGACAACATGGAAAGGTGATGTTTCGAGGTTGAGACTTAAAGGGCCAGTCCCACAATGTGAGTTCACCCAACAGCTCTCCCGAGTTTAAAAAAAAAATCAAACTCGTGGTACCTCATCACCAGTATTTTTTTTACTCTTGGAAATGTTTCACTCTGTTAAAAAACTTCACGGGTTTCCGCGTTTCCCCGAGTACCTGCCGTTAGCATTACGAGCCGCAACGAGACATCCACGAGCTCCGACGTACCCACTACGTACTTATCACGGGTTTGATTTCTTTTTTTAAACTCGGGAGAGCTCTTGGGTGAACTCGCATCGTGGGACAGGCCCTTTATCGTGGAGTCCTGACCTGAAACGTCACGGTGGCACAGCGATAGAGTTGCTGCCTTACAGCAAAATGGAGCGCCAGAGACCCGGGTTCGATCCCGTCTACAGGTGCTGTCTGTATGGAGTTTCTCACAGAGAGTGGTGAGTCTGTGGAATTCTCTGCCTCAGAGGGCGGTGGAGGCCGGTTCTCTGGATGCTTTCAAGAGAGAGCTAGATAGGGCTCTTAAAAATAGCGGAGTCAGAGGATATGGGGAGAAGGCAGGAACGGGTTACTGATTGGGGATGATCAGCCATGATCACATTGAATGGCGGTACTGGCTCGAAGGGCCGAATGGCCTACTCCTGCACCTATTGTCTATTGTCTATCCATGTTCTCCAGAGATGCTGCCGGACCTGCTTTGTGTCCATCATTGGCCACAACTCTTCAAACCTGTCTCATACCTTCTGCTCTTATCTCTGGCCTTTGCTCCAACCATCCGCCCATCAAAAGCCTCCCTGGCCCGTGTCCACCGATCGATCCCCTGCCGCGCAGGTCCTGCCACTCCCCTTTGCCACCTTTCATCCCCTCCACCTCCCCCGACAATCAGTCTGAAGAAGGGTCCCGATCGGAAACGTCACCTAACCACGTTCTCCAGAGATGCTGCCTGTCCCACTGAGCTTAGTTTAGTTTATAGATACAGCACAGAAACTCGGCCCACCGCGTCCGTGCCGACCAGCGATCCCCGCACACTAGCACTATCCTATCTACACACACTGGGGACAATTTGCACCCACCCCAAGCCAATTAACCTACAAAGCTGTAGCTCTTTGGAGGAAACCGAAGATCCCGGATGAAAACGCATGTGACCACAAGGAGAGCGTGCAAACTCCATACAGACAGCACCCGTAGTCAGGATCGAGGTGTAAGCCTGCATCTGCAGTTCCTTTCTTCTATGTTTTGACCTATGAATGACTCAGCCTTTTGCATGCCTGTAATATTTTGCTGGTCTCGTCCCCATATAATTTTATCATTTAGCTGCAGTGCTGGGTCAAACTGCACAGTGTTGCTTGCGTAAAGTCCATTGCAAAACGACTTACTCTTCCTCTTACTGACGTCATTTGACTCGTTGTCAGAGGTGTTGGCTGAGATCAGAAAATATTTACCTCCTCCTTTATCCAGCACAGCAAGAATAACTACAATTCTAAACTATTTCATAAGTGATAGGAGCAGAATTACGCAATTTGTTTGGCCCATCAAGCCTACTCCGCCATATAATCATGGCTGATCTATCTCTCCCTCCTAACCCCATTATCCTGCCTTCTCGCCGTGACCCGTCAACCCCGTACTAATCAAGAATCTAGCTATCTCTACATTAAAAATACCCACTGTATCCCACAGATTCACAGACCTCTGACTAAAGAATTTCCACCTCATCTCCTTCGTAACGAACATTCCTCCTTTAATTCTGAGGCTGTGACCTCTAGTCCTAGACACTCCCACTCGTGGAAATATCGTGGAAACATTTCCATTGCACTGCGACCCTCAAAAGGTGCAGGAAATGTGACAGAGACGCCCTCCGTAGAAACACCCCGACTCACACATATTTTAAATGACTCGGAAAAAGAACAAAGAAATGGCATTTTTTAACTATTTTGGCGTGTTGTGCAGTGACGCAAAAGTGGGTGTGAAAATGTTTTTTTTAAACCACTTAACTGTTCTGAGAAATCGCCGCTATGAGTGAAGCGTGTTTTTTTTGTCATAAGTCCCAAAACAGAACAACGAATCTGTTATTTGATCCAGCACGACAGACATGTGAACACAATACTCTGTAAATCCCACAATACACAAATAAAAGTGCAGCAGATATTAAAAGGAAAAAAAATAGATAATAGTTGTGCAAAGTGAAAAATAATGTCCTCAAAACTATATCACAGATCCTCTCGCGAGCAAGATAGACCACTCGACGAAAAAGACGTAGTACGGTCATGGGCAGATTCATGGGTGATTTTCGGCCCCATTTCCGTAACCGGCTTCCGTCTCCGCACCAAAGATCCCGTCATAGTGGAGCAAAGATACTAGTGCGGGGACGCAAGCCGGTTACGGAAACATCCTCGTAAAAATAAAAGTTATTTGTTAAAAATCTTCTAATTTTCAGAATTATAATTTATTAACACAAACTGTTCCCCGCATCGTTGATTACACTGCGGGTCGGGTCGTGTTGGGTTACTGAAATGGATGAAATAAAGGCCCACGTTCCACTCCGTTGCGTACTACACGTCAGCCCATTGCATTTAGAAGGAGTGATCTGTCTTGCTCCGCTATAGGATCTTTACTCTATATAGTTCGTAGCTTATTTGGAGGTTGTAGTGTTTAATAGCCCGATGGTTGTCGGGAAGAAGCTGCTCCTGAACATGGATGTTGCAGTTTTCAGGCTGCTGTACCTTTATTACTGATGGGCAGGGGTGAAACGAGAGTGTGGCCAGGGAGGTGTGGGTCTCTGATGATGCCGGCTGCCTTTTTGAGGCCGTGACTCCTGTAGATCCCTTCGATGGTGGGGAGGTCAGATCCCGCGATGGAGCGGGCAGCGTCCTCTTTATGTGTGAGGAAGAATGAGTGGACATGCAGGGCGGGAGGATGGGGGGGGGGAGAGGGAGGTGAGGGAACTGAGGAAGGGGCACAAAGATGATAGTGTTAAAGAAGGAACTGCAGATGCTGGAGAATCGAGGGTTACACAAAAAGCTGGAGAAACTCAGCGGGTGCAGCAGCATCTAAGGAGCGAAGGAGATAGGCGACGTTTCGGGTCGAGACCCTTCTTCAGACTGGTGATAGGCGACGTTTCGGGTCGAGACCCTTCTTCAGACTGAAGAAGGGTCTCGACCCGAAACGTCGCCTATCTCCTTCGCTCCTTAGATGCTGCTGCACCCGCTGAGTTTCTCCAGCTTTTTGTGTAACCCGCACAAAGATGTTAAATGGCACAAGTCAACAGGACTCATCAAAGATCCTATAGCGGAGCAAGATAGACCACTCCTGCTAAATGCAATGGGCTGGCATGTAGTACGCAACAGAGTGAAACGTGGGCCTTTATTTCATCCATTTCAGTAACCCGACCCGACCCGCAGTGTAATCAACGTTGCGGGGGAACAGTTTGTGTTAATAAATTATAATTCTGAAAATGAGAAGATTTTTACCAAATAACTTTTATTTTTACGAGGGTGTTTCCGTAACCGGCTTCCGTCTCTGCACTAGTATCTTTGCTCCGCTATGACGGGATCTTTGGTGCGGAGACGGAAGCCGGTTACGGAAATGGGGCCGAAAATCACCCATGAATCTGCCCACGTCTTTTTCGTCGAGTGTTCTATCTTGCTCGCGATAGGATCTTTGGTATGAATGGCCTGAGATTGTATCTCGTTCTGCGACCAGGTCACTCCACAGTAATGAGCAAAGGCCTGGGTCACTCTGCCCTGGTGTCAGACATCGCAGCCACTATCAGCACTGCCTGCCTGTGAGAGGTGAGAGATTAAGATCAAGGTGCTGCAGTGATTGAGGATGGAAGAGAAACATGTTATTGCAGGCACTCCCGCAGCCAGGCCAGGCTGCCAGTTTCCTGCATGAGTCTTGTTCAACAGTGAGTGAACGAGGGGTGTAGGTTGCAATGTTTCAGTCACGTTCTGATGGTAAGTGGGGTTAATGCAGTCTCGTATGAAAAGTTTTTAAAGTTTAGTTTAGAGATACAGCACAGAAACAGGCCCTTCGGCCCACCGAGTCTGTGCTAACCAGCAATCCCCGCACACTAACACTATCCTGCACACACTAGAGACAATTTACAATTTTACCTGCACACCTGTACGTCTATTGTCTTTGGAGTGCGGGAGGAAACCGGAGCACCTGGGGAAAACCCACGTAGGTCACTGGGAGAATGTACAAACTCTGTACAGCAGGCACGTGCCATCAGGGTGGGCAAGGCAGGCACTGCCCACCCTGACTAAAATTATAACATAGTAATAACTAAATATAAATAATGAAGGCATGGGAGAATGATGCCTATGTAAGAGACCGATCTCTTAGGGAGGCATGATTCTCCGTGCCTTTCACCCGCAGCGCTTGTAACACGGGAAGCTCTGCGCAGCCCACGTGCCGTCAGTGCTGCCTGAAGCCATCACTTTCAAGCGGGGCTGAAGGCAGCTGAAATTCTGCCTTCACAGCACTGCGTAGGCGCATCAGTCTACTGCGCATGCGCAGCGCAAGTTTCTTGGCGGGGTTTTCAAATATGGTTTGTCAATATTTTAAGTGTATGTTAGGTAACAGAGAGAGAAGAATGGAGTTTCTCTACCAATAATGTGGTAAGTACATTTTGTGTTTATGTTTTTAAATACTGTATTTCCCACGGTGTGGGGGTGGAGGGGAGAGCTCCTTTCACAGCGTTTGGGGAGTCTGGCCCGGGGTAAAGTTACGGGGAGGGCACGAATGTTATGAATGAGGGGATTGGGATAATGTCACTTGCGACGTTCCTTGCACGGAGGCATGGAATGCCACCGCTCTGAGGCCGGGGGGGGGGGGGGGGAGAGAAGCAGCTCGGGTGGCTGAGCGGCCACCGGGCCGGACAGCGGAAACAGCCGCCACCTTAGCTCCTTCTGCCGGTCCCAGCTCACCTCTGGCAGCTCTCCGTCTAAAAACCTCTCTCCTGCCGCTCGCTGGCCTCACTCATGTCCTTAAATTCCGACAGCGCGATTGAGGTTACTCGGCTGTGGGAATTTAAGGATTTGCAGGAAGCCGCTGTCATGAGCGAAGTCGGCGAACGGCAGGTGACAGGTGTTCCGACGGAGAGCACTGCCAAAGGTGAGCGGGCCGGCAGAAGGCGCTGAAGTGGCGGCCAGTTCTGCTGTCGGGTCCTGGTGGCCGCTCCCCGAGCTGCTTCTATCCCCAACTACAGTGCGTGGCTTCGCGCCCGAAGAGCTGCAGTAGCGGTGAGTGAGTGAGTTACTGGCATTATCCCCGACACCCTCCTTCTCAGGAGAAGGGTCTCGACCCGAAACGTCGCCTATCTCCTTCGCTCCTTAGATGCTGCTGCACCCGCTGAGTTTCTCCAGCCTTTTGTGTACCCGCCACCCTCCTTCTCAACACTCGTGCCCTCCCCACAACTTTACCCCTGGCACAGACTCTCCACACGCTGTGAAAGGAACTGTTCCCCCAATTGGTCTAGGACTAGGAAGCCTTGGGCAAATTGAAATGTCACTGTCTTTATTTGTTTATATATTTAACGGAGAGAACAATCTGCGCATGCGCAGTTTAATTTTTTTTTAAAGCGGACTGAGTGCCTACCCTGAGTAATTACTCACAGCACGTGCCTGGTTCAGACTCAGTCTCAAGAAGGGTCTCGACCCGAAACGTCGCCTATCTCCTTCGCCCCTTAGATGCTGCTGCACCCGCTGAGTTTCTCCAGCTTTTTGTGTAACCCTCGATTCTCCAGCATCTGCAGTTCCTTCTTTAACACGGTAGGTGAGAGATGTTCAGACGAAGAGCACTGCCAGAGGTGATCAGAAGGCGCTGAAGAGCAGCCGGTTCTGGTGTTGGGTCCCGGTGGCCGTTCGCACCCGAGCTGCTTCTATCCCCGGAAGTGGCGGCCAGTTCTGCTGTCCTTGCCCGGAGCGCTGCGGCAGCGGTGAGTGAGTTTGATATGATCTCTGTCCCCCTCCTTCTCAAAACTTCTCCCTTCTCGCATATTTAACCCCTGCCGCAGGCTCCCCACATGCTGTGAAAGGAACTCTCCCTCCAATTGGACCCTTGAATTAGTATTGTCATTCCATAAGATGGCAACTGATTCAACGTCCCGGTGTGCTCCCGTTTTTCCCACCATCTCTCCACATGCCTTCATCCTCCGTCCCCCACCCATTCAGTAATTAAAAAATAAAGGAGATTTAGAACCCTTGGGAAAATTGAATTGTTACTTATTTTTTATTGTTTACGAAGAGAACAATCTGCGCATGCGCGGTTTTAAGATTTTTTTTGAAAGCCGGCTGACTGCCTACCCTGAGTAATGACTCACGGCACGTGCCTGGCGTGTTCACCTGACGGCAGAGCTTCATCACCCGGCGAGTGGGCCTGAAGCACCGGGCTGCCGTAGTGGAGACTGCGGAGGCCTCAATAGGCCTGACTATGGGTGAACTGGGGATGGGACTGGACTTTGCTGCCTTCCCCCACAGTGGGAACCATTGTGTGGGGATGTCTTTGTGTTTACTGTTAAATTATTTGATGTTATGTCTTATCTTAATTTGTGTGCTGCAATGGCAAGTCAAATTTCACAACACCAATTGGTGTACGTGATAATAAATGGCCTTTGTCCTTGTCCTTTGATATTTGTCTTGGTATAAATGTAACACATTGTCGCTAGTGTACGTCAGATAGTGTTAATGTGCGGGGATAGCTGGTCGGCGCGGACTGGATTGGCCGCAGGGCCAGTGTCCGCTCTGTAACTCTAAACTAAATAAGGAAACAGTCCCTGAATCTGGTGGTGTGCGTTTTCAAACTTCTCTACCTCTTGCCAGATGGGAGAGGGGAGAAGAGGGAGTGACCGGGGCAAGACTGGTCTTTGATTATGCTGGCAGCCTTAGTCAGGATTGAACCTGGGTCTCGGGTGCTGCAAGGCAGTAACTCTACCGCTGCACCACCGTGCTGCCCTAGTTGACCCACAGTGAGAGGACGTGTTTGTCACTAACTGTATAAAGGGTCTGTCCCACTTGAAGATTTTTTTCGGTGACTGCCGGCGTCATTGACCGACGTATCAGGGTCGCCGAAACATTTTGAACATTTCAAAATCCAGCGACAACAAACTAAATGTTGGGACACTTGAGGAAGCACCGCTCGTCACTGCGCCTGTTTCGGTGACCGTATACGTCAGTCAATGATGCCGGCAGCCGGCGAAAAAAACTGTGTAATGATCATTTAAAAATTCACTAGACAAATAATTCAAGTTTAAAGTCTTATTTAAATTTCAAGTCTGTATCCAACACATGCAAGCAGTTCACCAGTGATCTATAATATTCAGCATAGCTTTGCAATCTGGAAGGTCCATGCAATCATCAATGTCACATTCAATCCATTCATCGCCCACCCTGCAACATTAAGGGCCTGTCCCACCAGCATGCAACTCCATGCGATGAACGCGATCAAACTAGAAGCGGGGGCCGCGCGGAGGTCGGGTGATCCCCTGTACAGGGCCGTTCCCACCAGCATGCGCCTGCATGCGGCAGGCGCGACCAAACCAGCAGTAGGGGCCGCGCGGAGGTCGGGTGAGTGGCGCAACGCGGCGCAAAGTGAGGCTAACTTGGAGCGAAGTCTAAGGTAAGTTCGCCAGGACAGAGAGGGGCACACAGAGAGGGGCACAGAGGCACACACACACAGAGGGCCACGGAGCCACACACATAGAGGGTCACGGAGGCACCTACAGAGAGTGTCACGGAGGCACAATGTCGGGGCGGTGTGTAATGCGTCAAGGCGACTGCGAGCCGACAAGACGTTGCCGCGCAGAATTTTTGGACATAGACAGTTTTTTGGAGCCCCGCGCGATGTCGGGACGAACTCCGCACAATTCTGCCGGACGGCTCAAGCGACCACATTAGGTCGCGCTCATCGCATAGAGTTGCGTGCTTGTAGGACGGGCCCTGGCCGTAGCTACCAATCCATTTATATTTTGTTTTTACTCAACTTCAATATCAAAATAGTGCGGAGTTGATATTTTTTTTAATGTGCTCCTTGACGTTAATTATAGAATGAATCCAAAGATGCTATTCAAAATGCAAAACAGCTGAAGGGTCTCGAAACACCTGAAACGTCACCTATCCATGTTCTCCAGAGTGCTGCCGGGCCTTACTCGGGCAGTTTTTCACCAATGACTTAGATCTTTTACTGTTTTGAATTAATCCATCCAAACTATTTTTTACAAACTCTATGTGTCCAGTGCATTAAAGATTTCAACCTCCTGTGCTTGTAATAAATGTAAAGCACTTTGGCCAACGAGAGTTGTTTTTTAAATGTGCTATATAAATAAATGTGACTTATTAACATGTATATAGACACAAAGACTTTTTTTCCACGAGTAGTAGCTCTTCTCAACAACCAAAAATCTGTAGCCTCCTTTTGCTCTGGTATTTTATTTAATTCACATGTTTAATCAATCATGTTTTATTATTAATGTTTAATGTGTTATAACCATATAACAATTACAGCACGGAAACAGGCCCTCTCGGCCCTTCCAGTCCGTGCCGACCATTTATTTTCCCCTAGTCCCATCTACCTGCACTCAGACCATACCCCTCCATTCCCTTCCCGTCCATATACCTATCCACTTTACTTTTAAATGTTAAAATCAATCCTGCCTCCACCACTTCTGCAGGAAGATCATTCCACACAGCCACCACTCTCTGAGTAAAGAAGCTCCCCCTCATGTTACCGCTAAACTTCTGCCCCTTAATTCTTATGTCATGCCTTCTTGTTTGAATCTTCCCTACCCTCAATGGGAAAAGCTTATCCACGTCAACTCTGTCTATCCCTTTCATCATTTTAAAGACCTCAATCAAGTCCCCCCTTAACCTTCTGCGCTCCAAAGAATAAAGACCTAACTTGTTCAACCTTTCTCTGTAACTAAGTTGCTGGAACCCAGGCAACATTCTAGTAAATCTATGAGTCATTCGTAACTGTCACTGTGTGTCATGTTGTCACCTGCGGGCGGAGCACCAAGGCAAATTCCTTGTATGTGAATACTTGGCCAATAAACTTATTCATTCATTCAAAAAGCTGGAGTAACTCAGTGGGACAGGCAGCATCTCTGGAGAGAAGGAATGGGTGACATTTCGGGTCGTGACGTCTTCGGATCTCTCCAGAGATGCCGCCTGTCCCGCTGAGTTACTCCAGCTTTTTGCGTCTATCTCCGGTTTAAACCAGCATCTGCAGTTCCTTCCTACACACTACTTATTAACCTGTACCTATTATGTTCCTCGTGTTTTAATGAGCAGGCTCTCCAAGGCTGTCATTAAGAGATTATAAACCATGTCAGCATGTGGGGTGTGGACGTTAGCTTCTGGCTCCAGCAAACCAGTGATTATGCGGCAGACGTTACTATAAATAGCAGCACAATCACCTCAAAAAGTTGTTTCACATGTTAACGTAGCAACACTATGTTATTCCGCTTCAAACTATGTTCAAGTTACAAGTTACATTTATTGTCACATACACCAATTGGTGCAGTGAAATTTGAGTTACCACACAGCCACACAAATAAAATAAAATGAGCACGACACGATAGAGTTTAACATAAACATCCGCCACACAGCGGAATCAGCGTTCCCCACTGTGAGGGAAGGCAATAAAGTTCGGTCATCTTCCGCGTTGCTCACCCGTGGTCGGGGCCTTTGAGCCGTCCACAGTCGCCGCTACGGGTGGCCCGATGTTCAGGCCCTCTCACCAGGATGCTCGGAGCACCAGCATCGGAACGGAAGAACACTCTTAGGGAGTTGAATGTCGAATAAAACATGCACCATTCGTTTGGCCATTTTTTTTTTCAGTTGATCAACATCCAGTTGCGTCTTTGGACGACCTTCAACAGGGTTTTATTTGCCACATTAGGGTTAGAAACATAGAAATTAGGTGCAGGAGTAGGCCATTCGGCCCTTCGAGCCTGCACTGCCATTCAATATGATCATGGCTGATCATCCAACTCAGTATCCCGTACCTGCCTTCTCTCCATACCCTCTGATCCCCTTAGCCACAAGGGCCACATCTAACTCCCTCTTAAATATAGCCAATATACTGGCCTCAACTACCCTCTGTGGCAGAGAGTTCCAGAGACCCACCACTCTCTGTGTGAAAAAAGTCCTTCTCATCTCGGTCCTAAAGGATTTCCCCCTTATCCTTAAGCTGTGACCCCTTGTCCTGGACCTCCCCAACATCGGGAACAATCTTCCTGCATCTAGCCTGTCCGACCCCTTAAGAATTTTGTAAGTTTCTATAAGATCCCCTCTCAATCTCCTAAATTCTAGAGAGTATAAACCGAGTCTATGCAGTCTTTGTTCATAAGACAGTCCTGACATCCCAGGAATCAGTCTGGTGAACCTTCTCTGCACTCCCTCTATGGCAATAATGTCCTTCCTCATATTTGGAGACCAGAACTGTACGCAATAGGGTTAGGGTTAGGTTTATACGTATTTATACGTGGACGTGCCGCCATGCTTTGGTGCCATTTCCAAAGTCCTTCTTCACACTCCGCTGCCCACCAACTTTGAAGGCCGTGATACTAATTTTGCAACCGACACTCTCATCCAAATTATCAATACACGTGACAAACAACAGGGGGACCAGCAGCGATCCTTGAGCTAAACCATTGGTCACAGGCATCTAATGTGAAAAAGACAACCCTCAAATACCATCTGCTCCAACCATCACGTTAATTCATCAAATTGGTTTACACACTCTGAATCAGTTTTGGAGATACCGAGCGGAAACGGGCCCTTCGGCTTATCGAGTCCGCACGGGCCAGCGATCCCCGTACATCAACACCATCCTATACACTAGGGACAATTAACATTTATACCAAGCCAATTAACCTACAAACATGTATGGGTTTGGAGTGTGGGATGAAACCGAAGATCTGGGAGAAAACACACGCAGGTGACGGGGAGGACGTACAAGCTCCGTACAGACAGCACCAGTAGTCGGGATCGAATCCGGGTCTCCGGCGCAGTAAGGCAGCAGCTCTACCTGCTGGGCCACCGTGCCGCCCCAAATCTTCTGAATCAGTCTACCCTGTCAAAACTCTTGCTAAAGTCCATGTGGACAATGGCTAGCACCCAGCCCTTGTTAACCCAATGGGACATCTCATTCAAAAACTCTCAGATTTATGAGATCATTTCCCACAAACAAAGCCACGTTGAATATCCACAATCTCCGACTTCGAAGCAAAACATCAGGTGCAGCAGTTTCAATAATGCTCGGCAGAAGGTGAGAAGGTGCAAGGGGTTTGCACAGTAATAACGCACCAGAGAATAGTATCAAATCATGAAAAAGTGAAAATTAAAGGCTTTTCCAATCTCAAGGTATCCAGAATAAAGGGCCTGTAACACTTTCACGACCTAACTCACAACCTTTTTTACTCGTGGACATTTTTCATCAGGCGAGAAAAATGCCCCGACCTACTTGATGCCACGAGTACCTACGACTAGCATCACGGCCTGCTACGACCTACCTACAACCTCCTACGATCTTGTCAAGACCATGCTGCGAGTATGAGTCAAGGGCAAACTCGGCAGAGGTCATGAATTAGGTCGTGAAAGTGGGACTGGCCCTTAAGAGGGATGAATTATAACACAAGCTAATACAAATAGACAATAGACAATAGGTGCAGTAGGCCATTTGGCCCTTCGAGCCAGCACCACCATTCAATGTGATCATCCCCAATCAGTACCCCGTTCCTGCCTTCTCCCCATATCCCCTGGCTCCGCTATTCGTAATAGCCCTATCTAGCTCTCTCTTGAAAGCATCCAGAGAACCTGGATTAAGGGTTAGGAAATAGGCAACGTTTTTGGGCCGAAACCGTTTGGGTTTCGGCCCGAAACGTTGTCTATTTCCTTCGCCCCATAGATGCTGCCGCACCCGCTGAGTTCCTCCAGCACTTTTGTCTACCTTCGATTTTCCAGCATCTGCAGTTCCTTCTTAAACAGAGGAATGGAGCCGTTATTAAAGGCACAGAGTGTGGAACCAGGGGTGGGAAGATTGCAACCTTCACGTGGTCCGCCCTGTTTCGACGAATGCAATCAACCTGGCGTGCACAATCAAACAAGATCAAATAGAACAAGTTGTCCTACAACATAAAGGGCCTGTCCCACCAGCATGCAACTCTATGCGATTAGCGCGACCTAACGTGGTCGCTTGAGCCGTCCGGCGTCGCGGGGCCGGTCCCACTTCGATCGGCGGAGCCGTGCCGAATTGTGCGGAGTTCGTCCCGAGTCCGCGCGGGGCTCCGAAAAACTGTCCAAAAATTCCGCGCGGCAACGGCTTGTCGGCTCGCAGTCGCCTCGACATTTACACACCGCCCCGACATCGTGCCTCCGTGAACCTATTTGTAAGTGCCTCCGTGACCCTCTATGTGTGTGGCTCCGTGGCCCTCTGTGTGTATGCCTCTGTGCCCCTCTCTGTCCTGGCGAACTTACCTCAGACTTCGCTCCAAGTTCGCCTTACTTTGCGTCGCGTTGCGCCACTCACCCGACCTCCGCGCGGCCCCCACTGCCGGTTTGGTTGCGCTTGCCGCATGCAGGCGCATGCTGGTGGGAACGGCCCTGTACAGGGGATCACCCGACCTCCGCGCGGCCCCCGCTTCTAGTTTGATCGCGCTCATCGCATAGAGTTGCATGTTGGTAGGACAGGCCCTTAAGGCTGTGCACGGCATACGCAAGAAGAAGAAGGAGTGCGGAAACAGGTGTCTGAGCCGTTTGTATCGACACTGACCATCAAGCCGTCACCAACACTATTCCCCTTCTACTCCTTGCATACCGATCTACACCACATACATTCCCCTCCATTCCCCAACTCTCCTGCCACCCACCTACAATCGGGGCAATTCACTGACCATCGGGATGTGGGAAGAAACGGAGCTCGGACGGAGATCCTGCAAACTCCACATAGAGCACCCGGGGTCAGGATCAAAGCCAGCTGCTTGGTACTGTCAGCAACGACTCCAGCAACTGCGTCAGCGATGGTGAATGGGCGTACCGAGAGATAATAGTGATGTGGAAAGAAACCAGACTGAGTTTAACTCCAAGATACAGCGTGGAAATAGACCCATCGGCCCACCGAGTCAACGCCGACCGGTCATCACCCCGTACACTGGTTCTACACTGGGCACTGGGAACAAATGACAGAAGCCAATTAACCTGCAAACCCGCACGGCTTTGGAGTGTGGGAGAAAACCGGAGCACCCGGAGAAAACCCACGTGGTCACAGGGAGAACGTACAAACTCCACACAAACGGCGCCCGTGGTCAGGATCGAACCCAGTTTCGTGGCGTTGCAAGTTAGCAACTCTACCTCTGCACCACTATGCCAAATGTCTGGGTGCAATTCTGCTGAGAATGTGGATACTATCGGCCGGCTCGATAGCGCAGCGGTAGAGTTGCTGCTTCACAGCGCCGGAGACCTGGGTTCGATCCCGACTACGGGTGCTGTCTGGATGGAGCTTGTACGTTCTCCCCGTGACCACGTGGGTTTTCTCCAGGATCTACGGTTTCCTCCCACACTCCAAAGGGTTTTAGGTTAATTGGCTTGTTCTAAATGTAAATTGGCCCTAGTGAGTAGGATGGTGTTAACACTGCGGGGATCGCAGGCCGGTACGGACTCGATAAGCCGAAGGGCCCGTTTCCACGCTTTAATGCTCTCTTCATAAGCCAGCGAAGCAGAAGCAGGCCATTCGGCCCATCACGTCTGCTCCGCCATTCAATCATAGTTGATCTATCTTTCCCCCTCAACCCCATTCTCCTGCCTTCTCCCCGTGACCCTCGACACCTCACCGATCACGTATCTGTCAACTCCAAATTAAATTAAAACTACCCAAAGATGTGGCCCCCACTGCCATCTGCGGCAACAAATCCCACATTCTTTTCCTTTTGATGAAAAAACTGAAAACAATCTTCGAGGGCGGACAGTTCAGGTCGTGGGAGTGATTGATGTCTGCACTCCACGGGTTGAACCAAGGGAAGTTTACACAACATACGGAGATTTAGATGGTTATGAGCCGACTTGAAATGTCTTCAAGATGTTGAGGGACCCCGCGTAGATAAACTGCTGCCACTCTTTCAGTGTCTGAGACTGAAGGTCGGGGGGTCATGTATGGAACCACTTCTAAATGGAAAGAAGGGAACAATTTCAAACTCCCTTGGGCAAAAGAAAGTGACATTGGGTCAACTTTCAATCTTAAATCTGAGTGGAAGTGCATTTTGTTGTGAAATCTACTTTCACCAGATCAATCATCTAACAGTATAAATGATCCAATACCTGCCAGACAATCTTCAGTTCCCCACAAGCATTTTTAATGCCCCATTTGTTTGCAGGTCTCAAGCCAACTTTCACTCTGAAAATCTTATCTCATTTAAACTAATTGGTTTGAGTTGCATTTTCACCAACACTGACAGCCAGCTCGGCCGTATCCAATCACGCCGCGATGGAAATGTACATTCCCTGCACCATGTTTCAACACAGCAATTAACATTGCATTCAGTTTCAGAACAAAACTGCAGTGGCTTTATCCGACTTCTGATTTGAAACGGTTTACAAAACAAGGCATTGTATTTGCGAGACATTATAAGAGTAAAATTGAATCAATCAAATTGTTCGCAGCTAACGAAGATCGATGGGCTTTTGCTGGTTAATGTTTGCAGGCTACAATGTGTACAATTCAGCCAAGGGAGAGATCAGATGCAATTAAATGGCAAAAGGGAATCAAGAGTCTGAATTAGTGTCCATATCCTCCACAGATGTTGCCTGACCCATTAGATCGTGCGTCGATCGGAGCAGATCAGGTAGATGCACTCTTGCCCATAGCAAGTGAATAGGGGACCAGAAGACATCGGTTTCAGGTGAAGGGGAAATTTAATAAGAGTGTGAGGGGCAACTTTTTCCACACAAAGGGTGGTGGGTGTATGGAACAAGCTGCCAGAGGAGGTAGTTGAGGCTGGGACTATCCCAATGTGTAAGAAACACACATTGGACCAAGCATGGGCAGGTGGGACCAGTGTAGCTGGGACATGTTGGCCGGTGTGGGCTAGTTGGGCTGAAGGGCCTGTGTCCACACTGTATCACTCTATGTACTCCGTGTTTGTCAACGTGCCCTGTAATGTGGCACTGAGCTCCATTCCAAACACATGCTCATTTTGTCCATCTCCTGGACGCACATCTGGTAGAGCTGCTGCCTCACAACTTGTAGATTGATGTTGCATGTTAACCAATCACACAGCAGCCAGCATCTCTAGCTCCACCCCACTGTAATACTTAGAAACATAGAAACATAGAAATTAGGTGCAGGAGTAGGCCATTCTGCCCTTCGAGCCTGCACTGCCATTCAATATGATCATGGCTGATCATCCAACTCAGTATCCCGTACCTGCCTTCTCTCCATACCCTCTGATCCCCTTAGCCACAAGGGCCACATCTAACTCCCTCTTAAATATAGCCAATGAACTGGCCTCAACTACCCTCTGTGGCAGAGAGTTCCAGAGACCCACCACTCTCTGTGTGAAAAAAGTCCTTCTCATCTCGGTCCTAAAGGATTTCCCCCTTATCCTTAAGAAATACTTATACTAACACTGGTTCCCCAGCACCGACAGTTGGAGCAGCCAGGACGTACTGACAACTAATCATCCTCCATGCTGATTAAAGATGTATTTGAATCGCGTACCAAGTCTCGAAGACATTTACACAACTCTATGACTCTTGTGGCCCGTTGAGTTACTCCAGCACTTTGTGCGTATTTTTGCAAACCGGCTTCTGCAGTTCCTTGTGCCTAGTCTGAATGAATGCTAGTGTTCCAAATCACATCAATATTTAGGAGAAAATAGACAAATGGAGATGTGTTGATACAAACTCAGCTCTAGATGATTGAAAACAGAGCAAGTACAATATACAAGGGTTTAATATTGATGAGAACGTTTGTTCAATAAATCTTCTCTTCCCGCATCCTTCCAATATTAGTCTTCAGAAGATAGTACATCCTAGCCCAGGGAATAATCTGTCCAAATGTATTTTAAACAGTACACGAAATTCCAAAGTCATTTGCCACCGTGGGCTGTTCAGGGAGAAGCGGTGTGGTCCTTAGCTACCGATTAGCTAACATTTCACGAAAACATTATACTATGGATTGGAATAATTCTTGGTGTCCCAATATAAGTTTCAACCACTGTCACGGTTCACATTTACATTTCCCTTTTGGTGCTTTGCTGGGCTTGTAGGTTTGAGAAAATCCGTCTGACCGATCAAACCTACAAGCCCAGCAAGGCACCAAAAGGGAAATGTAAATGTGAACCGTGGGTGAAAGACCAACGTGCGGTGGCCTGGGACACATCTGGCTACTAAAGGACACAAAGTGCTGGAGCTACTCAGCGGGACAGGCAGCATCTCCAGAGAAAGTATCAAGTATCTGTTATTGTCATTCAGACTTCTCAGTCGGAACAAAATTAAATACCATGCAGTCATAACAGAGAAAAAAATAACAAAACACACACTTAACACAGTTTAACATCCACCACAGTGAGTCTACCAGGCACCTCCTCACTGTGACGGAAGGCAAAAGTATTCAAGCCCTTGTCTCTTCCCTCCTTGGTCTCCCTCTGCGTTGAGACGATCCAGGCTTTCGATGTTGCCCCCCCCCCCCCCCCCTCAAGTCGGTGAGTCCTGGCTCTGCCTCTGGAGCCTCGATGTCGGTCCCAGTTGGAGGCCGCCAGCTCCCGGATTAGGCCTCAGCGCAGACGGAGACGGAGACGGGGGATACGACAAGAAAAGGTCGCATCCCCCTCCCGAAGGAAGAGACTAAAACACGTTTCTCCCAACCCCCCACACATACACAACTAAAGATAAACTAACATATACGTTCAACAGGACAAACAAAAACAAAAAAAGACAGACACACTGCAGCCCCGCCACTTCCGAAGTGTGTAGGAAGGAACTGCAGGTGCCACTTTATACCCGAAGATAGACAAAAATGCTGGAGTAACTCAGCAGGACAGGCAGCAGCTCTGGAGAGAAGAAATAGGCGACCTCTTGGGTCGAGACCCTTCTTCAGTCTGATGAAGGGTCTCGACCCGAAACGTCACCCATTCCTTCTCTCCAGAGATGCTGCCTGTCCCGCTGAGTTACTCCAGCATTTTCTGCAGCGTCTCTAGATGAACATGGATCGGTGATGTTTCGGGTCGAGACTTCTTCAGACTTTTAGCCATTTCAGCCGTTTGGGGATTTAGCCGTTGTGATGGCAGGGAAAGGTAACAGTGAGTAGTGCCCTGGCTCTTCACGTGCTAAAACTACAAACAAAAGGCGCAGAATAGGAAGAAGGAAAGTTGTTCCTACAATTGCGTTCCTTTAGGTAGGAGACGAGGAGTTTCTCCAGTCAGTGGGTGGTGAATCTGTGGAATTCATTGCCACAGAAGACTGTGGAGGCCGAGTCAATGGATATTTTTAAGACGGAGATTGATAAATTCTTGATTAGTACGGATGTCAGGGTTATGGGGAGAAGGCAGGAGAATGGGGTTGAGAGGGAAATGGTTGAATGGCAGAGTAGCCCTGATGGGCCAAATGGCCTAATTCTGCTCCTATAACTTATGAACATGAATTTTAATATAATATAACAAAGGGTTTTTCCAAAATTATCACCTCAAAATCATATTGCTCAATATCTATTATTAATTGAAAATTGTCCGACATTTTCACATATTCCCGTCAATCCTTTGCTCCCCAATAAAGAGTGTCGATGGAATGTCCTGCAAAGTGCTTGAGAGTTCCCTCCAAACCATTGTGTAGGAAGGAACTGCAGATGCTGGTTTAAACTGAAGATAGACACAAAATGCTGGAGTAACTCAGCGGGACAGGCAGCATCTCTGGAGAGAAGGAATGGGTGACGTTTCGGGTCGAGACCCTTCTTCAGGCTGAGAGTCAGACGCAGAGATAAGGAAGGGAAAGGTGTGAGAATGAGACATCAAAGGAGATCTCGGATGATGTAGAATAGATCGTTGCTAGCTAGGAGAAGGTGACAACGAAACATACGGAGATAAAATGTATAAGAGTTTAAGGAGGAACTGCAGATGCTGGAAAATCGAAGGTTGACAAAAGTGCTGGAGAAACTCAGCGGGTGCAGCAGCATCTATGGAGCGAAGGAAATAGGCAACGTTTCGGGCCGAAACCCAAACGGTTTCGGCCCAAAAAGTTGCCTATTTCCTAACCCTTGAAGGGTTTCGGGTCGAAACGTTGCCTATTTCCTTCGCTCCATAGATGCTGCTGCACCCGCTGAGATAAAATGGAATCAGGGATAGAGTCAGGCTTGTGGGAGAACTAGGATGGGGGAGGGATGGAAAGCAAGGGTTAAGGGCCTGTCCTACAAGCATGCAACTCTATGCGATGAACGCGATCAAACTAGAAGCGGGGGCCGCGCGGAGGTCGGGTGATCCCCTGTACAGGGCTGTTCCCACCAGCATGCGCCTGCATGCGGCAAGCGCGACCAAACCGGCAGCGAGGGCCGCGCGGAGGTCGGGTGAGTGGCGCAACGCGGCGCAAAGTGAGGCGAACTTGGAGCGAAGTCTAAGGTAAGTTCGCCAGGACAGAGAGGGGCACACAGGGAGGGGCACAGAGACACACACACACACAGAGGGCCATGGAGCCACACACATAGAGGGTCACGGAGGCACCTCCAGATGGGTTCATGGAGGCACGATGTCGGGGCGGTGTGTAAACGTCGAGGCGACTGCGAGCCGACAAGCTGTTCCCGCGCGGAATTTTTGAACATAGTCAGTTTTTCGGAGTTCCGCGCGATGTCGGGACGAACTACGCACAATTCCACACGGCTCCGGCGATCGAAGTTGGACCGGCCCCGCGACGCCGGACGGCTCAAGCGACCACTTTAGGTCACGCTAATCGCATAGAGTTGCATGCTGGTGGGACAGGCCCTTTACTTGTTGTTGGAGAAGTCACTATTCATACCGCTGGTGTGTGAGCTGCCCAAGTGAGCTGGGAGCTTGCATGGGAGTCCCTTCACCATAAGGACTGCAGCAGCTCAAGGCATTGGCCACCAGCTCCCTACAGGAATGAGCAAAAGCTCTGGATGCAACGTCAAGATCAGCATCTCATGAATGGGGAACAACACTTCGGTCTCAATTATAAACCCTGTACCGCCGCCAATTTACTAGAAGCGTACACAGACGTAGTGCGTGAGAATGCAGCCGCAAATGTCAAAATCATTATCCATGCGATGGACCTCCATTGCAACGGCGTTCATTAGAGAACCGACTACAGTCATCACCTCAAGCCGGCCCACCGTGTAGGGGATTGTGATGTACATGGGCAGTGGCTCCATTATATCCTGCTACAGAATCACAATACCCTCACTGTTACACGCCTCTTCCAAGTATTTTCATATCGTTGGCATCTTGGATCCTTAAGGGCCTGTCCCACCAGCATGCAACTCCATGCGATGAGCGTGACCTAACGTGGTCGCTTGAGCCGTCTGGCGTCGCGGGGCCGGTCCCACTTCGATCGCCCGAGCCGTGCAGAGTTCGTCCCGACATCGCGCAGGGCTCCGAAAAACTGACCATGTTCAAAAATTCCGCGCGGCAACGGCTTGTCGGCTCGACGTCGTGCCTCCGTGACCCTCTCTGTAGGTGCCTCCGTGACCCTCTATGTGTGTGGCTCCGTGGCCCTCTGTCAATGTGCCTCTGTGCCCCTCTCTGTGTGCCCCCCTCTGTCCTGGCGAACTTACCTTTAAGACTTCGCTCCAAGTTCGCCTCACTTTGCGCCACTCACCCGACCTCCGCGCGGCCCCCGCTGCCGGTTTGGTCGCGCTTGCCGCACGCAGGCGCACGCTGGTGGGAACGGCCCTGTACAGGGGATCACCCGACCTCCGCGCGGCCCCCGCTTCTAGTTTGATCGCGCTCATCGCATGGAGTCGGATGCTGGCGGGACAGGCCCTTAACACTTTAATTTAAGGTTTCAGTTTAGTTTATTGTCCCGTGCACCGAGGTGCAGTGAAAAGTCTTTGTTGCGTGCTAACCAGTCAGCAGAAAGACAACACATGATTACAGATGATTACCATTTACCGTGTGTGTGTGTATGATAAGGGCAAAGAATGGACAGATCTGAGAGGATTTAAGAGAGAGTTGGATAGAGCTCTAGGGGCTAGTGGAGTCAAGGCATATGGGGAGAAGGCAGGCACAGGTTACTGATTGGGGATGATCAGCCATGATCACAATGAATGGCGTTGCTGGCTCGAAGGGCCGAATGGCCTCCTCCTGCACCTATTATCTATGTTTCTATAGTTAAAGTAGGAAGTGTTGCTGTAGGAATAGAGATTTAAGAGTGTGGAACGATAGTAATATGCGAGTGTAGATCTGCTTCTGTGGCTAGCGTGCAAATAATCAACATTGGGCACCATCTTGTACGAGGTGATTTTAAAAGTTATCACACGCATTATTATGAATGTATTATGAAAGTATTTTCAGAGTTAAGGACGGCACACTGGAGCAGCGGTAAAGTTGCAGCCCCAGAGACCCGGACTCGATCCTGACTAAGGGTGCTGTCTGTATGGAGGTTGAATGCTCTCACTGTGACCACGTGGGTTTTCTCCGGGCGCTCCGGTTTCCTCCCACTCCAAAGACAGACCGTTTCTGTAACGTAGCCCTCTCAAAATAAATGCTAGTAATGCATTTGCCTTCCTTGCTACCGATTCAACTTCCAAAGGCATCCTGCACCAGCACACCAAGTCTCGTTGCTCCTCTGATTTCTGAATGCTCTCCCCATTTAGAAAATAGTCTACGTCTTTATTCCTACTACCCATGACTCCACACTTGGCTTTGCTGTATTCCACCTGGCGCTTCTCTGCCCACTCTCCCAACCTGTCCAAGTCCTTCTGCAGAACCCCAGCTCTCTCTACACTACCTGCCCCCTCCACCTATCTTTGTATCATCTGCAAACTTGGTCACAAAGCCTTCAATTCCCTCATCCAAAGCATTAACATGCAACGTGAAGAGCAACGGCCCCAGCTATAATGTTAGTGATAGCAAGCCTGATTTTAGAAACATAGAAACATAGAAATTAGGTGCAGGAGTAGGCCATTCGCCCTTCGAGCCTGCACCGCCATTCAATATGATCATGGCTGATCATCCAACTCAGTATCCTGTACCTGCCTTCTCTCCATACCCTCTGATCCCCTTAGCCACAAGGGCCACATCTAACTCCCTCTTAAATATAGCCAATGAACTGGCCTCAACTACCCTCTGTGGCAGAGAATTCCAGAGACCCACCACTCTCTGCGTGAAAAAAGTCCTTCTCATCTCGGTCCTAAAGGATTTCCCCCTTATCCTTAAGCTGTGACCCCTTGTCCTGGACCTCCCCAACATCGGGAACGATCTTCCTGCATCTAGCCTGTCCAACCCCTTAAGAATCTTGTACGTTTTCATTGTCCCGCTGACATATTAACAGGGCCGACAGACTCATCAGGAAGGCTGGCTCCATCCTGGGGGCGGGGTTGGAGTTGGATTCACGGGAGGTTGGTCTTGGAGGGGAGGATGTCCGCTCCTCAAACTGCGGAGCATCCTGGACAATACAGCTCACCTGCGTGACGCACTGGTCAACCTGAGGAGCCCCTTCAGCAACAGGCAGGATCCACCAAGATGCAGCACAGAACGTCACAGGAGATCCTTCTTCCCTGTGGCTATCAAACTGTACAACCCCTCCCCCTTCTGTCATGGGGTAGACTGACCCCCCCTCCCCCCTCAATCTATGCACATCCCCAAACTTTCCACTCGTCACTTTACGTTTCGTGTATTTTGTGTTTTATGACATTTCACCAAATCAGGTTCTGTGGTATCGCATTGTGTTGCATTGGAGGAGAGGGAAACCTTTCACTCACAGTTCGAGAATGAGGACCACATCGGTTTTGTTCTCGTACACGTCGTGCAGGGTGATGACGTTCGGGTGCTGGATCTGCTGGAGGATGTGCACCTCGCGCTCGATCTCCTCGCGCCTCACCCCCCGGCGGCTGGCCCGCACCTGCCGCTTCTTGATGAACTTGGCCGCAAATTCCACCCGGGCTCGCTTCTCACAGCACTTCCTCACAATGGCAAACTGGCCGCTGCAAAGAAAGCACCGTCAGTAACAAATATAACCTGGTCAACAAAAACTGAAACAGTTCCATAATAATAATATTATGGGCGCTGCACCACACTGTCACTTTAATTATAGACAATAGACAATAGGTGCAGGAGTCGGCCATTCAGCCCTTCGAGCCAGCACCGCCATTCAATGTCATCATGGCTGATCATCCACAATCAGTACCCCATCCCTGCCTTCGCCCCATATCCCCTGACTCCAGTATCCTTAATAGCCCTATCTAGCTCTCTCTTGAAAGCATCCACCGCCCTCTGAGGCAGAGAATTCCACAGACTCGCCACTCTCTGTGAGAAAGAGTGTTTCCTCGTCTCCGTTCTAAATGGCTTACCCCTCATTCTTAAACTGTGGCCCCTGGTTCTGGACTCCCCCAACATCGGGAACATGTTTCCTGCCTCTAGTGTGTCCAAGCCCTTAACAATCTTATATGTTTCAATAAGATCCCCTCTCATCCTTCTAAACTCCAGAGTGTACAAGCCCAGCTGCTCCATTCTCTCAGCATATGACAGTCCCGCCATCCCGGGAATTAACCTTGTAAACCTACGCTGCACTCTCTCAATAGCAAGAATGTCCTTCCTCAAATGAGGGGACCTAATTAATAAATTAAACACTTTGTAGATGATAACAAATACGAAGGAAGAGCACAGTGACTTCTTTGTAGCAATGAGCAGGTCCACAATCACTCAAACCACTTCCTGCTTACTTCAGAAATTACAAAACCCTTCCTCTTCCTTCCACAGAAACTGACCATTCCCCCGGCTAGCTGGTCAATGGAAGCTGAGCAAGTAGCTGTTTCCTCTCTACACTGACAAACAGGCTCAGTTACTCAATCAAACCCTGTCTGTATTATGTGCGAGAAAGAACTGCAGATGCTGGAGAAAATCGAAGGTAGACACAAAAAATGCTGGAGTAACTCAGTGGCTGACGCAGCATCTATGGAGAGAAGGAATGGGTGATGTTTTGGGTCAAGACCCTTCTTCAGACTGGACACACTAGAGGCAGGGAACATGTTCCCAATGTTGGGGGAGTCCAGAACCAGGGGCCACAGTTTAAGAATAAGGAGCAAGCCATTTAGAACGGAGACGAGGAACCACTTTTTCTCACAGAGAGTGGCCAGTCTGTGGAATTCTCTGCCCCAGAGGGCGGTGGAGGCAGGTTCTCTGGATGCTTTCAAGAGAGAGCTAGATAGGGCTCTTAAAGATAGCGGAGTCAGGGGATATGGGGAGAAGGCAGGAACGGGGTACTGATTGGGGATGATCAGCCATGATCACATTGAATGGCGGTGCTGGCTCGAAGGGCCGAATGGCCTACTCCTGCACCTGTTGTCTGTTGTCACCCATTCCTTCTCACCATGGATGCTGCCTCACCTATCTGTATTGTGTTTGAAAACTCCAGAAATGATAACTGATGACAGGATCCCTGGGCAGAGTTGCTGCTTCACAGCCCTAGTGACCCCAGATCAATCCTGATCACCTTAGCCTGACTAGTCTGCACATTCTCCCTGTGGCCACATGTTCTTCCCCAGGTGCTCTGGTCATTTCTACATCCACACATACTGCCAGCTGCTACCGGACCTGCCGCTGCTTGATGCGAGTTTGAATCAGGGGAGAACCCGGGAGAATTTGTGAATTACCTCGTACAGTGGGACAGGCCCTTTACTGGCTCTATATGGGTTGTGACAGGTGCTTGGTCAACAGATACATAGGGAAAGATTTTTTTCAAATTATATCTTTGCAGTAAGCAGAAATAATTCCCACACCTGTTTGTTCACAATGAAACTGGTTTCAACGGTCTGAGCGTAGAAACGAGGAACTACAGATGCTGGTTTACAAAAAGCGACACAGATTGCTGCGGTAACTCAGCGGGACAGGCAGCATCCCTGGAGAACGTGGAGAGGTGATGGTTTGGGTCAGGATCCTTCAACAGTCTGAGGTGCAGCTTCTGCTCATGTTATCTTTCAGCCCAGTTGGGACATGCAGGAAACTGGCGGGTTAGAGTGGTATCAGGTTAAAAAACAAAGGCTTTGGAACAAGTGGAGCAAGGAACTGCAGATGCTGGTTTAAACCGGAAACAGACGCGAAAATCTGGAGTAACTCAGCATCTCTGGAGAGAAGGAATGGGTGACGTTTCGGGTAATCTGAAGAAAGGTTAAGAACTGCAGAACTAATGTGGGGGAGGGGCGGAGAGAGAGAGAGAGAGAAAGGGTATGAAAGGGTTACTTGAAGTTAGGGAAATCAATATTGATACCACTGGGGTGGAAGCTGCCCAAGTGAAATATGAGGTGCTTGCTGTTCCTTCAATTTGCTAATCAAGAACGTACTAATGAAGAATCCATCCACTGCTGCCTCAGTTAATCCTCTGTTCAAAGCACCAGAGGGAGGGGGGAGAGGGAGGGGGGAGAGGGAGGGGGGGAGAGGGAGGGGGGGAGAGGGAGGGGGGGAGAGGGAGGGGGGGAGAGGGAGGGGGGGAGAGGGAGGGGGGGAGAGGGAGGGGGGGAGAGGGAGGGGGGGAGAGGGAGGGGGGGAGAGGGAGGGGGGGAGAGGGAGGGGGGGAGAGGGAGGGGGAGAGGGAGGGGGAGAGGGAGGGGGAGAGGGAGGGGGAGAGGGAGGGGGGAGAGGGAGGGGGGAGAGGGAGGGGGGAGAGGGAGGGGGGAGAGAGGGAGGGGGGAGAGAGGGAGGGGGGAGAGGGAGGGGGGAGAGGGAGGGGGGAGAGGGAGGGGGGAGAGGGAGGGGGGAGGGGGGAGAGGGAGGGGGGAGAGGGAGGGGGGAGAGGGAGGGGGGAGAGGGAGGGGGGAGAGGGAGGGGGGAGAGGGAGGGGGGAGAGGGAGGGGGGAGAGGGAGGGGGGAGAGGGAGGGGGGAGAGGGAGGGGGGAGAGGGAGGGGGGAGAGGGAGGGGGGAGAGGGAGGGGGGAGAGGGAGGGGGGAGAGGGAGGGGGGAGAGGGAGGGGGGAGAGGGAGGGGGGAGAGGGAGGGGGGAGAGGGAGGGGGGAGAGGGAGGGGGGAGAGGGAGGGGGGAGAGGGAGGGGGGAGAGGGAGGGGGGAGAGGGAGGGGGGAGAGGGAGAGGGAGGGGGGAGAGGGAGGGGGGAGAGGGAGGGGGGAGAGGGAGGGGGGAGAGGGAGGGGGAGAGGGAGAGGGGCAAGACGCAGAGAGAAGAGTCTGAACCATTAGTTCTCAGACCAAGACAAAGACACACACTTTGTTTTTTATCAAATTTTTATTAAAGCAATATTTGTACAAAGATAAAACGTTCGGCATCTAAAATGATACAATTATCGAACAGCTTCATTTTTAACCTTATAACCTGAAAATGAAAGACAAGAAGAGAGAGGGAAAAAGTGAGAAATATAGAAATTAGGTGCAGGAGTAGGCCATTCGGCCCTTCGAGCCTGCACCGCCATTCAATATGATCATGGCTGAAAAGATCGATCGAAAAAGAACAAAGGAAAGGCCCCTAAACTACCAAAGTAGTGTGGCCGAAAGATAGAGAAGTAAGAAAATATGGAGATATACCTTGCCCCCCTCACCCCCCCCCCGCCCGCCTCACCCAACCCAGCATCGGATTGAAATTTAAATTTGTGTTGCACCGTGCTATTCTTGTAAGAAGTCGGTGAAGGGTGTCCAGGTCTTGAGAAATTGACTTGGTTTTTCCGCCAGGACAAGCCTTTTGTTTTCCAAATGCAGCGCCTCGGACATGTTTGTGGACACACACTTTGTTTAAGAAGGAGCTGCAGATGCTGGAACATCGAAGGTAGACTAAAATGCTGGAGAAACTCAGCGGGTGAGGCAGCGTCCATGATCTACGATGCGGCCTCACCCGCTGAGTTTCTCCAGCATTTTAGTCGACACAGACTTATTTGCTACTATTTACTTATTAGGGCAGCACAGTGGCAAAATGGTGGTGTTGATGCCTGACACAGCCGGAGACACGAGTTCGATCCCGACCACAGGTGCTGGCTGCACGCAGTGTGCACGTTCTCCTTGGGACCACGTGGGTTTTGCTCCAGGTGCTCTGGTTCCCTCCCACACTCCAAGCCCCACGGGTCTGCGGGTTGATACGATACAACTTTATTTATCCCAGGAGGGAAGTTGATCGGTTTGATAGTCCACGGCCTTCGCCCCGTTTGTTTGTGTGTGATTCATTCATGGAATGAGGATATAGTCGGGGCAGGGTCGAACAAGGAGCGTTTGGCAACGCCTTGCGTTCAGGTATTTCAACTTTATGCAGCAAGAGTGAGGTGGAGGCAGCTGTGTGGAGCTCTTTCAGACGCCGTCCGTCCATTGCTCAACATGCTGATTAGCTCAACAAGAATGCTGTTGCCCGCAGCAGACCTCTCTCTCTCTCACTGGGTTGGCTTAACCTTAACACTCCGATCAGCTTCAAAATAATGTTTCTGGAAGGGTAGTTAATCCCTGGAACTCGTTGCCACAGAGGGCTGTGGAGGCCAAGTCAGTGGATATTTTTAAGGCAGAGACAGACAAATTCTTGATTAGAACGGGTGTCAAGGGTTACGGGGAGAAGGCAGGAAAATGGGATTAGGAATCAGAGATCGGCCATGATTGAATGGCGGAGTAGACTGGATGGGCCGAATGGCCTAATTCTACTCCTTTAACTTGTGAACTGCATTTACTGGTTTACACAGAAGATAGACACTCAGACACCTTTTTAAGATAGACACATTTTAAGCAGACACAAAGTGCTGGAGTAACTCAGCGGGTCAGGCAGCATCTCTGGAGAAAAGGAATAGGTGACGTCTTTGAAGAAAGGTTTTGACCCGAAACTTCACCAATTCCTTTCTTCCAGAGAAGCAGCCTGACCCGCAGAGTTACTCCAACACTTTGTGTCTGCTTAAAAATAGTCTGCCTTCTGTGAAAACCAGTATCTGCAGTTATAGGAGCAGAATTAGGCCATTCGGCCCATCGAGTCTACTCCGCCATTCAATCATGGCTGATTGCTGCCTCCTAATCCCATTGTCTGTTGAAAAAGAATATTGTTCCCCTTGGCTGAAACAGTGAGATGTTACTGTTACTGTTTAACTGACTAATTCACCCAGTCTGAAGAAGGGTCTCGACCCGAAACCTCACCTATTCCTGCGCTCCATCAGATGCTGCCTCAGCAACGCTGAGTCTCAAACATTTTTGTCCACCTTCGATTTTTCCAGCATCTGCAGTTCTTTCTGAAACAATTCACCCAGGAAACTGTCACAGGCCACATGTCTGTTGTTTGATTACTGCACGATGACAGTGCAGTCAGTCACCTCGTTATAAACCGATGACCACACTCCAGTCTGAAGAAGGGTCTCGACTGCAAACGCCACCTAATCATTTTCTCCAGAGATGCTGCCTGACCCGCTTGAGTTAGTTCAGCACTTTGTGTCTTATTTTCCAATTTAAGAAAACCAGAATGAAGAATATAGTTGTTACGACGTTATGGTATTACACTCACAGAGGGAGTGCAGGTCTGCAAAGATGTCGTTGGAAGATCAGGACCACATCGAGCTTATGGACAGAGATTGGAGGGGGAGAGAGAGAGAGAAGGACATCCTTGTGATTCAGGCAGTGCAGCGTAGGTTCACAAGATTGATCCCTGGGATGGCGGGACTGTCATATGAGGAAAGATTGAAAAGACTGGGCTTGTATTCACTGGAGTTTCGAAGGATGAGGGGGGTGGGGGGTCTTATATAAACATATCAAATTATAAAAGGACCGGACAAGCTAGATGCAGTAAAAATGTTCCCAATGTTGGGCGAGTCCAGAAGCAGGGGCCACCGTCTTAGAATAAAGGGGAGGTCATTTAAGACTGAGTTGAGAAAAAAACTTTTTCACCCAGAGAGTTGTGAATTTGTGGAATTCCCTGCCACAGAGGGCAGTGGAGGCCAAATCACTGGATGGATTTGAGAGAGAGTTAGATAGAGCTCTAGGGGCTCGTGGAGTCAAGGGATATGGGGAGAAGGCAGGCACGGGTTATTGATAGGTGATGATCAGCCATGATCACAATGAATGGCGGTGCAGGCTCGAAGGGCCGAATGGCCTCCTCCTGCACCTATTGTCTATGTTTCTATGATTCTATGACCGTTCAGTAACAGCCGAGACAGATCTGTTCCTGGGCCTGCTGCTCTCTGCTTGTACCTTTGTACCTTCAGCCTGATGGGACAGGGGGGAAGAGGGGGGAGGGGGCAGCAAGGGGGGGGGGGGGGGTAGGGAGAGGGGGGGGGGGGGAGGGTCCAGGAAGGTAGTTGTGTGCGGGGGAGGGGGGAGAGGGTTGGGGAGGTGAACAGCAGTTGAATGGAACTCCACTGAGAGCAACTGATCACTTGCCATTTAAAGGTGAAGCGTGAGGCAGTGATGGCAACATCGTAGAAAATGCTGGTAAACGGCCTGAGAGAAGTAACCATGGGCCAGGGGAGATGCATGGATCAGAGCATGTAGCACAAATGTGCGTCAGTTTGAAATATATGGATTTTAGTTTCCGTTCCACAGATAGAGCGTGGGAAAAGGCTCTTCAGCCCACCCAGTCCGCACCAACCAATGATCACCTGTAAACAAATTCTATCCCGCAATTACAAGGGCTAAAGGGCCTGTCCCACCAGCATGCAACTCTATGCGATTAGCGCGACCTAACGTGGTCGCTTGAGCTGTCCTTCATCGCGGGGCCGGTCCCACTTCGATCGCCGGAGCCGTGCGGAATTGTGCGGAGTTCGTCCCGACATCACGCGGGGCTCCGAAAAACTGACTATGTTCAAAAATTCCTCGCGGCAACGGCTTGTCGGCTCCCAGTCGCCTCGACGTTTACACACCGCCCCGACATCGTGCCTCCGTGACCCTCTCTGTAGGTGCCTCCGTGACCCTCTATGTGTGTGCCTCCGTGACCCTCTATGTGTGTGTGGCTCTGTGCCCCTCTCTGTCCTGGCGAAACTACCTTAGACTTCGCTCCAAGTTCGCCTCACTTTGCGCCGCGTTGCGCCACTCACCTGACCTCCG